>ML776897.1:1047322-1119890 GCA_009831015.1 Picea engelmannii | reverse complement strand
TATATATATATATATATATATATATATATATATATATATATATATATATATATATATATAGTTAAATATATATGTATAACCATCATATTTCAAATAAAAAATATTTCCAGTATCACTCTACTATGATAAGACATAATATAACATGGTTATACTGTCCCTTAAGAATTGATTTCACTTTATGTACACAATCAACATATTCCTAATAGATAACAACCATAAAAATAATATTGACAAAGGAATACAAGATGAGATTCATATCTGAAAATTGATGTTGGGACACAAATGGAATAACTAGTTTCCACCCAACCATAGAACATAACAACCAAGATCACTTGTGTTGCTCACCCCTAGCATGATCATGAGTCCATAAGGGAAAAATAAATGATCCTCCTTAGCTATAGTCACCATCAATAGATCATAAAATACTTTACATCACACTAGCAGTGTTCATAACAACAAAACGTTCTTCATTCCCAACATACTAAGCAATGTCCTGTCTCCCACATATGTTGTATATATATACATTCTTGTGGCTAGGTCTTTCATTCCCTCCTTGGGGAAATTCGTAGCTTTACAAATCCATGACTTTTAGGGGCTGCTAGTGGCCAATTTCCACATTTTCAACTTGTAAAAATCATCCTTGAGGTAACTCAAACCCATTCCCCACTCATGGATTCATGGTCAACAATTTTTAACCTAGCTCCTCCATTTGTCTTCTAGAATTAAATTTATTAAAAAAATTGTCTCATACATGTGTCCAATAAAAGAGGACAGTTGGGAAAGTCAAATATTTTCCCAAGAGTTATCAAATAATTAATTACATAATCCAAAATTCCAAATTCGGATTTCCCATAAATGACAATAATTTCCAATTTCGAATTTTATAAAAATGAAAATTTATTTCAAAATTCAACATATAATTTAATTATCTAAAATTTGAGGATATTACATACTGTCCCCCTTGAGTACAACATTGTCCTTAGTGTTCATTCCTCTCTCGGAATAGGGTTGGATAAGATTTCAGCATATCTTCTTCCAATTCCCAAGTGGCCTCCTCAGGGATAAAGTGATTCCATTGCACTTTTACCTGGGTGATGGCTCTATTCCATAATATTTTTTCTTTTCTATCCAGAATGCACAGAGGTTCCACTTGGAACTCCACTTCTAGTTCCACCTACACCATGTTCCCATCAATTATATGAGTAGGATCATGCATATACCTTTCTTAGTAATGAAACATGAAAAACATTATGAACTTTTAAATTTGCAGGAAGTGCTAGTTGATATGCCACGGGTCTGATTCCAGTCTAAATATTGACGGGGCTAAAAAATGTTTGTGTCAACTTTGAAAAACTTCCTAGATTTAGAGAACTCCTTCTTGCTTTGACTTTTAGATATACATGGTCTCCGATTTTAAATTCTTGATGTCTTCTTTTTAAACATGCATAGCTTTTACTCCGATCTTGGGACTCTTTTAAGTCCTGTTGTACTCTTTTTACCATTCTCAACATTTCTTTGAGCATTTCTGCTCCTACCATACTCCTATCGATTGGATTTTCCTAGACGATAGGATTTTTTCATTTCCTCCCATATAATTCTTTGAAGGGATGCATCTTAGCTGATGTCTGATTGTTGGAAGATTGGTTGTTGTCATTGATGTCAATCCTAGTCATGGGTTTTGGATTGCAAGATTGATGAAGGTATTTGGACATGAAGGAAAATGCACATGCATATACAACACCCATGGATGGATATTATACATCATGTTGTTTCCGGTGGTATGTGGCATGTCATGTGGATCCTCATGGTTGAGGAGAAATGAATTTTTGAAGATGACAAAGTGAATTGAAGAAGGAAGTACATGTAGGCCCTGAAGATAATTAAAGAAAATAATTACAAAATAAGAAAGTGTCAGGTCAGCCCTAATTTTAAAAGGAAGTGACATAAATGGTATAAATACACATCATTATACATTCATTTAATACAATTGAATTTCAGAGGAAATCAGAAGTAAAGAAGGGTGGATTTCAAGGGAGGATGAAGTATTTTGGTGATGTGTTCTAAGGTATGTTATTTTAAGGTCATCTTACCATTTTTTCTATAATTTTTTCTCTAGAATGATTCATATGGTGAAATTGCTATGGTATTGAGAAGACATATCAAGGTACCTGTGAAAAACATTTCAGCTCTCGTTTCACTATAATTATTGAGATACACTCTGTGGAAGATAGGGTTTGTGACCAGTCTTGAAGCTAGTCAATAAACAGGTGTTCCGGGTAAAATAGTCATAACTTATTCATAGAGAATCCAAATAGAGTGGGACAAATTTCATTGGAAATAGTATAGACTTTAGTTTCTTTTGTGGGAGTTTTAGAATCAGATGTTAAATATTGAGCGCAAGGCATTCTGTGCAAGTTCACTCTCCTGAATAGACCATAATTGAATAAAGTCTATCATTCTTTCTATAACATATTTTTGAGGAGGATTCAAGGAGTGAAAATTGGAGGAGTTTCAGATAATACATTGAGTAATGTTATCTACAGGATCAGAGTACTCCAAGAAATGAAGAATTGCAGAAATGGAAGAAGTTTCAGGAAGCATTATCAGGTTCTATGTGTTGATTAGTTGATGGTGATGATTTAATGTAAAGTTTTATTATCTCTCATATATTCTTGGGTGGAAGGAAGGGGAAAGGATGGAGAGTTCAACTCTCTCTTTATATTGGAGGATTGTATCTTCCTCTTGGAGGTTTATCCCTCCCTTTACATTTGGAAGTTGTAGCTACCTTTGGAAGTCATTACTTCCCTTGAACAATAACTATTGATTATTTCTCCTATATTGCACATGGTGTATTGTGGTGTATTGGTGTAACTCTTATACTATTGTTCATTGCTCATTGGATATAATTGAATGGTTTAAGTATAAGTTGAAAAAAGTTTTAAATTGTACTTGATACTGATTCACCCCCCTCTTAGTATCAACACTGATAACCATTGTTGTAAGAAAAATCAACTAAGTGGAGGTACTCCTCTCATTTAGTTGGTTTTTTCCTTACATACATTTGCAACATGTATTCCATAATATGGTTTGTTCATTCTGTTTTCCCATATGTTTGTGGATGGTAGCTTGTGCTGAAATTCATATTAGTATCCAATCCTGCAAACAATTCCTTCCAAAAATTTGACGTGAATTTGAAATCTCTATCGGAAACCACCATCTTAGGAATCCCATGTAATCTAAATATTTCTTTCATAAAACTTTCAGTGATATTAATTGTTGTTTAAGTAGATTTAAAAGGTATAAAATGTGTAGATTTGCTTAGTTTATCAATTACTACCATAATCGAGTCATTTTGTCTTTGAGTCTTAGGAAAACCTGTCATGAATTCCATCGTCATAATCTCCCATTTACATTATAGTATAGGTAGAGGTTGTAACAACTTTGTTGGGTGTTGATGTTCAGGATTTCCCTATTGAAAATATAGTCATTTAGAAAAATATTCAGCTATTTCATTCAGAATTCATGACGGCCATTATGAATTTTGGGTCATGCCTTTTGGCCTTACAAATGCACCTTCCACATTCCAAGGGTTGATGAATTCCATTTTCAAGCCCTTCCTTTGAAAATTTGTGCTAGTATTTTTTGATGATATACTAATCTATAGAAAATATTGGGAGGATCATGTATGACATGTTGACAAGGTGCTACAATGACTAAAGGAGCAACAACTATATGTCAAACCATCCAAACGTTTCTTTGGAGTGAAGGAGGTAGATTATTTTGGTCATATTGTATCTCATGAAGGTGTCAAGATAGACCCTAACAATATTAAGGCCATGATGGACTGGCCGATTCCCAAAAAATTGAAGAATATTAGAGGATTTTTGGGTTTGACAGGTTACTATCGCAAGTTTGTTCAACGCTATGGAAGAATAGAAGAACCTTTAATGACACTAACTAAGAAGGATGCATTTTCATGGACTCCAGAGGCAACTAAATATTTTGAACAACTTAAAGAGGTGATATGAAAAGCTCCTATCGTGACCACTCCAGACTTCACAAAAACCTTTATTGTGGAATGTGATGCCTTGGGAAATGGAATTGGTGCTATCCTAATGCAATAAGGAAGGCCCCTCGCTTTTGAAATTCGACCACTCAAGGGAAAGGACTTACACAAACCCATTTATGAGAAGGAAATGATGGAAATACTACATGCATTGAAGAAATGGCGTCCTTAACTAATAGGTAGGAACTTCAAGGTCAAAATAGATCATGATAGTCCTAAATACTTCTTGGAACAAAGACTACCTTTAGAAGAACAACAAAAATGGGTAACCAATATATTGGGTTATGATTTGAAAATATTTTATAAAAAAGGGAAGAAAAATGTTGTGGCAGATGCACTCTCAAGAAAGGATGAAGATGTTGAGTCGTTTCTCTGTGCTATCTCGATCATCCAACCCAATTGGATAATAGAAGCAAGGGATGAATGGAAGAATGACGAAAAAGTGTGGACTCTCATTCAAAGGTTGTAGCAGGATTCCAGTGCATCAGGTACATTTACATGAAAAAATGATTCACTATGGTACAAAGATCGCTTATATTTATGTAAGAACTCCCAACTCAAACAAAAGGTACTATTGGAATTCCACACCTCTCCAGTAGGAGGGCACTCAAGATTTTTGAAAACCTACCATAGGGTCATGAAGAATTTTTTTGTGATGGCCTTAAAACTGATGTTCAATGGTTTGTGGTAGAATGTTTGGTTTCCCAACAAAATAAGGTGGAAAAAATTAATATCCTAGGTATTTTACAACCATTAGCCATACCAAGTCAGTGCTGGGAGGAGGTTTCCATGGATTTCATCATAGGGTTACTGAAGTCTGAAGGAAAGAGTGCCATCATGGTGATTGTTGATAAATTGACCAATTATGCACACTTTTGTGCACTCTCTCATCCCTTAAAAGCCATTACAGTTGCCAACACATTCATGGAGACAGTTCAAAAGCTACATGGTATCCCAAATATTATTGTAAGTGACAGAGATCCCATCTTCACTGGACATTTTTGGACATAATTAGTTTCTTCTTTGGGTACTCAATTGGCTCATATCTCATCCTATCATCCTCAATCTAATGGACAAACCGAGATAGTGAACAAATGCCTGGAAGGATACCTTCGTTGCTTTGCCTTTGATAAAAAAACACAATGGTTTAGATGGTTACCCTTGCAAAAATGGTGGTATAACACGTCCTTTCATACTGCAAAAAAAATGACACCGTTTATGACACTCTATGGATACCACCCTCCTTCCATCACTTCTTCTCTAAAAGAAAAATCTAAGGTTGAAGCAGTGGAAGATCACATTGAGCATCAACAACAAGTTCTCCAAATATTAAACGACAACCAGGCCATGGCACATAATCACATGAAACAACAAGCATATCAACATCGTAGTGAAAAAAGTTTTTAAGTAGGGGATCGAGTGTTTTTAAGACTACAACCATACAAACAAATGTCCCTCAAGCAAGCCAAGAAGGATAATAAATTATCACCAAAGTATTATGGCCCTTATAAGGTGTTGCAAAATATTGGTACTATGGCATACAAATAGGAGTTGCCTGCATCTTCACAAGTACACCCAGTTTTCCATTTTTCATGCTTAAATAAGGTTATAGGTGACAAGATCCCATTTCAAACTATATTTCCAGAACTTTACGAGGAAGAAAAAATCATATTGGAGCCTGAAGAAATCACTGACACAAGAATTAACCAGCTAAGGAATAGATCCATTTCAGAGTATCTCATTAAATGGAGGAAACTACCGGCCGATGATTCCACTTGGGAGGATGAGTCATTTATACAGAAGAATCCAGAGTTACTCAAGCATTGCGAAAAACAATTGTATCAAGGGGAGGGGCTTGTTAATCCCTAAATAGTGACTCATTACCCATTAATTAGGGCATATTACATTAGTAATGTTATTATATTTATGTCGGCTTTAGTCTATTAGTTGTAATTATACCTCCTAGTCTCCTATATATACCAAGGAGACATTTTCATTTGGAATCATCTTGTATTTGGACATTTATGTGGGCATAAGGAGGTTCCCCCTCAAAGAGGCTTATTATATGAATTTATCTCTTTTTCAAGATGTTGAGTACTTCTTCTGAGGTTTTTCTATGCTATATTGATATTTGGTTCCTAATGCTTTTTCCTTGGAGAAATGTTATAAATAAGAGCCATGGGTGCACTGAGAAACCAAGATCTTCATTGTATTGTTACGCTACAATAATTCTCCCTTGAGAAATCTCTTTTCTCTTTGGAGCCTTCAAGCATCATTGCAATAGGCCATTCCACTCACCTCTTGAAGGAATATGCATTGATTTTCTTCACCATTTTCCATTTTCTTCCATTGTATGAAGATCTCTCCATTAGGGAAATCAAGATCCCTCCCAATGAGGAATAGGGGACTCATAAGTCCTCATTTTTTTCTATGGTGTTTTTCCTACTAATCTATTGATCCATTGGTAGCATTATGTTGGTCATTGGTTGATTTTCATGGTTCTAAGTTTCTCATGCTTTCTAACTTGTAATTCCTTGTTTTTTTAGTTTATTTCTTTGTTTATATATGTGTTTGTCTTTTTTAATCCACTCACAAACTTATGTCTTGTATAACATGCTCATCTAGGCAGGAAAGTGTTGATGTTTTTCTCACCCAAGTGACGAAACCAACACAATGATGCAGTGTCGTACCCATAGGCATGCCTGCTCACAGGATCTTCTCTTTCCTCGGCCCGAAGAACACTAATCGGTCCTTCTATTTCCCTATCGGGAAATATGCACCCACAGATCTCTTTGCGTGACTCCCCCTCTCTTTACTTATCGTGGAATCAGACTTCACAACCTTGCGAGGTTAGTGATCGAGCATAGGACTCTCGAATCTCCAAGACCCGATATGAGTCCACGCTGACCCTTCTGTTCCTTTGTCGAGACTTTCTCTATCAGGATCTCGACACTCGCGGTGTTGAGAAACTCGGTTCTCTGACTCCTGATTCTCGATATTCCGAAACTCCGATGAGCTCACGGCTTTGACTTTTCAACGGTCCCATCACCTCGTCGGGATTTCGGACTTCACGCGATCGCGAATCCTGATGTCCAATGTTTTGGGACTTTACTTTTCCCGAACCCCGATACAGTGTGCTACCTGTCCACCACCAACTTTTGTGGCCCCACACTGTACTTGTAGCCGTCGGGATATCACGTATCGTGATTTCGCGACTCCCGTTACCAAATCTTTGATTCTTTTCTTACGAAATCCTGATAGGCTTGGATCAACGGCTCTGCCCCTTATGAGCTTTAAACACTATGGGAATATCTGCAGTATCCCCCTTCACCCCCGCGAGATCCAACGGCTCATAGTGATTCGTTGATTTTCCCTGGAAGATATCAACCATCCGTTCTTCCTTATGAAATCCACGAAATGACTAAGTGTTCTTCCACAAAACTTTTCCACCTGCATGCAAACTTGCGACGCTTCTTTCCAACCTTCAAGGCACAACTTTTCTATGTTGTCCTTCAAAAAATTTGAAGGTCCTATCCCTCCTGATATTTTTCCCATGACCTCATGTCCTTCAAGAAAAATCTTGCACGCACTCCTTGTGGAAAACCTTCAACAACGTCGAAGTGTTGAAGTCACTTGACTCTGCGCACACTTGCAGCAGCAGTCTGTCAAATGCTTCACTCAAGTTCACAACCCCGAGACTTTTACCCAGCCTGCCCACTCCTTGCATGGCTCATGTGCCCAACTTCACTTCTGGATGAATGAGGACAAAAACTATCTCTATCTGAACCCTCTGTCAACGCACTCCTTGCGGACACTTCAACTGCACTCCTTGCAGGAATTCTCTGGCTCAAATAGAGAAACAATTGAAACTCATTCCATCTCCCTCTCAGAATTCAATTCATACACGAAATCACATACACAACATATGAAAGAAAATGTATAACAGGAAGCAAACGTTCATGAGCCTATCATTCAACACCACTACACAGAGAACAACACAAACCATGAATTTGAATCAAATCTTTCTATTAATTCAAATGTCTATACATGGGTGTTTTTACACAGCTCTCTGCTTCTTCTTGCTCCAAATGCTTCTGAATAATGTTACAATGCACAATGAGGGTGTCTATATCCCATTTCCCTCTTGCGCTCTACAACTGTCTAGTCTAGAATTAAATTCTATCTACTTTACATTAACTATTTTAAATGTTGTCTACCTACTAAGGACGAGAGCTATCCACTCAAGGTCCATTTACAATATACAAGTGTGCTTCATCTTAATGTCTCATTTAAGATTTGTGCAACAATTCCAAAGTGTTTTCAAAATTTGTGCTGGCTTGTCCAACTATCCTCCGCTTCCACGCTGGCTCGCTTGATGTGATGGCGATGCTCTTGCATCATACTTCCTCGCTTGAAAACTTTCATGGGCTCCTGTCCATGAGCTCCTACATGGTCTTTCCATGATTTTGTATCTTAGCTTCAGTCTCCCAGCTGGCATCTTCAACTGGATGGTTCTTCCACTTAACCAGATACTCAAAATATTTTTTTCGCCTGGTCTTCTTACTCACTCTCTTGTCCAGTATGCATTCCATTTGTGGCTTCTCTGCAACTGGCATTTTCTTCGTCCACTGGATCATTGGCTGCTCATCTCCAGACTTTGCTTCTCAAGCTCTGTATGGGTACAAATATGAGACATTGAATATCAGAGAAATTTTGATCCCGTTGGGTAGTTCAATCTCCTAAGCATTGTCCCCAAATTTTCTCAAGACCTTGCATGGCCCGATTTTCTTCATCTTCGGCTTATTGTATGCTCCTCTCGGGAACCTTTCTTTCCTCAAATGTGCCAGAACCAGATCACCAAGCTCAAACTAAAGTTGTCTCTGATGTTGATCTGCTCTGCGCTTGTATTCCTGACTTGAATATTGCAACCGCTCCTTCACCTGGATGTGAAGTTCCTTCATCGCCTCAGCGAATTCCTCTGCACTAGCACTCCTGTTAGCAGTCTGTCCTGAATATCTCAGTTCATAAATTCCCCTCGGCTGCATGCCATAAACAACCTGAAATGGACCCTGGCCTGTGCTCCGATTCACTGAGTCATTGTACGCAAATTCTGCCTGTGGTAATATATTGTCCCAACTGCTGTGGTGCTTTGTCACCAATCTTCTCAGAAAGTCTCCTAGACTTCTGTTGACCACTTCTGTCTGTCCATCCATCTGAGGATGATAATCTGAACTAAACATCAAATTAGTCCCCATCTTCTTCCATAAGGTCCTCCAAAAATGCCCTATGAATTTTGTGTCTCTGTTCGAAACTATACTTTTCGACAACCCATGAAGTCGAATGACCTCTTTGAAGAAAAAAATTGCAATGTGAGTTGCATCATTAGTCTTTTGACATGGGATGAAGTGTGCCATCTTGGAAAACCTATCCACTACCACAAAGATTGAATCAACACCTCTTTGTGTCCTTGGCAACCCCAATACAAAATCCATTCTTATCACATCCCACGACCTTTCTGGTATGGGAAACGGTTGATAAAAACCTGTATTCTACTTTCTTCCCTTCGAATGCTGGAAAATTTTGTATCTGTCTACAAATATTTTGACATCCACTCGCATTCCCGACCAAAAATATGACTCATTCAATTTCGCGAATGTTTTGTCATGACCGAAATGTCCTGCCAATCCACCACTGTGTTTCTCCTTCAACAGATTCTCCCTCATGGAGCATTTCGGAATACACAGTTGATTGCCTTTGAACAAAAATCCTTCCTAGTTCATGTATTCTATCCATGGGCTTCTGTCTCTGAGAACTGGATTCTCAGCTGCTTCATACGCTTCCTGAAAATCTGGATCATCTGTGTACATATTCCTGAGATCATCAAAACCTAAAGTGTGGACTCTGAACTCCTACAACAGCAAACACTTTACTGCTCAAAGCATCAACAACTTTGTTAGCAATACCAGAAATATGTTTAATCACAAATGTGAAATTCTGCATATACTCAACCCATTTTACATGTTTCTGATTCAACTTCTCCTATTGAGTCACAAACTGCAGTGCATGATTGTCACTGTACAATACAAATTCTTTGGGTATCACGTAATGCCTCCATTTCTTTAATGCTTGTATGATAGCATAAAACTCCTTATCATATGTGGAGTATTTCAATTTCGCTTCATTTAGCTTCTCGCTGAAATATGCTATCGGCCTATCTTCTTGACTCAAGACTGCCCCGATTGCAAATCCGCTTGCATCACATTTCACCTAAAATGTTTTCTGGAAATCCGACAACACCAAAACTGGTTGTTCCGTGATCTTCCTTTTCAACAGATTGAAACTCGTTTCATCTTCTTCTGTCCAGTGAAAATACGTATTCCTCTTCTTCACTGTATCCATCATCGTTGCACTAATTCCACTAAAATTCCTGGTGAATTTTTGGTAGAAACTAGCCAAACCATGAAAACTTTTCACCTCAAATACATTCCTCGGTGATGGCCATTTCTTGATCACTTCCACCTTATCCGGATCCATCCTCAACTCATTTTCCGAAATAACAAATCCCAAATAAATGAGTTATGTCTTCATGAATGAGGACTTCTTCATATCAATCAACAACTTCTCCTCCTGTAGTTTTTGCATCACTGTAGCCAAATGCTTCAAGTTCTCTGCCACTGATTTACTATAAACCAGTATGTCATCCAAGTATACGATGAAAATTTTTCCGATGAACTCCCTCAGGACTTCGTTCATCAACCTCATAAAGTTACTTGGTGCATTTGTTAAGCCAAATGGCATAACAAGCCATTCATACAAACCCTCGGTTGTTTTGAATGATGTCTTCCATTCATCGCCTTCTCTCATGCGAATATGGTGATATTCGCTTTTCTAGTCAATCTTTGAAAATTACCTTGCTCCGCTCAAGCAATCCATCAGATCATCCATTCTTGGCAATGGAAACCTATACCTGATGGTTATATTATTGATCGCCCTCGAGTCGGTACACATCCTCCATCCTTCATCTTTCTTCGGACTGAGTACTGTTGGAACAACACATGGACTCAAGCTTTCCCTGACTAACCCTTTGTCCAAAAACTCCTAGACTTGCCTTTTAACCTCCTCATTCTTCTGCAGCGTCAATATGTATGTGGATTTATTTGGAAAAATAGCTCCTGGTATGAGATCAATATGATGACTCACACTCCTGACCAGTGGCAACGAACGAGGTAGTTCATCCACTATAATGTTAGCGAACTCTTCCAGCAGTTCATGAACTTCATTCGGTAAATCATCTACTCTTGTACTAGTCAGAACAATCCACGGCTTCCTGACCACAAAGAATTGTGGATCCTCCTTCTTCTTAACCTCGGTAAGAAGTTTCTTTCCACTCATGAGAAGTACTGTGTTGCTTACTTTCGGCTTCACCTCCTTCTCCTTTATCGGAAGCAACATGTGTGTCCTGCCATTTTTCTTTAGGGTGTATGTGTTCATTTTCCCATCATGAATCACATTTCTTTCATATTTCCATGGTCTACCCAGCAATATATGACAAACATCCATGGGAATAACATTACATAAGATCTTATCATTATATCCACCTATATTGAATTCAACCAAGCATTGTTTAGTAACAGTTGCCTGGTGTCCTTTCTGTAGCCATGAAACTCTGTATGGGCTTGGATGATTAGTCATCTCCAGCACCAGCTTCTCTACCATCTCCGTAGATACGACCTTATCCATGCTACCACTGTCTATAATGACCTTGCATACCCTGTCCTTGGTCTTGCAAGCAGTCCTAAAGAGTCTGGTCCTTTGGACTGAACTTTCCACCTCCTTCTCGGGTGTCAAAAGGACTTTTCGCATCATGAGCGATCTTCCACCTTCAACGTCTTCGGCCTCAACATCCTGCCTCTGTGCTTCGGTGATGTGAGCTTCTCCAATGTCCTTATTTTTGTCTAGACACTCGTAAGAATTGTGCCCATTCTTTCTGCATGTGAAGCATGTGATTACTCCACCTCTTCCTCTTCCTCTGCCTCTAGTACGAGGAAAAGTGTTGTTGTCAACATAATCTCCTCTTTGTTCATTATGCTACCCTCTCTGTTCAACATATGGCCCCCGCTGTGAGGTTCCACCACTCTCTGCATGAGTCTGAGGTTTCTTCCATTCCTCCTTGGGCTTCTGGTATTTGTCCTGGGCAATTGCTTTGCCTCTAGGCTGACTTCTTCCTCGGCCCCTCTGACTCTGTTTCCGGCTAAGCTTCTCTTCAGCTTTCAGAGCCATCTGATAAGCATCTTCCACCGTTCGGATGGTTACCATGCTTATCTCATCTTGGATATCATATCTCAGGCCATTCATGTATCTGGAAAAATTTTCATCATCGCTCTCCCGATGACCTTCCCTGATGTTAAGTCGATAGAATTCCTCAGTGTATTCTTTCACTATCATCAACTGCTGTCTCAGGTTCTGCATTCTCCTAAACAGAGTAATTTGATAATCCCTGGGGATGAAGTTTTTCCTTCATCTTAGCGATCATCCTGTCCCAACTCTTGATCTTCTTCTTACCCTTGTAGCGCCTATCACCTTGTAGTTCATCCCACCACAATGTTGCATGTCCTTTTAAGCGTGTAACAACATGCTTGACTTTCTTGTCCTCTTCAACATCTTCGTAGTTGAAGTAAGTATCCAAAGCTCTAATCCAATATAGTAGCTCCTTTGCATCCAAGTTTCCCTCGTAAATTGGAATGTACATCTTTGCTCTTGCACCCATCCTGGCAATAGCTTTGATCAAAGGCTCGTTTGATGCATCTACGGTTGTAACTTCATCCTCTCGTTCAACCTCTATTTCACTATCGAAATCACTCAGATCCCCTTCACTAGCTGTGCATCTTTGCACTGTCTCCATGTCCTCGAGTCTCGCTCGGAGGTCTCTCATCTATCTCTCTATGGATGGATCAGTTATCTTCCTGCCTCTTCTTCTCTTCACTTCCCTATCCTCTGGATCAGGTGACTACCTATCTCTCCTTGGGGGCATGGCGAATTCTCCTCTTCTCTTCTACAGAAAGCAAAGAAAAATCTGTCTTAGCTCTGATACCACTTGACATTGTGTATCAGAGTACTCCTTACCTATTATGCCTTCCTCGCCTGAAATATATAAACAAGAATCTGAAGCCCTGATACCAAACTGACGCAGTGTCGCACCCGCAGGCACACCTGCTCACAGGATCTTCTCTTTCCTTAGCCCAAAGAACACTAACCGATCCCTCTATTTCCCTATCGGGAAATATGCACCCACAGATCTCTTTGCACGACTCCCCCTCTCTTTACTAATCATGGAATCGGACTTCACAACCTTACGAGGTCAGTGATTGAGTGTAGGAATCTAGAATCTCCGAGACCTGATATGAGTCAACGCTGACCCTTCCGTTCCTTTGTCGGGACTTTCTCTATCGAGATCTTGGCACTTGCGGTGTCGAGCAACTCGGTTCTCCGACTCCCGAGTCCCGATATGTCGAAACTCCGATGAGATCGCGGATTTGACTTTTCAACAGTCCCATCACCTCGTCGAGATTTTGGACATCGCGGGATCGCGAATCCTGATGTCCAATGTTGCGGGACTTTACTTTTCCCGAACCCCGATACAGTGTGTTACCTCTCCACCACCAACTCCTATGGCCCTACACTGTACTTGTAGCCATCGGGATATCGCGTATCACGATTTTGTGAGTCCCGTTACCAAATCTTCGATTCCTTTCTTACGAAATCCCGATAGGCAATTTCGCGAATAATCTAACGCCCCTAGCTGGCTTGGATCAACGAATCTTCCCCTTCTAAGCTTTAGACACTATGGGAATATTTGTAGTATCCCCTTGCACCCCCGTGAGATCCAATGACTCAAGGTGATTCGTTGATTTTCCCTAGAAGATATCAACCGTCCGTTCTTACTTATGCAATCCACGAAATGACTAAGTGTTCTTCTGCAGAACTTATCCACCTGCATGCAAACTTGTGACGCTTATTTCCAGCCTTCAAGGCACAACTTTTCTACGCTTTCCTTCAACAAATTTGAAGGTCCTATCCCTCCTGAGATTTTCCCCACGACCTCAAGTCCTTCAAGAAAACTCTTGCACGCACTCCTTGCGGCAAACCTTCAACAACGTCGAAGTGTTGAAGTCACTTGACTCTGCGCACACCTGCAACAACAGTATGTCAAATGCTTCACTCAGGTTCACAGCCCTGAGACTTTTACCCAGCCTATGCACTCCATGCATGGCTCCTGTGCCCAACTGCACTTCTATATGAATGAGAACAAAACCTATCTCTATCTGAACCCTCTGTCAACGTACTCCTTGTGGACACTTCAACTACACTCCTTGCAAGAATTCTCTGGCTCAAATAGAGAAACAATTGAAACTCATTCCATCTCCCTCTCAGACTCCAATTCATACATGAAATCACATACACAGCATATAAAATCAAATGTATAACAGGAAGCAAACGTTCATGAGCCTATCATTCAGCACCAATACACAGAGAACAACACAAACCATGAATTTGAATCAAAGCTTTCTATTAATTCAAATGTCTGTACATGGGTGTTTTTATACAGCTCTCTGCTTCTTCTTGCTCGAAATGCTTCTGAATAATGTTACAATGCACAATGAGGGTGTCTATATCCCATTTCCCTCTTGCGCTCTACAACTGTCTTGTCTAGAATTAAATTCTATCTACTTTACATTAACTATTTTAAATGTCGTCTACCTACTAAGGACGAGAGCTATCTACTCAAGGTCCATTTACAATATACAAGTGTGCCTCATCTTAATGGCTCATTTAAGATTTGTGCAACAATTCCAAAGTGTTTTCAAAATTTGTGCTGGCTTGTCCAACTGTCCTCCACTTCCGCGTTGGCTCGCTTGATGTGGTGGCGATGCTCCTGCATCACACAACAACTATTTTTTTCAATTTCACGGGTTCAAGCCCTCATCCTCCAAGTTTCATCATCTTCACCTTGCACCCCAAGTTCCGTGCTCTACATTTTGACCATCAAATTCATCGTGGGTGTCGAGCCCCAAAGTATTTTATTCCTTATGAATACAATTCCAACTGACCTCCTTTCTACACTTCACATATTTTTGATCATTCGTAACTATGGGTTCACGAGTTCTTGGGTTGGCGAGTTCATGAAAAGCTCCATATTCAAAATCACTCTCATCCATCCTCACCATTCTCTTTCTTTTACCAATATGCATTAAGTGTCATTTAATGCTAAAAAATGTTGTGTAGGCTCTGAAAAGATCATCATTAATGGTGAAAGGATTGGGGAATTACTCATTAAATTGCATTAAATCTCCATTTCCCAAGGGATTAAATTATCATCAAGTCTTTGAAAAGATTTATTTGAGGTTATTATCCAACTGAAAAAATACTCCTCTCAACCTATGACAGCATCAATTAGACAACAATTTTGTGTTGATACTTTAAATATATTTGGTCATGAAGACCATAACTTCCAGTGGTCAAGAGCATATTCATATTATTCCTCTCCTCATGCACAAAGAGACGTAATTTGAGCATCTGGAATCGCTCACACTAGGTGTGTTCCTAATTTTTTTTACTGTAAATAACTTGTTGCATGGTGTGTGTAGATGTATGTGCCAAGTCAAATAATTATATGGCTCCAAGATCATTTTGTGATTTCCCTTTCACCACAAGTTTTTCACAAGATATTGAAGTTTCCAGAGCCGACACTCACTTTCAAAGGAGAAGACTTCAGATATTTTTTGAAGAAACATAACAATGTGCTTGACCTCCTGCCTGAATATTTGAAGATTCATTCATCTATCCCATAAGACATTACCAGAATCTAGGTTGAGTCTTTTAAAAACCCCTATCGAGAAATTGCATGGTTTCTTACTAGGTTGACAGGTTAGGAAAGCATTGTTTCTATCTCTCTCATGATTTTATATATTATTTATTTTACAGTGGAAGAACAAGACATATTTGACTGGGGAAAATTGATTTCTATTGAAATATCATCCCAGTTATCACACTATAAAAGGAAAAAAAATTGTTTACCATTTCTTATATGATATTCACTATTGTGTATTTTTGTCAAGTCCCAAACTTAACCATAAGTAATAGGGTGAATCGTGAAATAGATACAAATAACTTTTTTTATCAGGAACTATAGAGACATAAGACACCTTTGTATTTCTATGAATTTTATAATGATTTTGTTTCAGTCTTCAAAACACTATTTTTTGGTGAAAATGCTTCAAGGAGATCTGACCAAGCTAATAGATTCTTAGAGAAAAAAAGAACAATAGAACAAATGTATAATCACAGTGTCATAAGGATATTTTTTTTGAAATAAAATATTTCTTTTCTCCCGTATCATGTCTCAGACAAACTATTTATTACAAAGGTGGCAAGGCAATATAACTTCTGGCTACATTTTTTCCATGAAAAAAGGAAAAAAACAATTTATTCCCTTGCCATGGAAGATTAGAGATTTCATGTTTAGAAATATAAATAAAATTGATGAATTTTAAAATCATTTCAATAATGTGAATTTAAAGTATGCCTAAAAGATAAAAGGTTTTGATGTGAACAAAATATTTGTAGAACATATGCTTTCGGTGGGATTCAATAACTCTTTCATCCATACTATATTGAACAAAGAAGAAGAAGATAACAACCAAAGTAATCATGTACATGATGTTGGTGACCTAGAAACATTACTCAGTAGTAATGATTTTAATAAGAAAAAGGGAAAAGGTCCCAGTGAAAGAAGTGCTCAGTCTCTAGTTGTTACTCCCAATAATACCACATCCAGAGCAATTATCCAATGGATCACCCGGTTAGAGAGGTTGTCAACAGTAGTTCAAGTGGATGGGGAGAGAAGAATCCTCACCATGGGAAAATTCAGAGTTCCCATAAGCTCCCCGTGAGAAAGAAAAGGAAGAATTTAGTGCAAGAGGAAGAGGATAATCTTATATAAAATGACATCCAAATATTTTCTCTAGAGGACATAGAGCTAGAATTTGATATTGAGAAAATATTTCTCGTAATGGAACAACCATAAAATATGGCAATAACAAAATTCTTTATTGGAATTCGTTGCAAATGAGACCTTTAGTGAAGAAGAATACTTCACTTTTCAAAGTGTTGTTTTTTATAAAGACTCTAAATATTTGATTGTAGAAAAAAGTGACCAGAAGAATAAAAAGGGAAAGTCTCACTCAGAGGTTGACCTGAAGAACACGCAACCATCCCAAATTTCCAAAATCCAAATAGAAACTGTGGATTCTCTTGACGATTCTATTGATGGTTTGGATTATGAAAATGCTAAGTTAAAAGAACAGATCAAAGAATTGGAAAATTCTTTAATGCCACTTCCAATCCTAGAAAGTCCTTTGTCAATGGTTAAACCAACTACACCCATCATTAAGTTAAAATGATCTTCTAGTTTACTCACAACAATCTAAAGTTATGTAGAGAAAAACATTAAAAAGAGAATGTCATTGATAACAAAAGCATGGGAGGTATAAAAAAATATTGTTTCTTTCGTCTCAAGGCCACATGATTTTCATAAGTATATGCAATCTGGTTTAAAGAATGAAGAAGGTTTATAAATTGATGTTGTCTTCCCATTTGGAATAAAATTATCAAATATGAAATGATTGAAAAGAAGAGAAGAGGAATTTTCATCTCCAAGTCGAATTAAACAGTTGAATTCTTCTTGGAAAGAAAAGATCAAGAATTTGAATAACATTGTCCACGCATGCAACGAAGCCATATTAAAAACAAAAGAATTGTTCAAAAGACTCACAGTGATAGATCTAACACGAATCACTGATGAGGTACAAGACCCTAAGTTAATTCTCGATTCAATATTTATGAAAAAGTGACAATTTGATGAACAAGTTGACATATTAAATGGGCGATCAACAAAGAAATTTTATGGCATAATTGAATATAATGAAGAAGAAATAAATAATTGGATGGTTGATTATTCTATAAAAAATCAAGATATTGAGGAGGAAATACATGGAATTTGTCATGACTTAAGACACTTGGAAGGAGAATTATTCAATCTTAATATCAGGCATGAAATAAATGTTGCACCAATGAAAAATTACATTGAAGATTAGTTTAAAAATAAAATTGACAAATTGACTAAATAAATCCAAGAAGCAACTGTTGAGACGGTTCCTATAACCGGAAATGAGGAAAATAAAAGGACAGGAACAAGCAAGTGAATGAGAGAGAGACCATCATAGTAAGTTTATGCTGATCACATATTGGTTTCTTTATCATGTTTGCGTCCACTTACTCTGCATCTTTGACTAAAAAGGTTTAATTGAAATCTGATAACTCCGTCTAGTCTTCATTCCATGTCTTTCTACTCTATCATCGCCCACCATCTTCTTTCCACAACTTACTTCTTGTTTATATTTTCTTTATGGTCTCTGGGAGCCCCAATCCCAGTCCTAAGGACAAACACATTTAAATTTCAAAGATTTGTAACAAACTCTATATTTTTCAGAAATCCCAAGAGAACTATTTCGGGATCGATTTTGACGGTGTTTTATAAATCTGAGTTTTGAGTGTAAAATATTTGAGATTGATCTATAATTTTATTATTTTGAGCTATGCATGTGTTTGCTCTATTAAATTTATCTTATGCGTGTATACCATTTTCTTTTATTTTATGTGATCATAAATCTTTAGTTTAAATGTGATGGAATATGTGAGGAATTTTTTCTTATCTTTTTCAAATATATGATGTGTGAGGTTCCTGGTCATCTCTCAGGAACTCTCTTTAAAATGAAAACTTTTTAATTTACTACAATATTTATATCTCTTTGAATATCATGACAAACTTTCTCAAAGTCCTATATTATTTTTAAAATCTAGAATTCCAAGAAAATCTGGAAACAAAGAGGAGTACCACCTCTATAAAAATGTAGGGGGATTTGTATCCCCATGAGGTTATTTTGTTTGGTCCTAACGAATTCAAGCATCAATTTTTTGGTGGCCATACTGGGGAACGACTCAATATTTGAAATTTGGTTTAGCATTTTTGAAATATAGATGACTTTTCCCCAGGATGATCAGCCCCACCTGGAAATTGGATTAAATAATCAACGAAGCATATTACATCAACTATGAAATATGGTAATAATGATAGTTGAGACCATGGAATAATTATAAATATATTAGCATACATTGTCCAAGAAGAAGAAGATAAATCCTTCATAGATAGAGGAGAGATGAGCGACAAGACTGAAGAAACGAAAGACTAGCTAGAGAAGCACAAGAACAAGGTCAGGATTGACGATGGATGAATACAAGGAATCCATTACCATAATTATAGCAATCAAATCTGTATTCTAAGAAGTGGAAAACATATTCCTGAAATATATCTGAACATGGTAGGAAGAAACAAACAACCACAACGATAACCTCATTAAGAAAGAGAAGGAGGTGGAAGAAATCAAGAAGACCTAATATTTGGAAATCGAAGAAGAATAATAGATTCTCTCTTAAATATTTGAGGTGAGAAACATGACCTCCTTATTATCCCTAAGGGTACCTTGAAATAATTTTCAAGATATGAGACAATTGATGCCAAAAGACACCTTAATTTATTTCTTGATGTTTGTGATTTTCAGTGTGTTGAATATGATTATGTGATGGTAAGGTTATTTATTCAAATCTTATCAGGATGAGCCTATGAATGGTATAATACATTACCCACTAGGTCAATTGGCTCATTTAATGACCTCAGAGACATATTCTTGACTATGTTTTCTCCTCTAGTTCCATATCATACCCTTCTCACTAATTTCACCCAGATTGGTTTGAGGAAGAATGAGAGAATATGATATTTTAATCTCAGGTTCAATAAAACCTTCAGTAAGGTTCCAGAAGATAAAATACCTAATGGCCCAGTGACAATTGGTTGTTATAAGAATGTGATTCCCCCAAATGTAAAATATGTTATCAAAGCATCCCAGATGGATACCTTGGAGGAAGCAATGATTAAGGCCACTGAGATAGAATAAATTATGATTAAGACAACTGATGACCCCAATATTATCCTGGGAAAAGTACACAGAAAGCTGGGAGGCCTAAATATTGATGATCAAAGAGCCTCTATATCAATAAAGAATGAAGAGCAGAAGTTGTGACAAATCCAAAATCAAACAATTGGAGGAGGATTTTGTAAGGGAACTATATCAGATGTGAAGGTAGACCTTGTTGCGGCATAAGAAACTAAGAAAAGAATTGAAATTTCACAAATAAATAGAACCATCAGGAAAATGCAAAATGAGATAACCAGTTTAAGAAGGGGGGGTAATTATGTATCAAATTAGAGAATGTCGGTCCAAGAGCAAAGAATGAACCCTCCCCAAGAAAACAGATTCAAGTTTGAAAACACTGATAATCCGCAAAGACAAAGGGTTCCCAGGAAACCAATCCCAAATGTAGTTGTTCTGGATGATGTATATGATGAGAAAATGGTTGAGAAAGGGAACAATTATTTACCTAATGAATGTTATGAAAATGTATAGATGGATGGATGCGAGACGTACATGTATATATTTGAAGAAGGAGATAATGACCCTGACTCACAAGAGAATGTTTCCCAGACATGAGCATTTCTAAATAAATCCAAGAATAAAAATGATTCTAAAAAGGAAAAGGAAAAATATAAAGAAAATGTGAATGAGAAAAAGATAAATGAAAATGTGACAGATAGCGTTGGAAGCAAGAAGAAACACCTGATGTCAAATCCTACCCATATGAAATATAATGTTTTAGACGACTTGAGTAAGATAAGAATAACTCTTCCTTTTATATAAGTGGTAAAGATCCCTCAACAAAGGGAAAATATTTTGAGATTGTTGGATGATACATATGGAAGACTGGAGGTTTTTGTTATAAGTGTGAAACAAAACTAGAACACATCAACCATCAAGTTGAGAGGTAAAATCCCACCTTTTTATATATCAATTGAAAATCATTATGTTGCACTTCATAATTGTTTAGTTGACACTGGTGTGACCAATAATATTATACCATTGACGATCTTTGAGGCATTGGGCATGAGATGAGCCAAATATTATGATACTGGTGAAAGTATATATGAAATTGATTACATATAGGTTCTAGCTTATGAAGAAATCAAATATTTTTATGCTTCGATCACGATGGCTCCCCATATTATTACAACTTTCAATATTGTTGTGGTAGACCTTCCTCTTGCATATGGAGTTCTTTTAGGAAGAGATTGGTCACCTATGGTCGGGGGATAAATAATGAATGATGGAAGATGCACGATGTTTCCAGATAAATAAGGAGCAATGATTAAGGTCCCTCGTGGACCTAGGAGAACCTTTTCTTTCAAAAATAAGGATAATGAACTAATGAAATATTATATATATGTTGGTATCTGAAACATTGTTATCCTATACATGGAGAATATTAAAGACATGGAGAAAATTCAAGATATCGAGAATCAAAAGCATCAATTTGAATGTTATTGGAGGATGTCATTTGATGGAGCTTGCTCAAGTTCCAAGAGTGGAGTTGGATTTGTCCTTGTAAACCAATGAAAGATTGTGCATCCACATTCTATCATACTTGAATTTGCATGTACCAATAATGAGGCAGAATACGAAGCTTTGATTCAGGGAATGATTCTGGCATAAGAAATGAAGATATAACATTTATTTTTGACAAGTGAATCTAATTTGGTAATAAATCAATTTACCTAGAGGTATAATATTGAAAAAGAAAAAATCAAGTTATATTTCAAAAGAGTTAATGAATTGATGGAAGCCCTCAACTCTTTCAACATTTATTTCATCCCAAGGGACAAAAATCAGAAGGCAGATTCATTAGCTTTGGTGACCTCACTGTCAAACTCGGATGATGTTCAGAGAAAAACATATTTTCAGGTAAAAAGAATATCCCGACCTTTTGTACTTGATAATCGAGAGTATTTCCAAGTATTTGAGAATGACGAAGAATTGTAAATTTTTTTGATGAATGAAAATGAAGACGAGGACAATCACATAATTGTTGTCCCGAGAAATTGCATTCAATATGAGTCTCTTTTTGCAAGAGACGATCATGCTAAAAACCTTTTGGAAGAAGCATCGCTCCGAAAGGTCCAACAAACAAGAAAAAATGATATTGGAACTGATAGTTCCCCAAAATACGTCAATTTCAGACTTGATTGCACAACTGACTAAGTTGATCAATATGTCACATTATTTAACGAATATATTGATGTGTTTGCATGAAGATATGATGATTTTAAGGAATATGATAAAACAATATTTCAACATATTATTCCCTTGAGAGAAGGGCCAAATCTTGTCAAGCAAAATATAAGAATAATTAAACCCAAATTAAAACAATTAGTAAAGGTTGAATTGGGGAAATTAAAGAAGGTTTGAATAATATACTCCATTAGACATTATGTTTGTCTTTCAAACCCAGTTATAGTAAGAAAAAAGACTTGGAAGATCTGTATGTGTGTAGATAGTAGGGATCTTAACAAATCAAGCGTAAAGGATAATTATCCTTTGCCTAAAATGGAGTTTCTTCTCCAACAAGTCATGGGATCAGCCTACATGTCCATGTTATATGGTTTTAATGGGTCTAATCAAATCTTGGTTGCTGAAGAAGATAGAGAAAATACAACTTTCATAGCACCTTGGGAGACATATGCATATGCTTCGATTCCCTTTGGTTTAAAAAATGTAGGAGCTACATTTTAGAGGGTTATGGATCATGATTTTGAGGGGTTGATAGGAAAATTAATGGTGTATTATCAAGATGACTTAACCATACACTAAAAAAAAAGAGCGATCACTTTCATCACCTGAGGAATTTTTTGACACGTGTAAGTTATATGGTGTTTCCTTAAATCCAAAGAAATGTTTATTTGTTGTAACTCGAAGAAAAATATTGAGTCATATTGTGTGCAAGGAAGGAATCTATATAGATCTAGATAGAGTTAAAGCTATAAATGAACTTAACCTCCTATCATATAAGAAGGGAGTTCAATCATTCTTTGGCGGGATCAACTTTGTATGGATATGTTTCCTTGACTATGCAAGTATTGTGAAGTCGATCAATTTACTGTCAAAAATCTTTTAATAATATCAAAAAGGAAATCACTACAAATCTAGTCCTATTTATACCATATTTTCAAAGAGACTTCATCTTTTATTCATTCACTACAAAAATGGTTGTTGAATCTATTATTACTCAGAGGAATATCAAGGGTGAAGAATTGCCAATTAGCTTCATGAGAAATACCCTTCACGATTATGAATTGAGATATTCAGAATTGGAGAAGAAATCCCTATATCTTGTGAAAGTAGGGGCGCACTTTCGAACTTACATACTATATTGTCATGCCATTGTGTATGTTCCATCCTCTCCTGTGAAGATGCGTTTAAATCAACAATTGAGAGAAGGAAAATGGGAAAAATGGATGGAGAGGATTAAAGAATATGATATTGAAATTAAACCTTTAAAGGAAGTTAAAGGATAGGGTTTATGTAAGTTCATTTCAAATAGTGATTCTTTGGATAGATTGATTTCAATCTTAGTAGGAGAACCCATGGCAGATTCAAAGTGGTATAGAGATTTTATATTCTACTTGAGGTTTGGACAATTTTCAGTCACCATGAACCCTAAAGAGCAAAGAGCATTGAAGATGAAGGCGAGTCAATATGTGCTAATTGTTGATATATTATTTAGGAGGAACCATGATGGTATATTGTTGAGATGTGTTGATGAAAGGAAAGATCAAGAATTGATGAAAGAATTCCATGAAGAAATATGTGGTGGAAATTTTGCACCTACCTCCACCGATCATAAGATAATAAGAGTTGGGATTTATTGGCCATCATTTTTTAAGGACTCATATGCTACCATAAGGAAGTGTGTATAGTGTCAACAATTTTTAGGGAAATTGAAAAAATCTGCAATTACATTACAACCTATATATGTAGAACAACCATTTTTCAAATGGGGACTCGATGTCATTAGATGAATTAATTCAAAGTCAAGCAAAAGAAATATGTATATTGATGCAGCCCCCCTACTCCCCCATAGGGTTGCACAACCTCCCGGTCTAGGATCTCTGATTCTCGAGTTTAATGACTCTCTGAAACCACAATGGTCTCGCTCTGTGATGTAAGATCAGCCCCCTCGGCTCTTTGATGCAATTCGGACAACAACCCATGACCTTCCCCTTTCTCTCTATGCCAAAACTCAGAATGCTGACGTTATCTCCCTTTTGGATCAAACTTCACTTGATATGACCTAGGGCTATGACCACGTGATTGTGGCCGCAGTCATAAGCGGTCTCGAGTTAAACCACTTTTGGGCCCACAATGCTCCTACGAACTCCATGCATCCCCTTGGAGAAACCAATGTTCAAATTGTGGCCTACCTTCAATTCCTTAACCTCGTCACAACTTCTAGCCCCGTAATGACACGGGAACGTCGATCTCACAATCTTGACAATAACGTCAAAATCAATGTTCAAATCTATGCCCTTCTTATCTACAGACCAAATCAACTCTCTCTGAATCAACATTTAAGGTTCTCTTCATAGTTACGAACTTCGGGAGTTTGAAATCTCAAAGTCATCTTCCTTCCGTACTTCACTTCTCTCGACTTGGCGATCTACGAACACCTTCCCATAAATTAGCGGCCCTACCCTCACCTAGGTTTTTAACCTTTCAACCTAGATCAACAAATCATGGCTCTTTGGCTCTTCGTGCTTCGAGAGTTTCAAGTCTCAAACTTGACTCTTTATGAGCTCACGATATTTGACGGCCATGCTCCTTTGGATCTAACGGTCCAGATCTCATCGGGATTTCATGTATCGGGATTTATGGTATCATGGAGTCGAAAGACTCTTCACCTCCATTCTCTCGATCCCTTAAATGCCAAAATTCTCCTTGGACAATTAATGGTCCATATCTCTCCTCAATCAACATCTGGGATGTTCTCGTGATTTCAAGTTTCACGAGATTCATGAATTTACCTTTTGACTTCTTTGAGTCATGAGTCGGCGAAATGTTGATCGTTCACCACGCATCCCATCTGATGGACAATTCTGATGATATCAAGACTTCGTGACTTCTCAAAGTCTTCACTCATGTGCAACTCCAAAGGGTTAAACTTCATGCACTTCCTCTAGATCCAACGGTTGTTGGTCCACGTGCTCAGATCTGATGGCTGAGATCTGGTTCTCCTGCGTGTTAGGATATCTAGACACTTAGGAGTTAGTTAAGATCTACTTGGTCTATTGTGTCATTAGGTAAAAGTGTGTTTTCTAGTGTGTTTATTTAGTATGCAATAGTATGCATTTGTAGTTAGGAAATCTGACGGTCACGATATGTTCTTGACATAGAGTGATCTGACGGTTCATACTCTCCTCGATCTTAACATCCATTGATTTGTGGATTAACACCCGATTGGTCCATGATATCTATTTAAAGAGAATGGAGGGTCATTTTCCGATGATCGATTGTGAGAAACTCTCTCGTAAAATCTCTCTATAATCTTTTTCTTTGCATTAATAAACTGCTCCAAGTGGTCATGTTGGCTGGGGTCGTGGATGCTTCCCCGTAGGGGTTTTACTAAGTGAAAACATTTGTGTGTCAATCTTTGATCTAGTTATGTGAGTGGTTACTGAAGGTGTTTGTCCTCTTTTGGAATACCTGTGTTGTCGAACATGGTATCAGAGCCTGTTTGAAGACTTGCTCCTATTGTAGATCAAGATCATTGACACAGTCCACAGCCAACCCTCACGGTTCCACCCTGCTCTCACCAGGACCTCCTTCGTCTATGGCCTG
Organism: Picea engelmannii; assembly: GCA_009831015.1. Lineage (NCBI taxonomy): Eukaryota > Viridiplantae > Streptophyta > Pinopsida > Pinales > Pinaceae > Picea > Picea engelmannii. The sequence goes on along the minus strand of ML776897.1, from coordinate 1,093,925 downwards.
AAGAGTCAAAGTGCTCTTCTACTCCCCTCGGGAGTTACCCACAGTAAACTCCTTCGGTGATCTCCCCTTCGGAAATCGGGAAATCAGAATTCGCGATCTCGCGAATTCTGTGAGAGCAGTCACATGCAACTCAAAACCCCGAACCCCGATGGGTCAATAGTCAACACTTCCGTTTATTGGAGATTTCCCTATCGGGGAATCGGCACATGAAATGTCGTGATTCACTTACACTATGAATCCCCAAACCTCGAACTCCGATATGTCGATATACGATGGCACGTGTGGATTTGACACCTCCACCTCTTCCTTCTATCGACACTTCGATCCCCAATATGCCGATGTGCTTCCACCTGTACTCCACTAGCAGCCGTGGTCCCACATGCCATGTCACTTCTCCCCTCGTGCGATCGGGGATCGCGATTCGGGAACTCGCGATTTTAGCACACAATGCCACAGACCTTGCCAAACCCCGAATCCCGACTTCTTGGGATCTGGTGCCACCTGTCCTTTGACGATCGACGGCTCTGATTAATTCGGGGAATCGCGACTCACGATTTCATGAGGTATAAAACTCTTACCTCGCCAAATGCCGAATCCCGAACTCCGATATGCCGGCATCTTGCGCCACTTGTCCTCTAGACGATCGATGGCTCTGATCAATTCGGGGAATCACAACTCGCGATTCCAAAGAGTATGAAACTCTTGCTCCAACGAACCCCGATCTGCCGATATGCGACGGCTCTTGGGTTCTCCCTGCACTCAAGGGTTAAACCCCTCGCAGCTTCACTGAGATCGAACGGTCCGCAGGATTTCGCGAGTTCCTCTTACGATCCCTGCCCGTCAATTCTCCTCCTTTGAGGAATCCTTCCGCTCCAAAGCCTCATCCGGCTCGAGCCTCTCCTGGGTCTGTTCCCACTGTAATGAGAAGGAACTATTCCTCCTGAGCTTAAGTCCTCTGACTCCTTCAACTGAAGGTTGGCGCATGACTTGTGCTCGACGTCCAATCACTCTCTAAGTATTGGATCTTCTGGACTCTGTGCACTTCCAGCGACAGTAGCCTCTGTCAACCTTTCCTCGGATTGACTACTGAGATTTCAACCTCGACCTGCACTTCCCCTGCACAACTCGAGTAACCCAATCCAACTCCTAGGCAGATGAGAATGAGAGTTTAATTGTTGAGCCACATCGACGCACTCTATGCGGATGAATTTGACTACACTCTATGCAGGAATCTCCGGGCTCAAACAGAGAAACAATTGGAACTCATTCCCCTCTTTCTCCCACAGATGGAGAATACGATGCCCCTGGTAGTCTTCCAACTCAAGCGACCTATTGCTGAGTGCTTTGGGTATTCACTAACCTAGTGAAATCTCCTCAGTGGATGCTTCCTTCAGATGATAGAACTCAAAGAGTTCCTTTCTCCTGTGTTAATTGCACACTCCCTCAACGCCCTTCTGGCAGAGTATCTCTTCCACAAAACACTCAACAAATATGATTTCTCTGTGCATTCACGCACTTCACTCGATGTCCCCTAGACAGAGCTTCTCAGAATCTTCAACAGACTTCTGTTCCTTCAGAACTCACAGCAGAGTTCTGTTCACCACAGTGTCTTAGCTACACTGCCTTGACTATTGAGGTATTCAGTAACCCCAAAAGTCCTCCTTCTGTATGAGTTGTTGGCTTCAAGGCTGGTGCTCTCAGCACGTCTTTGTCTGACTCCTTCGAGTTTAGAAGTGCCTCCTCCGTGCACTGGTATTCAGAGTCTCAACACTCTGTCACGCCCTCATGGAATGAAACCTCAAAGACCTCTCAAACCTAAAATCAAACCAACCCCCTACAAATACATGATAACAATACACAACTATAACATATAATGGACACACACATACAGACATGCATATAATGACAGACTAATGCAGGAAAATTGCTCTGTATTAATAATGGCAAATGCCTGTATATTTTACAAGGTGTTCCCGAGCTCTCCTCGGCTCTACATGCATTCTTCTTACCTCTACCTGCCGACTACTCAAAATGAGATCTCGCTATCTCTTTTACCTGAGGTGCTCTTAGCTCTTCCCTCCAGGATTTACCTACTCTAATTAATTTACAATCAATGGCTATCTAGTCTGCTATCCAGAACTAGATCTCAGCCAATCTATAATAAATACCTATCTTATCTACAGCCTGTGCAAAGGCATGGCATTCATGGCTCACCAGCCTAAAACATTTATTACATTCAATACAAATACGAATGAGGTCGCGCCTCCTTTCAACCTTTGAATGTATGCGCGCTCACGTGGCTAGCTGGCTGGCACTGAGAGATGCTCCTGCATCATACTCCATAGCTGCAAAAATCATGAGCTCCTGCTCATGAGCTTCCCCTGTAGCTTGTTGGAATCCACCTGGGTCCCAAACAAGTCTTTGGAGCTTTTCATTTGCTCCATTCTGCTGCTGCTGCTGCTGCTTCCACTGCGCTGTTGTTGCTCCCTTTTCTCTACCCATCTTCTCTTCACTGGTAATCTGCACTGAACTCAACATCAGCCTTCTGATGTCCTCTATCTCTCGGTCCAGCTGCTCCTGTGGCTGGCTCTGCCTTTGCAGTCTCCTCTGCTGCAAAATATTTTGACCATTGGGAAGATCATCATGATCTCCCATGTCAGCTTTATTCATTTCCAACTTTACCTGTTGGATGTGCGTGCCCTGCACTTTTACCCTTTCCTCCAGGGCTTCCATTTGTTCCCACAGATCAGCCAAACATATGCTGTCTGTGTCTTCTTCTTTTGCTTCTGCAACCTCCCATGTTGCAGTCTTTTCAGCTGAAATGATGAATATGTCGAGCCATTCCTTGGAATGCTCATTTCCTTCTTCTGTTTCTTTTGTTGTCAGCTCAAATGTTGCAGCTCGCTCAGCTTGCTGGCTGAATTTGTTGAACTATCCCTCAGAACACTCATTCTTCTCTTCATCCACTTGGGCAGTCTCAGATACCTGCTCCAATTCTTCTTCTTCTTTGACAGTCATCATCAACTGTGACTATTCCCCTGCTGTTGTTTCATTTGGATATAATTTTCTGCCTCCTCCTGGGCAAATGGAAAGAATATTTCAATTCCCCCAATCATCAGTATACCATCCTGATGTTCCTCCTCTCCTGTCAGCTTCATCTGTTGATCTTCTCGCGAGCTTATATGCTCTGTTAGCTCTCTTGGCTAAATCTGACTTCTCAAATCATCCCTACCCATCTGGCCATATGGGATGCTTCCACTGCTGCTTCCCTGGCAGATTATGAGATCAACCGATCCCATATTCATCAGCAACCTTTTCTGAATTGAAATCTCCCTTGAGTCCAAGGGACTCTCAGACAGTCTCAATTTTTCATCTCTGCTCTCCAGGCAACTTAGTACGCTTCTGCTGCCCTCTTGGCAGTCTTCAATGCTTTCACTGCCCTCTTGGCAGTCTTCGAGACCTCGCAGAGATCTCTGATCAACGCCCAGCTGGCCATTTGAAATTCCTTGACTATCCTCACGACAGTCTTTGAGATCCTCAACTGATCCCAATTCGTTGCCCTCCTGGAAAACTGGAATTTCTTCCTTTCTGCCCAGCTGACAGTATTTGAAACCATCAACTGATCCTAATTTATCCCAATCATCATCATTATTGTCGAGACTTTTTCCCGTCTCTGGCCAACAGTAACAGATCATCTTGTCTTCGGTGGCCCTGAGGTCTTCGGCGTACCTCAACCATTTTCTCAACAGCTTGCACTGTCTTCTGACCATCAACTCTCTGACTGGCCATTTTGATTTTGCCTTCTTCATGGGAATTTCGCGCATTCGTCTCCTCCTTCTATCCTGCCGCATCCGCAGTTCCATCTTCTCTATGTCTACTTTTAATTCATAGAGTTTTCTAGTCTCTTCTTCATCCCATTCGGCAAGCTTTTCTGCCTTGCTCCTCTTCCTCCCAGCATGCCTATGGTCTTCAGTAACCATGGTGCCATCTTTGTCTGCCTCCCTGGCGACCCTGCTGCTGCTGCCACTCCTGCAATCCTGAGAGCTTAGCTTCATCTTCTCACAGTCCTACTGACTGTCTATGGACTGCTGCTTACCTGCAAGCAATTTCCTACAGAGTCTTCAGTAACTCTGTCTTCTTCCGCTCCTCTGTCTCTTCCTGCCTGAAATATACAAGCAATAATTTCCAGCTCTGATACCACTTGACGCAGTCTGCGGCCAACCCTCACGGTTCCACCCTGCTCTCACCAGGACCTCCTTCGTCTATGGCCCGAAGAGTCAAAGTGCTCTTCTACTCCCCTCGGGAGTTACCCACAGTAAACTCCTTCGGTGATCTCCCCTTCAGAAATCGGGAAATCGGAATTCGCGATCTCACGAATTCTGTGAGTGCAATCACATGCAACTCAAAACCCCGAATCCCGATGGGTCAACAGTCAACACTTCCGTTTATTGGAGATTTCCCTATCAGGGAATCGACACATGAAATGTCGTGATTCACTTACACTATGAATCCCTGAACCTCGAACTCCGATATGCCGATATACGATGGCACGTGTGGATTTGACACCTCCACCTCTTCCTTCTATCGGTACTTCGATCCCCAATATGCCGATGTGCTTCCACCCGTACTCCACTAGCAGCCGTGGTCCCACATGCCACGTCACTTCTCCCCTCGTGTGATCGGGGATCGTGATTCGGGAACTCGCGATTTTAGCACACAATGTCACAGACCTTGCCAAACCCCGAATCCCGACTCCTTGGGATCTGGTGCCACCTGTCCTTTGACGATCGACGGCTCTGATTAATTCGGGGAATCGCGACTTGCGATTTCACGAGGTATAAAACTCTTACCTCGCCAAACGCCGAATCCCGAACTCCGATATGCCGGGATCTTGCACCACTTGTCCTCTGGACGATCGATGGCTCTGATCAATTTGGGGAATTGCAACTCGCGATTCCAAAGAGTATGAAACTCTTGCTCCCACGAACCTCGATCTGCCGATACGCGATGGCTCTCGGGTTCTCCCTGCGCTCAAGGGTTAAACCCCTCGGAGCTTCACTGAGATCGAACGGTCCGCGGGATTTCGCGAGTTCCTCTTACGATCCTTGCCCGTCAATTCTCCTCCTTTGAGGAATCCTTCCGCTCCAAAGCCTCGTCCGGCTCGAGCCTCTCCTAGGTCTGTTCCCACTGTAACGAGAAGGAACTATTCCTCCTGAGCTTAAGTCCTTCGACTCCTTCAATTGAAGGTTGGCGCACGACTTGCGCTCGACGTCCAATCACTCTCTAAGTATTGGATCTTCTGGACTCTGTGCACTTCCAGCGACAGTAGTCTCTGTCAACCTTTCCTCGGATTGACTACTGAGATTTCAACCTCGACCTGCACTTCCCCTGCACGACTCGATTAACCCAATCCAACTCCTGGGCAGATGAGAATGAGAGTTTAACTATTGAGCCACATCGGCGCACTCTATGCGGATGAATTCGACTGCACTCTATGCAGGAATCTCCGAGCTCAAACAGAGAAACAATTGGAACTCATTCCCCTCTTTCTCCCACAGATGGAGAATACGATGCCCTTGGCAGTCTTCCAACTCAAGCAACCTATTGCTGAGTGCCCTGGGTATTCAGTAACTCAGTGAAAGCTCCCTCAGTGGATGCTTCCTTCAGATGATAGAACTCAAAGAGTTCCTTTCTCCTGTGCTAACTGCACACTCCCTCAACGCCCTTCTGGCGGAGTATCTCTTCCACAAAACACTCAATAGCTATGATTTCTCTGTGCATTCACGCACTTCGCTCGATGTCCCCTAGACAAAGCTTCTCAGAATCTTCAACAGACTTCTGTTCCTTCAGAACTCACAGCAGAGTTCTGTTCACCACAGTGTCTTAGCTACACTGCCTTGACTATTGAGGTATTCAGTAACCCCAAAAGTCCTCCTTTTGTATGAGTTGTTGGCTTCAAGGCTGGTGCTCTCAGCATGTCTTTTTCTGACTCCTTCGAGTTCAGAAGTGCCTCCTCCGTGCACTGGTATTCAGAGTCTCAACACTCTGTCATGCCCTCATGGCATGAAACCTCAAAGACCTCTCAAACCTGAAATCAAACCAACCCCCTACAAATACATGATAACAATACACAACGGTAGCATATAATGGACACACACATACAGACATGCATATAATGACAGACTAATGCAGGAAAACTGCTCTGTATTAATAATGGCAAATGCCTGTATATTTTACAAGGTGTTCCCGAGCTCTCCTCAGCTCTACATGCATTCTTCTTACCTCTACCTGCCGACTACTCAAAATGAGATCTCCCTATCTCTTTTACCTGAGGTTCTCTTAGCTCTTCCCTCCAGGATTTACCTACTCTAATTAATTTACAATCAATGGCTGTCTAGTCTGCTATCCAGAACTAGATCTCAGCCGATCTATAATAAATACCTATCTTATCTACAACCTGTGCAAAGGCATGGCATTCATGGCTCACCAGCCTAAAACATTTTTACATTCAATACAAATACAAATGAGGCTGCACCTCCTTTCAACCTTTGAATGTGTGCGCACTGACGTGGCTGGCTGACTGGCATGGAGAGATGCTCCTGCATCAATCATGAAGCTGGTTTTCCTCATCTCTAGTTTCTATCATTTCCATACATTTATGGGCTGAGAGGACTATTTCAGTGTGTCCTAAGTGCTTGTTTCATTTAGGAACACTTTTTCGTTTCACTCAAAAACGTTTATGTTTTCCCAACATACGACCATTACCGTCAGATCTGGAGGTATAAAGCTTGAATACAAATTTTTTAAAATTTTTGCAGAGTAGTATTTTCATTTTGTTTTATTTATTTCTGGGTTGCTACTCTTTAATATTTGTGTATTCTATTTTCCCCACACCCTGTGCGATCTCAGAAAATCAGAAACAGATAGAAAAATGTGCATCTTCCGGGTAAGCTAGTCATTGAGAAGTGAAAGTTTTTTTCTTGTGTGAAAAGAGTTTTTTTTTAGCACGCTCTCCAAGGCCGTCTTCAACAACAATAACAACAACAACACCCCCAATCCTTCTTCTAAACATTACAATATTTTTTTCTAGATCATTTGGTTAAAATTTTCCTTATTAAGTAAGAGGTCTTGAGTTCATGTCTCTCTTTTGTTACTTTTTTTAAAAGAGGTTCATGCTAAAATTGTAAAGTGTATTTCACTTCAAGTATAAAAGTGAATCACTATAAGTAGCTTTAATATTTTATTTTAGAGCTATATATTTTGCATGCATCTTTTCTGTTATAAAGTAACTTCATTGTAAAAGTGATCTCGACTTCTCTTTATAAAAGTGGGTCACTTCATAAAGCAACTTACACAACCACGTGGTCATTTGGTTACCGATTGTGCCTTTTTTTAAAAGGGAATAATTCTAACATTGGAAGTCCGTTTTCAGTGCCGTTTTTTTTAAACCGCATAACTTTTCGATCTCTTTCCATCTAGATCATCACCTTCAGTTTTTAAATCAACATTATCTACATATTTAATATGGCTTCTACAAGTACTGTCTTTCTTACCAACAACAACTACTTCCAATGGAAATCTCATATGGAAGATTTATTAAGAAGTAAAGGCTTGTACTCGATTACCTTAGGAAAGGAAAAAGTACCCACTGATGCTGATAAGAAAGCCAATTGGGATAATAGGAATGATGAAGCACGTGGACTAATCAGAATTTCCATGTCTCCTAATTTAAGGTACCACCTTCAAGATACCCCAAAGAAGCTTGGAACACGATTGAATCTGTGTTTGGTAAACTCAATATTATTCGAACACAATGGTTAGAAAATCAAATATTGACCTTGAGTCCAAATGATTTTTCTTTCCTTGGAGACTATCTATCTAGGTTTAAAACACTCAAAATTTTATGTGAAGAATGTAAGATAAAGATGGAGGAAGAGCGTTTCATCTATCTTATTCTTTCTGAGCTAGGTAGTGCATATTATGTGTTTGTATCTACCTTTTATGCCATGACAGAGGCTGTAGGGGAAGAATCTTATGAAAAACCCACTCTTGATTCCTTTTGTGCTTCTTTGATTCGAGAGGAAGATAAGCTTGCACAATTTGGAGTGATCAACATTACAAGTCCCTCCAACAAAGCCTTAGTTTCCCAGCAGAAAGATAAACCCAAGTATCCCAATAAGAAACATCCTTGCTACAACAACAAACAACACAAGGGTCCCAAACCTACTCAGAAAGCTTCAGCTCCTACTGGTGACAAAGGAGAAAAATACAAACGTAAGAATACTAACAGACATTGCAACTTTTGTGATAAAGATGGTCATGATGAGTCCAAATGTTTCAAGAAGATGGTATCTTTAGAAGCAGTGATGAAGAAGTACAACATCAATATTGATTCTACTTCTTCCTCTCACAGACATGCACTTTATGCTTCTGGTTTCTCCTTCAATTCAAATTCTACTATTACTTCTTCTTCTGATGAGTGGCTTATTGATTCAGAAGCATCTTATCATATGGCTAAGGATAAAGCCATATTTTCTTCTCTAAATGAATGTAACACTAGTAAAATATTTGTTTGTGATGACAGATCTCTTAGTGTTGTAGGATCTAGAATAGTTCAAGTAGATAATGGTCATTTAAATGACGTATTATGTGTTCCAAATCTTTCTTGTAACCTTCTATCAGTATATCATATCACTCATTCAGGTGAAGGTAAAACCATTAATTTTTCACCTCACCAAGTTGTAATCAAGGATCTAAAAGATACTAAGCATGTTCTTGCAACTGGAATTGTTGATGATATTACCAGGTTGTACAAGTTTGACAACTTTGGGTCATCATCTTTTTCATTAGTTTTTGTTTCTCATAGCGATGACTTGAGAAAACTTTCACATGAGCGGTTTGGTCATCTAAACTATCGCTCATTGCAATAACTATGTAATCAACACATGGTGACTGGCCTTCTTCTTGTTTCATGCAGAGATGGTGTTTGTGTCAGTTGTGTTCTCGACAAACATCATCGAGACAGTTTTGACAAGTGTGCCTCTTGGCATGCCTCGGGTCCTTTGCAACTTGTTCACAATGATTTGTGTGGTGCACTTTCTTCTCCTTCTTTTTTTGGGTGCAAGTATTTCTTAACTTTCATTGATGAATTTTCCAGACGTACTTGGGTTTACTTATTAAAACTCAAGAGTGAAGTTTTTGACAAGTTTTTGGCCTACAAGGCCCTTGTAGAAAAGCAATCTAGACATCAAATTCAAAGATTAAGAAAAGATAATGGATGTGAATATGTGAACAATAATTTTACAAGCTACTTCACTACACAGGGAATCCAAATGCAACACATTGTTCCATATACACCACAACAAAATGGTATTGCTGAGAGAAAGAACCGCACATTAAAATAAATGGCTAATTGTATGATCCAATCTAAGGGATTAAGTCTAAAGTATTAGGTGGAAGCCATCAACTGTGCAAATTACATAGTAAATCACACTCCCACAAAGGCTCTTAAAAATATAACACTGAAAGAAGCTTGGACTAAAATTAAACCAGATGTAAGTCACTTCCGTGTATTTGGCAGTATAGCATGGGCTAACATTCCTCATGAGAAAAGGAAAGCATTTCCTTCTAAAAGTGAGAAGTGTATATTTTTTGGCTATTCTAAAGATGTCAAAGGTCACAAACTTCGTCAATCACATTGTACTAAAATTATTATTAGAAGAGATGTTAAATTTGATGAAAATCACTTTCCCTACGAGCCAAATTTGGCGTTTGTGCCTTCTTTGGCCTGCCAACCTAATTCAGCGGTTGTGCCTTCTTCGGCTTGTAATCCATGTTCAACATTTGTGCCTTCTTATGATATGGTTTCTTCTTCAGATGATGACAATGAGGATGAAAATCCACCTACGCCTACTCACCCTCCTCCTGATGAGTCCTTTGAACCTTAAACAACACCAACTCCACCGCTTCCTAGATGGGTCCATTCAACACGAGAAGTAGCTGGTGATCTTGTCGGTGATCCTTTATATCAACATCAGAAACGTTCATAGTTCCAATGAGCCTCTTCTCCTTTGGCTCAAGTTTCAGAAACTCATGATCCAGAGACATTTGTAGAAGCTTCAGGTCATCCAGATTGGGATACAACAATGAATGAAGAGTATCGTTCTTTAATGGAAAATGATACTTGGGATCTTGTACCTCTTCCAAAAGGAAGAAAACTTGTTAGATGAAAATGGGTCTACAGAACTAAGTATGCATCAGATGGAAGTGTTGAAATACACATGGCTCGGTTAGTTGCCAAAGGATTTTCTAAAGTTGAAGGAATTGACTATAATGAAACCTTTTCCCCTGTAGAAAAAATGAATTCCATCCACCTTGTTCTTTCCCTTGCTGCCTCACATAAATGGGAGGTCCATAAAATGGATGTTAAATCCACCTTATTGCACAGAGATTTGCAAGAAAAAATCTACATGGAACAACCTCCTAGCTATGTCCAGAATGACTCTAGCCTTGTGTGCCACCTCAATAAATCTCTTTATGGTCTAAAGAAAGCTCCCCGAGCTTGGTATGCCAAAATGGATAGATTTCTTATTTCCACTGGATTCCCTAGATTCCATTCTAATCCTAATGTCTATACCAAGAAAGTAGGAAGCCATCTCATAATCCTTGTCCTTTATGTTGATGACCTGATCCTTACTAGTAGTTACTCAAAACTTTTAAACCATGTGAAAACCATCCTTAAGAAGAGATTTGAAATGACAGACTTAGGATTTTTTCACTATTTCCTTGGCCTCCAAGTTTTGCAAAACAATAAAGGAATTTTTCTTTCCTAGTCTAAGTATGCTTCTGATCTCCTTCGTCGCTTTCACATGGACAATTGTAAACCAACCCCTTCTCCCTTCTAGTATGGAGTCAAGATTTTTGCCACCTGTACTTCTCCTGAAGTTGATGCCACCCTATACCATCAGTTAGTTGGTAGCCTCCTATAGTTGACTCATACCTGTCCTAATCTTTCCTTTGATGTTGGTTTTGTTGCTCGATATATGAAAACACCACATGAAAGCCATTGGAAAGCAGCTAAAAGCATACTTCTCTATGTTCATGGTACAATTCAGTTTGGGATACGTTACAGTTCAGGGAGGACTCCTTTATTGGTTGGTTTCACTGATTCAGATTGGGTCAACAACCCTGATGATCGGAAGCCTACTGCAGGTTATGTTTTTAGCCTTGGTTCATGACCTATCAATTGGCCCTATAAGAAACAATAGGATATTGCACTGTCTTCAGCAGAATCAGAGTACCGAGCAGTGGTAAATGCAAGTCAGGAAGCCCTATGGCTTCGACAGATCCTTTCAAAGTTTGGATTCCAGCACCAGCGTCCGACTAGCCTTTGGTGTGACAATCAGAGTGCCATCAAGCTCGCCAAATACCTAGTTGAACATCAACGTAGAAAACACATCAAGATACACACACACTTCATTAGAAAGCTCATTCATGATCAAGTTATTTAACTTCTCTTTTTCCCTACCGAAAATCAAGTTGCAGACATTTTCACAAAGTCTCTTATAGAAGCGAACTTTTCCAAACTTCGATCTATGTTAGGAGTTCAGGAAGTTGTCATTAAGGGGGGATAGGCTCTAATGCCTCCTTCCTTATCCTATTGTTTCACTATTGTAAATCCTTCAATCCTATCCCAAGTTGTTCATAAGGGGGGATGTTAGGATATTTAGACACTTAAGAGTTATTTAAGATCTACTTGGTCTATTGTGTCATTAGGTAAAAGTGTGTTTTCTAGTGTGTTTCTTTAGTATGAATTAATATGCATTTGTAGTTAGGAAATCCGAAGGTCACGATATGTTTCTGACATAGAGTGATCCAATGGTTCATACTCTCCTCGATCTTAACGACCACTGATCTGTGGCTTAACACTCGATTGGTCCATGATCTCTATTTAAAGAGCATGGAGGGTCAATTTCCGATGATTGATTGTGAGAAACTCTCTTGTAAAATATCATTGTAATATTTTTTTTTGCATTAATAAACTGCTCCAAGTGGTCATGTTAGCTGGGGCCATGGATGTTTTCCCATAGGGGTTTTATCACGTGAAAACATCAGTGTGTTGATCTTTGATCTGGTTATGCGAGTGGTCACTGAAGGTGTTCGTCCTCTGTTGGAATACCTATGTTGTCTAACACTACGCTTGTTGCTCCTTTGCCTGGACGTAGGTCTAACGGTCCAACTTCTTCTCCACAACTAATCAGACAATTTTTGTTGCTCCTCCTCCTGAGCTTTATACTTGTTTCAATTTAGAATATTTTGTCAATGTTCAAAAGGTCTCAGCCTTTGAACTTGCTCTTGTGAACTCGAATCCTTTGGATCTCACTTACGCTTCTGAAAGTGTTATCTCTTCTGAACTTATGGACATGGAATAATCCCATATCTTTCGCAATATCTACACTATCCATTATGAGCTTGATCTCTTCGAAGATTTTGATCTCTAACGCACACCTTGCATTTCTAGGATTTCCTCAAACTCAGAATCTGAAGGATTTCTTGAACAATAAATACTGCTTGGCCTCCTGGCATTGTTTTGCTTGATGCACACCTTGTAGAGATTTTCCTAATAGAGTGCTCAGTAACTCTTTTTGTTACTGAACTCAACAGGGAGTTCTTTTGTGGACACTTGCACCAGCTCAATGCCCACCTGGAAGAGCTCTACAGAGTCTTCAGTAACTTTGGTTCTCTCTAAACTCAATAAAGAGTTCCTCCCATGCACTCCTTCCACTTCCACTGGTGAAGGTTCAATGATATCCCTCCTGAGCTTTCCCTTGAATTTAAACCTCTGTCAAATCACTCTTTGCGGACCGTGTGCATTCCTTGCACTCAGAAGCTCAAATATGAGAAACAATTGAAACTCATGCAATACTTCACCAGTTATGCATTCAAACCATGAGAACACATAAAACATAAAATGAACACAAATACATAAACACACAATATGCAAGAAAAGATGATTTTCTATTATCTCTGTGTGCCTATATAGATGTTTACAAAAACTGGACTGTAACAGAGTACCAGTTCTCTCAATATCTCTCTCTCAAAACTATTCTACCTCCTAAGGCCTCTCTACCCAAACCTCCCTATCATTCTCTCCCTATTGAAATATGATACAAGATCTCCTTACCAAAGAGGGGCTCTGCGAGCTCGTCCTCTCTCACCTAACCTCATCTACTACATTGAAGTTATCATAAATGTTTACCTAGAACTGACTACAATCTAGGCCTGCTACAAGAAACCCTTTAAGGAAATCCAACCACTACCTATACAAAGGCATGGCCCGACATTTACAACCTTACAACATGAAAATCCGTATAGGATTATTTCAAATTTAAAAAATGGGAGGCTTAATGCCTCAACCTTTCTCCATTACGTGTTTGCGTGTTGGCACATTTGCTAAGGTGGAGAAATGCTCCTGCATCATACTCCCCTGCAAGGAAAAACATGATCTCCCACTCATGAGATCCTCTTATCCATTATTGAAATCCACCTAGATCCCAAATTCTCTTATGGAGTTGTCATCTTTCTCCTCTCCAACTATGTTGTTGTTGTTGTTGCTTCTTCTTTTTCTTTCCTGCTGCTATGGAAGGTCCTCTTATGTTCAGCTCCTCTTTACTAACTACTTATGCTAACATCAACATCAACTTCCTATTCTCCTCTATCACCCTTTCCAGCTGCTCCAGTTGCTGGCTCTTCATATGCAGTCCTATCTGCTGCACTTTCTTCTCATCAGTGGGTGGATATACTCGATCTCCCATGATGTCTTTACTTCCCCTTGTGGCATTGAGTTGCCACCCTGCTACAGATTCCAACCCTACAATCTCATCATCAATTTGTTGCTTGGATTCCTCTTCTGACATATTGGATTCTATCAACTCCTCTGGTGTTGGTTCAACTCCAACTCCCTCCAATTGTTCCTCTGGCTGGTATGCTCCTCCATTTGTCTCCAACTTATCTTGTCAGATGTGAAAGCTTTGAACTATCACCCTTCTCTATAGGGATTCCAATTCATCATACATATCAACAAGTTCTATGTTGTCTTCTTCCTCCTCTTGTGCATGCTCTAATGCTGCCGTCATTTCTTGTTCAACTTCTTGGCTGAAAATTTTGAGCAATTCAGTCGAATGCCCTTCTCCTTATGTTGGGGAAAACTTCAGTGTCTACTCCTTCTCTTCTTCTTCTATGACAATCACTGTTGCTTTTCCTTCTTCTTTTGTTGCACTTTCATCATGTGCACTGGCCTCTACCTGTCCGTTTGGTAGGAATATCTTGATCCCTCCAATAATCAAAATGCTTCTCTGATCCTCTTCCTCGATGGTGAAATTTTTTAACTTGTCATTATATTCATTCAGATGGTCTGCAAGTCTACATGAATATCCATATATCAACACTCCTCACTAACATGAACTCACTTCTGATATCCCAATACTTTCAGATAGTCTCATCTCCTTTTCCCTGCCCACCTGGCAATTTGGGAATTCTCCACTACCCACCTAGCAGTCTATGAGATCAACCGATCCCATCTTGTTTCCTGCTTGGAAATATGAACTTTTGGCACTCCTCCCCTAGAAGTATATGATACCTCCACCTAGTCTCTTTCCATTTCCCACCTAGAAAATTGAAAGTCCATTTATCCCGACTTGGAAATTTATGAGATCTTCTTCTAACCTCTTCTCCTCCTCATCCCTGAGATTTCTCCCAGTCTCTGGTTCACAGATGTGAATCAATTCCTTCTCTGTTTCATTGAGTTTTTCAACATGCCTCAACTACCTTCTCATCAATATTCGTTGTTCTGTGGCCAACAATTTCTTACTGGCCACTTCGCCTTCTTCTTCATGAGTCACTCATACACCCAATGTAGTTTTGCATCCTGTTGCATTTTAAATGCAATCTTTTCCATTTGTGCTTTTATCTGATTGAACTCCAGATCCATATCAGGATTTCATTTCATCTTGCAACCTTCTCTTAGACCAAATCCATGGCCCTCAGTAGCCATTTCCACCTTTCTCCTGCCCTTTTGGAAAGTCCATGTATTCCTCTTCATCCAAGAGAACCTCCATCTTCTCTTACACCTCACCTGGTTGTTTAAAATTTTCCTGTTGCATCCATGAAACAACCTTCTTACCGAGCATCAATACTCTGCCCTCCTTTCACCTATTTTCTAGAAGAAAACTCTTGTTTATGATACAACCTAATCTTATTAGGTCATTTCCTTTCACCATCTCTCCTTTGTCTGTTGTCTATAAGCAAGGCTTGGTCTTCTGATTACCTCTGCTGCCTACAGAAATCAATTTTGTGCTCTGATACCACTTGATGTAGCCCCCCTACTCCCCCGTAGGGCTGTGCGACCTCCTGGTCTAGGATCTCCGATTATTGAGTCTAATGACTCTCTGAAACCACAATGGTCTCATTTTGTGATGTAACACCGACCCCCTAGGCTCGTTGATGTAGGTGTGACAACAACCTGCGACCTTCCCCTTTCGTTCTGTGCGAAAACTCAGAATGTCAGCATTAGCTCCCTTTCGGATTAGACCTCACTTGATATGACCTGGGGCTATGACCACATGATTGCGGCCATGGTCATAAGCGGTCTGGAGTTACCACTTTTGGGCCTGCAATGCTCCTACAAATTCCATGCATCCCTTTGCCGAAACCATGGTTCAAATTGCGGCCCACCTTCAATTCCTTAACCTCCTCGCAAATTTTGTCCCCACAATGAGAAGGGATCTTTGATGTCACGATCTTGATGGTAACTTCCAAATTGACATTCAGATGTGAACCCTTCTTATCTATGGACCAGATCAACTCTCTCTGAATCAACGGTAGAGGTTCTCTTCGCATTTATGGACTCTGGGAGTTTGAAATCTCAAACTCAGCTTCCTTTTGTACTTGATGTAGACCCCCAACCCTCGGCCTAAGATCCACTCACAAGATCATTTCAAATCTTCTCTGAGCCGAAGTGGCCCTTTCGGATCCAGCAGCACCCCCTGCCTCAGTAGGTTCTGCATGACCTCTCGGTCTAAGGATCGTTCATGAATTCACTTCTAATCCAAAGAAGCTCCTTTGGATCCCTATCAGAACCTCAACATTTCATCCATAGGTCCTTCAACTCCCCCCCCATGGCCTTCAACATGAACATGATCCTTTCCTGAAAATTAATTTCGGGTTTCAGGACTCCCTGAGTCTTGATGTAAAGAGCCTCTTCCTCCTCGATCCTCCGATCTCCAAATTACTGAAATGCCGAAATGGCGCTCAATGGTGATCATCCCCATGGGCCATATCTCAGTCCATGTGACCTCTTTCCCCATGACTGCAGTCTACTTAAGGGTTTTCAAATACCAAGAGCCCCGACTCTCAGTCATTGGGATTGTCGAAGTGTCCATCCCCGAAATGATGAAATCCTTGGCCTGACTTTCTCCTCCAAAGATGTGTCACATTCACGGGTTGGGGACTTCCGATGTGAAGTTTCCCATTTCTCTGTCTATGGGATTCCCAGTATGCCAAAATTTGAAATCCCTGCCTTCAATGTCCTGCTCCCAGGACACGTCGCGCTTTCGTGACTCTGGGGATTTCTAACCCAAGAGTATGGACTCCTTGCTTTTAGGAATTCTGAAATCTCGAATCCTGGTATGCTGAAATGTTGGCTACCTCCAGGTCCCTTAAACGCCTTTGGGATTTTTCATTTCATGATCTCGCGATGCAAGGTTTCCTGGCCCTTGCTCCTTGGACTTCTCGGTACCCAAAATACCTAAATGCCAAATCAAAGAGAGATCAATAGATGTGATCCTCCCACATCCAATGGCTCATGTTGTTTTGGGGACTTCGCAAACTGGTAGTCCATGATGCAGCGAATCCACAGTTGTTGGTCCTTACACCTTCCAGTATCTGAAACCCCGATGGGTTTGGATCTCTGCCACGCATCCTTTGAATGATGGACGCTTCTGAACCTTTAAGGTTTTCACAGATCAGGAGATCACACTATAGTGATTCCACGACCCCTTGATGCTCTGATTCTCAAATTCTGAAACCCCGATGCCCTTGTCATTTTGGGATTTCAATGAGCCTCCTCTTAGCTCATAAGAGAGAATAACTCGCACGCACTTTCTCCCAGATCCGACGACTGTCGGTGATCCATGCAAGATCTGACGGCCTAGATCTTCTTCCCCTATGTGATATGTTTCTTCTTGCCTTGGAAGATTTTTCCAAACTTCAAAGGCCTCGCCATTTTCTCCTGCTACGAAGCCTACATTCATAGCTTCTGTATGTGTTCTTGAAGATTCTTTCCCTCCTAAGCTTCCTCGAACTCAAACCCTCCAAATGGTTTTCTTTCAGCCTCTACGATTACTTGTAGGCCTCTGCACACAAAGGTGTTATCTGTCCTGAGCTTCGGGACTTGGAATAAGTACTCACTCTCGCTCTCGCTCTTGCGCTCGACCTCCTGAGCTTCTGGACTTGAAACAAATTCCTTCTGTGCTCACTCCTTGAGCTTGAAAAACCTCCAGATGGTTGTCGATCAACACTTCATCTGAGTATTTGCCTAGTGTGCTCCTTGCATAGGTCTTCGTCCTCTGTCAATTTCTCTCCTTGAAGTAATGGAAATGCCTTCTTCGCAGCCTCTTGCTCAAGCACTCCATGCTGAGCTTGTAGGGTATTCAACAACCCTGTGAAGGTCCTCCTCCTTGGACACTTCTCTGTTCCATAACTCAAAGGAATTCTCTTCGTGCACATAGGCACCTATTCAATTCCCTCCTAGCAGAGATCTATAGAACCCTCAGTGGTTCTATCTCCCTTTTGAACTCGAAACATAGTTCTCCTGTGCGCTATCTACACCTGCTCAATTCCCTCCTGGCAGAGCTCTCATAGAACGTTCAACAGTTTTGTCTTCCCCGTGCCTTCCCCTACACAGTCTCACCTCCAAGGTGTTCAACAACCTTGAGGATTCTTCCTTGAGTCAATGACTCCAGCTGGTGTGCCCTCCTGGCACATCCTTTCCCAAATTCCGCAGAATTTAGGAGTGTATCTATGCACTAGCTTTCAAAACCCGTAGCATTTTGTCATGCCCTCTTGGCATGAAGCCTCAAAGAATCCCAAACCTGAAATCAAAGAACCCACAGATAGGAAAATCTATCTGTCCCTGCAGATGCACATCTACAACATATAATGAACACATGAAAACATTCACACAACATAGAATGACATGCAGGAAAAATTGCTCTGTTCGTATTAATCAAAAATGTCTCCTTTACAATGTGTTCAAGCTCAGACTTTTACAGAGTCTCGACTCCTTCTCTCTTCTCTATCTTATAACTCTCAACTCTTGCTACACTAACTCAAACAAGATACAAAAGATCTTTACATGAGGGGGCTCTTCGAGCTCTTCCCTCCATCTCACCTACTCTATTCAATTACATTGAATGGGCTGTCTAGTCCAAATCGGAACTAGATCCCAGCCTTACAACCATTAAAGCCCATCTTTAATTACAACCTTCTCAAAGGTACGGCTTTAGCTCTACCAGCCTTACATACATTAATTATATTGAAATCAAATTCAAAATGTGAGAGGATTGGCACCTCTCTTCCTTGAATGTGCACTTTGAATGCGCTGAGTAGGATGGCTAGATGCCGCATGGCTGGTTGGAGTGATGCTCCTGCATCAGTACTTCACTTCTCTGGCATTGGAGATCTATGGAAACCTGCTTGTAAATCAACAAACCTGCCCTCACCTGGGTGTTTGACCTTTCAACCTAGATCTTATTTTGGGACTTCGGGTCTTCACACTCCGACAATTTCAATTCTCAAACTAAAAATCCACTTTGGATTTTCCCCGAAGTACCAGATCCGTTGACAAGCGTCTCCTCCTAGATCAACGACTCATGGCTCTTTGACTCTCTGTGCTTCTGGAGTTTCAACTCTCAAACTTGACTCTTTATGAGCTCGCAATATCTAATGGCCCATGCTCCTCTAGATCTAACAGTCCAGATCTCATCGGGATTTCATGTATCACAGATTCGAAAGACTCTTCACCTTTGTTCTCCCAATCCTTGAAATGCCTGAATTCTCCTTAGACAATTAATGGTCCATATCTCTCCTCAATTAGTGATTGGGATCTTCTCACTATTTCACATTTCACGAGCTTCATGAATATACCCTTTGACTTCTTTGAGACATGAGTCAGCAAAATGTTGATCGTTCGCCACACATCCCTTCTGATGGATGGTTTCGATGATATCGATACTTCGGAACTTCACAAAGTCTTCACTCATGTGCAACTCCAAAGGGTTAAACTTCATGCACTTCCTCTGGATCCAACATCTTTTGGTCCATGTGCCTAGATCTAATGAGTGAGATCTGGTTCTCTTGCACTTGTTCCTCCTCTGCTTGGACGTAGGTCTAACTATCCAACTTCTTCTCCACAACCAATCTGATGATTTTTGTTTCTCCTCCTCTTGATATTTATACTTTCCTCAATTTAGAATATTTTGTCAATGTTCGAAAGGTCTTGGCCTTTTAACTTCCTCCTGTGAACCCGACTCCTTTGGGTCTCACTTACGCTTCTAAAAGCGTTATCGCTTCTGAGATTATGGACTTAGAATAAGCCTGAATCTTTCTTAATATTTGCGCTATCCCTTCTGATCTTTATCTCTTCGAAGATTTCGATCTCCCACAGACACCTTGCATTTATGGGATTTCGTCAAACTCATAATCTGAAGGATTTATTGAACAATAAATAC
The DNA here is from genome assembly GCA_009831015.1 of Picea engelmannii. NCBI lineage: Eukaryota > Viridiplantae > Streptophyta > Pinopsida > Pinales > Pinaceae > Picea > Picea engelmannii. The sequence goes on along the minus strand of ML776897.1, from coordinate 1,074,138 downwards.
TTCTTTCCCTCCTAGTGCTCTTCTGCTCGATGCACACCTTGCAGAGATTTTTCTCACAGAGTGTTCAGTAACTCTTTTTCTTACTGAACTCAACATGGATTTATTTTGTGCACACTTTCACTGACTCAATGCCCACCTGGAAGATCTCTACAGAGTCTTCAGTAACTCTGGTTCTCTCTGAACTCAATAAAGAGTTCCTCCCATGCACTCCTTGCACTTCCGTTGGTGAAGGTTCAACGGTATCCCTCCTGATATTCCCCTTGAAGTTAAATCTCTGTCAACGCACTCTTTGCAGACTATGTGCATTCCTTGCACTCAAAAAATCAAACACGAGAAACAATTGAAACTCACGCAATACTTCAGCAGTTACGCATTCAAACCATGAAAATGAATAAAACATAAAATTAACAAGAATACATAAACACACGATATGCAGGAAAAAATGATTTTCTATTATCTCTGTGTGTCTATACAGATGTTTACAAAAACCAAACTATAACAGAGTCCCAGTTCTCTCAAGCTCTCTCTCTCTCAGAACTATTCTACCTCCTAATCCCTCTCTACCCAAACCTCCCTATCATTCTCTTCCTATTGAAATTCGATACAAGATCTCCTTACCAAAGAGGGGCTCTACGATCTCGTCCTCTCTCACCTAACCTCATCTATTACACTGAAGTTTTCATAAATGTTTACCCAGAACTGACTACAATCTAGGCCTACTACAAGTAAACCTTTAAGGAAATCCAACCACTACCTGTATAAAGTCATGGCCCAACATTTACATCCTTACAACATGAAAATCCGTATAGGATTATTTCAAATTTAAAAAATGGGAGGTTTAATGACTCTCTCCTTATCCATTGCGTGTTCGTGTGATGGCGCATTCGTTGAGTTGGAGAGATGATCCTGCATCACATATCCTCACCATTATAGATTATTTTACAAACTAGCCAAAAGCAGTGTTATTAAAAGGGGTTGGTCCTGAAGAGTTTATTAAGTTTCTTAGAGATAATATTTTGTTAAGATTCAATGTGCCAGAAAAAGTCATCACCGACAATGGATCGATTTTCATTAGCTCAAAATTTATAGAATGTTGTGGAGAATATGGGATTGTTATGGGGAAATCATCAAATTGTTATCCACAAGGGAATGGTCTTGTAGAATCCACCAATAATACACCCAAAGGAGTTGGCATTTGAAGTTAATTGATTCTTTATGGGGGAGCATAATGACTCCGAAAGAAAGAACTAGGATGTATCCATACACATTGGTTTATGGGAAAGAATAAAAAATTCCAAATATCCTCGAGCTAAATGCCTTGAATTTTGTAGTTAATATAGATGATGCAAAATATAGTTCACCTATGCAAATGAGAGTGAACCAATTATTGAAATTGGAGGAAGAATGAAGTAAATAATTGAATATAAATTCTAAGGGACAACAAAGTATCACAGGATATTTTGATCAGAATGCAACCGTAAAGAATTTTCAAAAGGCAGGATCGATGTTACTCTGGAAAAAATCTAAGGAGAAACCATCTATGCACACAAAATTCGAAGCACTTTGGGGTGGACCATACATCATTGAAAATATCCTAGGTTTTAATTCTTATATTCTCAAAGATATGAAGGGTAAAATGTTAATGATTCTTGTTAATGGGCAACATTTGAAAGGCTTCTTCACCTAAAATTTTCTCATTTCCTTGTACACAAATTTTCTTTTACTTAGTTTCTATATCCTTACCTTTTTACTCCATATCCCAATGGATGGAAGAACCTAGTCATGAAGATTCTTGATTCATTACAGACCACAGGGGGTTATCATCCCACAGTTGGATCCAATTGTTGAGATCATTTCCCTTTTATTGGTTTTCCTTTCTTGTCTATCTTCCCAACTTCTTTTTTCCATTTCTTTTCCCTTTTGTACACCTCCCCTTGTTTCCCTCTCTATTTTATCCTTTCTTCTCTCCCTTTCTAGTTACTACACTTAGTCATATTTCAGTAATCAATGGGTTTCCAGTTTGGCAGGTTGGTGGACCTTCATCTCCATCCAATTTCCCATGTCATAAGTCCGCTGCTAAACTTAGCCATTTTTTCAATTTCATGGATTCGCCGGTTCAATCCCTCATCCTCCAATTTTCGTGATGTTCACTTTGCACCCCAAGTTCAGTGATATACATTTTGACCATCATGTTCATTGCAGGTGTCGAGCCCAAATGATCTAGATGGATCTCAATGGTCATCCAACAATTCCATTGAATCACCATTTTGAGCTTGTGGTTTTGATAAACCATCATATTCGACCTTTTGATGGGGAATGGAATGTAATGTCATCTTCATTTGTTAATTACATACATCATTTAATGTTTTCTTAATGGCCTTATGTGCATTCCTACAACATAGCATTAATGCACCGGATCCCATTATAATTCTTCAGTTAAGCACGCTCAGGATAGAGTAGTACATGGGTGACCACATGGGAAGTCATAGTGTTTTACATGCATATGGAATTTTATAAACTTAGTCCAATTTATCCCACATGAATCATGGGAATTATTTTCCTCTCACTCTCTCATATATAATTGAGGTGAAGGAGGCCCTTTAAGAATGTAATGGAGTGCGATGTAAAGCTTCTTGTAAATGAAGGGTATGCAACATCTCTTTATTTTTATAGATAAGCTACCCATTTTTCAAGTTTGTGTTCTACAATGTTTTTCTATCTTATTCAGTAATAGAAGTTGGGTTTCACTATATTTCTATGTTCTCTTCTATATTTTTGTGTATTTCGTTGTTATATATCGGTTATATTTTGTCTTCATTTCGTTCTCAAAATAATGTGGATCAGTGGTATCAGAGAGGTCTGCTCCTTGTCATTTCTCAGAGAAGGTCCCCGACAAGGCCAGGGTATAGAGATTTGTGTCTCGAGCTAGTTTCACTTGAGGACAACCACTCTCGCTAGTCCAATAAACCTCCCATGGCACAAGAAAAGAGAGATGACAGAGAAGAAGATCCCTTCAATACGTTTCTCGAGCAAGCCCTTATGTGAAAAAGGAACGAGGTGATGGAAAAATTCCCTCAGATCCTTCAAAGACTACTGATAGCGGATGCCAAGCCATATTCAACAAGAAACCATTTCGCAAGTGCGACACCCTTCAAGGTACAAGTCAATTTTGATATCCCCTTATTTGAAGGCCAGTTAGATGTAGATGATCTAGAAAAATGGTTGGATCTGCTAGAAGGTTATTACTCTATCCAAGAATTTTCCGATAGTGAAAAGATCATCATCGTGCTCCTTAAATCCCTTCCCCATATCATATCTTGATGGGAAGGTTACTGGGAGAGATACATCGTCGATGAATCTACACTATTTGGGAGAGAACCCACTTGGGAGGCCTTTATATATTCCCTAAAGGAGGAGTTCTACCCTGTCAGAAACTATGATGACCAATACATGAGATGGACAACTCTGCATCAGAAAAGAGGCCAGAAGGTGTCAAAGTACACCAACAACTTTCATACCTTTCATTCAAATTTGGGTATCAAAGACTCTGAGCAACACCTGTTTTTGAAGTACCACAGTGGTCTACATAGGTACATCCAAACATAGATGGATTTCTTGGACATCTCCTCACTAGGAGTTGCTTATCGATATGCAGTCAAAATTGAGCAAAAATTCAAGAAAGAGAGTAAGTGTGAGAAGCATGGACAGATAAAGGAAGGCCAACCTCAAGAGAGTTGGTCTCAGATGCAGGCCAATAAGGGTAACGGGAAGTCTAAGAAAGACACCAAAAAGTGGTGTGAGTTCCACAACAGCCCTTGGAACAACACTGATGAATGTTGCTCAATACAGTAATTGGTGGTAGAGCTCAAATACAAAGAGTTGAACCTTGAATTGGACCCTGATTAGGAAAATAATAAAAGGAGATATATCATTCATGCATAACCCACTTCTACTGTCGCAATTACAACAATCCAACTAGAAGAGGATCCTGAGGAGGGGGAGCAACACTTCCATTCACAGATGTGGGTGAAGGGGACCCCATTTCATCTTATTGTTGATAGTGGAAGACAAAAGAACATCATCTCAACATAGGTTGTCAAGCAGTTGGATTTTCCAACAATGCCACACCCACAACCATACAACATCAGATGGCTTCACCAAGGTCAAGATCTTCGTGTCAACCAACAATGTCGTTTGTCCTACAACATCAAGCCTCTCAAGGATGAGGTATTGTGTGATGTTTCCCCATTGGAAGTATGTGATGTTCTATTAGGCCAACCATATATGTGGAGGTGCCATGTTGTTTATGAGTCTCGAGCCTATAGCATCATTGTTACTCTGAGGGGTCAGCTATATTGGATACTATAGGTAGTTCCAACTATTGTCCCATGAAAACAATGCCACAAAGTAATCTGTCATACTGCAAATGTTATCCTCTTCACAATCCAATTAGAAGGTGAACAGAAGGAAACTACAACCACTACAGCCTCATCCCAAGACCTTTCTATCCAGTAGAAGCATATCGGCAAGATTGTAGATGAGTACCAAGATGTCCTTGCTACACCTACGGGGGTGCCTCCACACTTCCCAGTCAAGCAAGGTTATAACATAACCCTTCATTCTCTTCATGTTGCATCTTCACTAATAGAGTCCTCCCACACTTAGCTAGATCATGCAACTTGATTGGTCGAATAGATCCAACCCCTTCAACAACAATTTAATGACATCCTTCAACCAGCTAATAAGGACAACTTCTTCAGCAAGGCAAGCAGTGCACCAAGCTTTAGATTTCAAAGAAATCTCCCCGTCTCCCAAGGGAACTTGATGCACTGGGGACCATTGCTTCCTAAGGGGGGAGGAATGATCAAGATGGATCTCAGTGGACATCCACCTCGTCCACTGAATCACCATTTTGAGCCTGTAGTTTTGATAAACCATGATATTCACCCTTTTGATGGGGAATGGAATGTAATGTCATCTTTAATTGTTAATTATAAACATCATTTAATGATTTCCTAGTGGTCTGATGTACATTCCTACAACATAACGTTAATTTACCAAATCCCATTAGAACTCTGCAGTTAAGCACACTTAGGCTATAGTAGTACTGGGATGGGTGACCACATGGGAAGTCCTAGTGTTTTACATTTGTATGTCATTTTATAAACTTAGTCCAATTTATCCCACATGCATCATGGGAATTGTTCTCCTCTCACTCTCTCATATATAATTGAGGTGAAGGAGGCCCTTTAAGCATGGAATGGAGTGTGATGTAAAGCTTCTTGTAAATGAAGTGTATCCAACATCTCTTTCTTCTCAGAGATAAGCTACCCCATTTTCCAGTTTATGTTCTACAATTTTTTTCTATCTTAATCAGTAATAGAAGTTAGGTTTCACTGTATTTCTCTATTCTCTTCTATATTTTTGTGTATTTCATTGTTATATATTGGTTATATTTTTGTATTCATGTCATTCTAAAAATAATCTGTATCACCAAAAGTATTTTATTCCTTTTGCATACAAGTTTGACCAACCTCCTTTCTACACTTAACATATCTTTTATCATCCATAACTGCGGGTTTGTGGGTTCCTAGGTAGGGGAGCTCATGAAAAGCTCCATATTCAAACTTTCTCTTCTATGTCCCTTCCATTCTCTTGCTTTTACCAATATGAATTAAGTGTCATTTAATGTTAACAACTCTTGTGCATGCTCTAAAAAGATATTCATTAATGGCAAAAGGCTTGAGGAATTAATCATTAAATTGCATTAAATCTCCATTTTCCAAGGGATTAAATTATCATCATCTCTCTGAAAAGATTTATTTGAGGTTATTATACAGCTAAATCAATACTCCCTTCAACCTATGGCAACATCATATAGACAACAGTTTTGTGGTCATACTTCAAATATCTTTGGCCGTGAAGGGCATAACTTCCAGTGGTCAAGAGCATATTCATATTATTCCTCTCCTCATGCACAGAGAGATGTAATTTGCGCATCTGGAATCCATCGCGTTGGGTATGTTCTTGATTTTTTTTACTGTAAAGAACATGTTTCATGGTGTGTGGGGAAGTATGTGCCAAGTCAAAGAATTATACAGCTCCAAGATCATTCTCTGATTTACCTTTCACCGCAAGTTTTTCACAAGATGTTGAAGTTGTCATAGACGACGCTCACCTTCAAAGGAGAAGACTATGGAGATTTTTTGAAGAAACATAACAATGGTCTTGACCTCCTTTCTCTATCCTAGAAGACATAACCAGAATCTAGGTTGAGTCTTTTAAAAACCCCTATCGATAAATTTCATGGTTGTTTAACAGGTTGACAAGTCAGGAAAGCACTACTTCTATCTCTCAGATGATTTTATATATTATATATTTTACAATGCAATAACAAACCATATTTCATGGGGGGAAACTAATGTCTATCGAAATCTCATCCCAGTCATCACACTATAAAAAGGACAAAAAAATTTGTATGGCCTCTTATATGATATTCTCTATTGTGTATTGTTTTCAATTCCCAAACTTAACCATAAGTAAGAGGGTGAGTCATGAAATAGATCCAATTACCTTTTGGTATCATGCACTATGGAGACATAAGACCCCTCTATATTTCTATGAAGTTTAAAATCATTTTGTTTCAATCTTTAAAAGGTTGTTGTTGGGTGAAAATACTTCAAGGATATCTAACCAAGCTAAGAAATTCTTAGAGAAAAAAGGAACAATAAAATAAATGGAGGATCATAGTGTCATAAGGATATTTCTTTCGAAAGAAAATCATTCTTTTCTCCCGTATCATGTATAAAAAAAACTATTTATTACAGAGGTGGTAAGACAATATAACTTTTGGCTACATTTTTTCCATGAAAAAAGGAAAAAGAAATGTATTCCCCTACCATGGAAGATTGGAGATTTCATGTTCATAAATATAAATAAAATTGACGATTTTGCAAATCATTTCAACAATGTTAATTTAAAGTATGCCGAAAATATAAAAGGTTTTGATCTGAAAAAATATTTGTAGAGCACAAGCTTTTGGTGGGATTCAGTAACTCATTCATCCAGACTATCTTGAATGAAGAAGAGTAAGGTAACAATCAAAGTACTCCTATACACGATGTTGGTGACCTAGAAACATTACTCAGTAGTAATGATTTTTATAAGCAAAAGAGAAAATATCCTACTAAAAGAAGTGTTGAGTCTCCAATTGTTACTACCAAGAATACAATGTCCCAGAGCAATGTTCAAATGACTTACCCAGATAGAAATGTTTTCAATAGTATTTCAAGTGGAGGGGGAGAGAAGAATCCTCCCCCTGGGAAAATTGAGAGTTCACATAAGCTCCCCATGAGAAAGAAAAGGAATAATTTAGTGCAAGAGGAAGAGGATAATCTTATAGAAAATGACATCCAAATCTTTTCTCTGGAGGACATGGAGCTAGAAGTAGATATTGAGAAAATATTTCCCACAATGGAACAACCAAAAAATATGGCTCAACATTTTTTCTTATTGGAAGTCATTACAAATGAGACCTTTAGTGAAGAAGAATCCTTCACTTTTCAATATGTTTTTTTTTATAAAGAGTCTAAAAAGTTGATTGTAGAAATAAGTGACCAGAAGAATAAAAAGGGAAAGTATTGATGACAGGTCAACCTAAAGGACATGCGACCCTCCCAAATTTCAAAATTCCATAGGGAAATCGGGGATTCTCTTGACGATTGTATTGATGGTTTGGAAGATGAAAATGTTATTTTAAAAGAAAGGATTAGAGAATTGGAAAATTGCTTAACGCCTCTTCCAATCCTGGCAAGTCCTTTGTCAATGGTTAAACCAAATGCACCTACCATTAAGTTAAAAGGATATTCTAGTTTACTCAAATGAGTCTGAAGTTATGTAGAGAAAAACATTAAAGAGAGAATGCCACTCATAACATAAGCATGAGATGTATCAAAAAATATTGTTTCTTTCGGCTCAAGGGAACATACTTTTCATGAGTATCTGCAAGTTGATTTAAAGAATGAAGAAGGTTTCTACACTGATGTTATATTTCCATTTGCAATAAAAGTATCAAATATGATAGAATTGAAAAGAAGAGAATAGGATATGCCTTCTCCAAGTTGAATTAAATAGTTGAATGCTTGTTGGAAAGAAAAGATCAAGAATCTGAATAACATCGTGCAAGCATCCAGTGAAGCCATAGTAAAAAGAAAAGAATTGTTCAAAAGAGTCATAGAGATAGATCTGGCACAAAGCAATGATAAGTTACAATACCCTAAGTTAATTCTCAATTCAATGTTTATGAAAAAACAATAATTTTATGAACAAGTTGAGATATTAAAGGGGTTTTCAGCTGAGAAATTTTATGGCATAATTGAATATAATGAACAAGAAATAGATAATTGGTTGGTTGATTATTCTGTAAAAAATCAAGATATTGAGAAGGAAATACATGGAATTTATGATGAGTTAGGAGACTTGGAAGGAAAATTATTCAATATTAAAATCACACATTAAATAAATGGTGCACGAATGAAAAACTACATTGAATATTGGTTTCAAAAGGAAATTGAAAAATTGACTAAAGAAGGCCAAGAAGCAACAATTGAGATGGTCCCTATAACCGTCAATGAGGAAAATAAAAGGATAACAACAAGAAAGTGAAAGAGACAAAGAACATCATAGTAAGTTTATGCTAATCACATCTTTCTTTATTTATCATTTTTTCATTTAGTTACTTTGCTTCTTTGAATAGAAAGGTTTACGAAAAATCTGATAACTCATTCATGTCTTCTTTCTAGGTCTTGCTACTCTATCATATCCAACCATATTCTTTTAGCATATTACTTCTTGTTTATATTTTCTTTATGGTCTGTGGGAGCCCCAATCCCATTCATAAGGAGAAACACATTTAAATTACAAAGATTTGTAACAGACTCTATATATTTCAGAAATCCCAAGAGAATTATTTCAGGATCAGTTTTGACAGTGTTTTATAACTCTGAGTTTTCAATATAAAATATTTGAGATTGATCTATCATTTTCTTATTTTGATCTCCACATGTGTTTACTCTATTAAAGTTCTCTTATGAGTGCAAACAATTTTATTTTATTTTATGTGATCAAGAATATTTAGTTTAACTATGATGGATGTGAGGAAAGTTTTCTTATATTTTTCAAATATGTGATGTGTGAGGCTCTTGATCATCTCTCAGGAACTCTCTTTAAAATCAAAACATTTTATTTTACTACAATATTTATATTTCTTTGAATATCACGACGGGCTTTCTCAAAGTCCTATATTATTTTGAAAATCTAGAATTCCAAGAAAATCTTGAAACAAAGAGGAGTACCACCTCTATGAAAATGCAGGGGGGTTTGTATCCTCGTGAGGTTTCTGTTTCGGTCCTAGTGGATTCAAACGTCAATAGGTCCTTATAATCTATTAGTCTGAGTCCTTCCAAATCTTTGGCCTTCTTCTAGTTGTCGTGCTCGATGATGGAGGATTCCTTAATGCCTTCCTTCTAGCAGGTCTCTTCCTATCAACTTAAACACATCTTTCTCTGGGATAGGTATCTAGACTCATATTTTGTACCTTGGGGATTTTAGTTATCAATGGAAGGTTCCCTCACTATTTACAGTGGGAATACATCAATCTCCCATGGTTAATAGATTCTACCATGTGTTTGTCATCATCCCATTTATTCGCACTTGTTAGATTGTACCATGGTACGTTGACACCCATTATCATCATCAGTGGGTTGTATCACATTTTTTAATGGTAGACGTCAATTACTATTAATCAAACAATGTCTCATTGTTTTCAACCCCACCACATCTATTCACATAGTGTAGACGTGTACCACGACATATTATTTTGAATACTACAGGTGAAGTACGAGCATCACATATTTTTTTCTCCTACCTGACATATTTTACCACCCCACATACATTGGTACTTACAAAGGATTAGCTTGTTCGCACCATTGGTCCCATATATCCTCTATTTCTTATTTTGAGACATAGCTCCACTGTGTTTCTATTCATGGCTATGATCTACTTTCACATGGATCCATTGTGTATTCCTCGTGACCATGCTTGCTAGTTCATATATACCACATGGGTCCACTATGTTTTTGTCATGGCCATGTTCATTTATCATATGTTCATACCATGGATCTTCATTGTATCTGATTTGGAAACCATGCTTACATCACTCTTGAGCATGGGTATGCCCAACTTTGAAAGAGAATACTCTTACTTTATTTTGGCTGACAGTTTATGTTTTTCGATCATTTTTTGGGTTACCTTAATGAGTTTTCTCCATTGCATCCTTTCCTCTCAGAGTTATAATGTATTTCGAGCATCATTTTTCCCTTCTTACCTAACACATTAGGGGGCATTTTTTATAGCACAAATTTCCACAGCTATGCATTTCTGTCATGGACTTATCCTTTTCCATAGCATGCTAAGAAAAATCCAAAACTTTCCTTATCAATATTAATTAAAAAAACATGGTTTTTCCATATATCCGTGAGTTTCCTTTATGCAACATGCGAACATATGCAACTTTCTAGTATACAACCCGCAGATTCCCTAAAAAATTATAAAAAATAAAATATTTCCATAATTTTAGGTGGGTTTTTGGTTAGGCTCATTTCCCAACATCCCTAAGCCCATAATAAACATAACTCAACCTTCCGAACCTCTTTTGGATGGTATAAAAGAAACATTGAGGGAAAATATTAGGACAATTCAGATGGTGCAAGGTTATGCCATTGAGATTTAGGAAACTTTTTTAATCCCTTCATTCTTTTAGTATCATCCCCTGACTTGGAAACTCCTTTTCTAGTATTCCTTCCTCTCATATATAGCCATAAGGTGTGTTCCTATCCTTATTGGTTTATTTAAGGAATATCCTTGTTGTTGAGTTGATTCTTGAAGGAGTTGTGGAGGAACCCATGCATTTGGATCTGAAGTAGTGTTGGAAGTTGAACGAGGTTGTAACTAACTTTCACATAGTGTTAACAATAGAAAAGTTCTCTTTACCTCCTATCGTGTGTTCATTGCAATGTTATATTATGTTGTTGTTCATATATGATTTGATTTATATAAACAATATATGCTACTTTAACCTATAACTAACTTGTTGCAACACTATATTTGTTTTCTATTGCAGGCTAGTTCCAACAGAGACCAGGAGCACTTCAAGAAGTAGTAGTTGGGATTGACATAGAATGAAGGGTTTAAGGTCCAAGTCTTCTCCTTTTTTCCATCCATTCTCTCTCCTAGTGAAAAAATAGTTATTTTTTGTTTGCATGCTTGTTTGTGAGGGTAACTTTCAGTCTTCTTAATTCGGTCCTGCTCTGCTGTGACTTGACCCAAGGTCATGGGGGAAAAATCCATTAATCAATAGGTTAATAGAGATAAAATTTAATATCTTTTCATTTTATACTTTGACTATTTCCACATGAGAGAAAGTGAAAGATAAGCCTAAGTTTGCTTAATACATGGATAAAGTTTTACAAAAAGGAACCAATAATGATACTCAATAGACATTCACATGAATATCATGTAGTGTGAAAGTAGTTAATAGAAGAAACCTTGACATGTGTCATGGCTAGGTGCAACATCTTTATGATATGCAGTTTCTCTAAATTCTTCTTTTATCTAGATTCCATAAACATATATAGGTGGATATTATTGGATATATACATGTGTCGGGGTTTTGAATGGTGAATTTTATTTTTGTTGATGCTGAGATTTTAATCCTCAAGTGACATCTTATGCTTCATGAAAATAAATTGTGTTGATAATGATAGTTATAGTATCATGGGTATATCATACATGTGGTGTTTGAGAGCTTTCATTTGAGCGATAAAAATTTTTAGGCACCCTTTAAGAAAACATTTTTCACTAAGAAATAATATGTTGTGAGAATGTAGATGATAGGTAGAACTTTGTTCTTCTAAGTAAGAAAACACTCTACACATCAAGTTTTTTGCTTTGGTTTATTTATCACCATTTATTAGATATTTAGATAATTTAAGATATTCTATCCAGTATTTATAGGATCTATTTGAAGATAAAATAATGCTAAGGTATCTAAGTTAAGATATTTAATATTGAGTTATAGTGAATGTTAACTCAATATTATATGAGTTGCATGGAATTTGTAATAACTGTAGGAAATTTTGTTGTCCTAGTTGGCTATGAATCCATGTCCTAAAAAAATAAGCTAAGTGGCTATGCATCAATTCAATAACTTGGATATGATGTGTACTATTAACTTGACTAAATGAATTGAATTGATCAAATATTTGAATAAAGAAACATACAAGATCTATTAAGGAGGTTTCTCTAAATTAATATAAAATACATGACAATAAGAAATACACATCTTCTCTTTGGTAGTAATTTGTATAATGTCTACTTTCCTAATCGTGTAACTCATCAAAACTTTGGTCATTTAGAAATGATTCTCTTAAATATTTTCAAGCGTAGAAAAAAATTCTAAAGAAAACCAAGTAATTTCGTACCTTTTTTCTAAAGTCCAATAGACCAATGTTGTTCTCAATGGATGTTAATAACCATCATTAATATTCATTATCAATATCATCATTGGAATTGGATTTGATATATGGGATATATTTTTATATAGGTTTATAGAGGTTAATAATATTATCAACAAGAGTTGAGTCAACTCAAAAACCCATGTCTCAAAATTTGACATGGACTCAATTTCACAAAGAAGAAATAAAATCAAATCAATAGGCCCTTAGATATCCAACCTCCAACCTTGAAGTTATGTTCAAAAAATGACACTAAATAGTGTATTGAAAACATGGTGTCATTGCTTGCATCTAGCCATCATATACACTCCACAATGCACACTCATTACTGTGTTTTGGTTCCCTATTGCAGATATCCATGATTTGAATATTTGATTGCAAATTTCTTCCTAGACTATTTACTTCTATATGTATAAACTTGGTCATCCTCGTATATATTTTAGCATTCGATTCTTTTTTTGTTTGGGGTTTCTCTCACAATTCTAAATACGATATTGTCATACACAATTTTTCCACTCTACAACTCCCTTATTTCCCTTTGTACATTATACTATAATCTAATAGAAAGTGTATAGTTATAACAACATATCTCCTCGACTCCTGTGGATTATGATTTTTCATATTAATCATGTATGGATAGGTTTATTTCCTTACTTACTTTCACTTTTCATCTCTCAACTAGTATTTCTTATAAAAGATGTTAATTGTCTCATATGATTTCCCTAGGTCCTTGAATCCATTGGTATTAAGGAATAAAAATAAATTATGTTTCATTGCGCATATCCCCATTTGGATTCTATCAACATATAACACAAGATCAACCTACTTCAACAATAAATATTTCTCCTATGTATCTTACCTTAATCTCGATGGATATTATCCCAAAGACCTCCACTAAAGGGGAGAAATACCCCTTGACATCCATGCAAAAAATGGTTAATGAAGAACATCAATATCAACACAATCTCAAGTTATGATGTCATTAACCTTGTTGAAATCATCAACATTGCAAACTCTAGCTACATAGACATTTTCAAGGTTGAAGCCTTTCTAAGTGAAATTAACCTAGACATACCTCTATTTAAGAGTGATATAAATGTTTTAAAGTTCAAATATTTGGTTTCAACATGTTTCCATGTGAACAATTTATTCAACAAGAATATCACATTCACTACATTGAAATTTTCACCCTATTACCTCAATCGTTAGGAGGCTTATATTCCTAACAATGCCATGAAGTTAGATAAGAAACTATTTATCATTTTTCTGATTTCAAAGAGATACTTTGGTAAAAATTCCTTCTTATGTGCTATTTAAAATACAGATGCATATAGTGGCATTAACACTATTAGAAGCAATGATACTTTGTGGTGATCTACTCTTAGTAATTCCACACTATGCTTATTCTACTAGTCATACATGACCCAAAGAAGATCAACCTTGATGTACAAGTTGGTCTTGCATCAATATATTCACCAAGATGTAATTCCTTACCATCAACATCCTCAACTATGTCTACCTAGCCACAACAAAAGTCAAGATTTATAATTGAAAGAACTATCACAAAATGTCTCAACATCCATCAATTATTGTAATGCGTACCACCTATCATCGGAAATGACACAAAAAGTACTATCCATCTATGAGTGTCTTACCTGAATTTACAATTTCCTTTATGTCCATATTCCTCAACCAATTTCGAGTACCATAACCACACCTATGGGGCTTCATGTAGACTTCATCAAATGCACCCAACATATATGTTGAAATCAACTAATCAATCAATGAAAACTAACTCACCATCAATCTCAACTACATGTCTAGTGCTTCTGAAATTCTCCAAGGGTTGACATCAATGATAACCAACTATCCAAACCGACTGTCCAACATAGTTTTGTTTAAACTACTACATGGACCATATTTACTAGAAATGGTCACCATACATAGAAATACATAGCCAAAAAATGTTATGTGAATGAATAAATCTGAAAATATAACATAAGATAAACCTTTAACCTCAATAATATACCAAATCAATCACACAGAATAATGAACACAAGAAAATTGTAGAGAAAATCCTTAGCGCAAGGAAACACCTTCCAATTGATCCTTTTATGGAAGGAATCGAATGTTATTCAATTATCTCTTTTAGAGGTAACCTCCTAATGAGATAATCTCCAATCACAATAATATTCATAATTCCCATTACATTTCTTATACTTCTTTATATAATATTATCTACCTCCTAAGAACGTTATGGAGAAGGAACATTCTAGTAGGTGGAACCTTCTACTAAACCTACTTACAATAGTTGTGTTCACACTACTACATTGACCTTATTTACCAGAAATGTCTTCTATACATAGAAATGCATAGGCACATAACTGTTATTATTCCCCTTACGTACCTCCCTAGATATCCCACAATACCCCCTATATATATTACATATCTTTGGCAACCCAAAACCTATAATTTTAACGATAGTTGTGATTAATTTTTCACTTAAACATTAAACATGAAAAGACACTAAGTTTTCATTGATTTGTGGACGAATATAAAATTTATACATTCAAGCACTACTTTTAAGTGTCCCAAAGAAAACCTTAAAAGCTCAAATACATGGGAATCAAAGCTTTCTAATTAGTAAAAAACTCATTATAGTTCACTAGTTGATTCAAGCCTTTTCCCACATGTATACATGTTATTCAATGCTTCTACTTCAATTTTGGTTTCCATTAACATACCCAAAAGTTCAAATTTGATCCACCAAACTAGATTTGACATTTTCAAATCCCTCCCATTATTTTTCAATTTCATAATATTTTGAATCATGTTATAAATATTCATGCTATAATTTAAATAATATTGTATGTGAAATGCTGGAAATTTACAAACTTTATTAGACATTTCAAATATATGATTTTTTGGATAAATATTATTCTTTATTTAATTTTTTTATTATAGAAATTGAAAAAAATATATAAAATTCCCGAATAATGTTTAATATTTCTATATTTTTATAAAATATATATGTCTAACTACAAATTACAAAACTAAAATAACATCATTTTTTATTATCTTGAAGAATTCAGACGTTGCTCTATCATTAGATAACGTAATTCTAACCTACGTTGAATTTGTTAATTGAAAAATATATAATATATTATAATTAGTTTATATAATAATAATATTTATATCTCTGTTAAAAAAATCTTTATTAAAAACTATACAAAAACGTTCTTATAATATTTTTTCCTTTTAATTTTTCTCATATCTATCATAAAAGAACAAAAAAAATATTACTAAATTATTACAAAGCATGTATTACACTTATCAAAAACAAAAACTAACTCATATTCTTTTTAAATAACAACACATTACATCCAAATAAAAACCACAACAATTTATCTAAAAGCGAAACCATTTTGAATATTAATATCTATCTCTGAAGTATCAATATTAAAAACCCATTATTATATAATTGAAAATAATACTATAAATGATTGAAAAAGTTGAAATTGTTCTGGACATAAATATGTTAAAATGAATATCATAATATGTCAATTAAAAGTTGCTAGATATGTCTACAGATATGCTTATCAAAACGACAAATTTTGGAAAATTTAAAAGTTAAAATAAATATTATCAATTTTAAAAATATATTAATAAATATGATATCATTTATCAATATTATTAACATGTTTATAAAGAAGATGGATTAATTAAATTATATAATAAAATAATTAAGAAAATTTTTAAAAAAATAAAAAATATAAATTTTATAAATAGTTTTAATGTTTAAAAATCGATAACTAATCCTTTCCCATATTCAGTCTTCTCTACAAAGCAGTTTTATATTATGGATTTTGACACAGTTTAGATCGAGAAATACCAACGAGCAATTTTGTTTTTTTATTGAATTTAATTTAATATTTATAATAATAATGTGTATTTTATTTAAAATATAAAAAAAATTAAAATTATTTTTATGATATAAATTTTTTTAAATAAAATTTAAAAAAATAAAATATATATATTAATAATCTTATTTTTTAATAAAAATATAAAATCAATTATATATATATATATATATTAAAAATTATTTTCATTTTTAAACATAAGTTTTTCCAGCAAAGACATAGTCACTAAAAACATACTTTTTCCAGCAAACATTTTTACCCAAAGAAAAATAAAAAGGAAAAGGAGAAAATGTAAATCCTCTTTCATAAGCTTTTTTTTCCGAAAAACATACACAATGTAAAGGTACTTTTGACCTCTTTCTTAATAGTGAGAATTATTATTACATAAAAATTTTTAAAGGAGGTATTCACTTAATTTATATGCAACATAACAGCGTAATTTATAATAACATATATATGAAAGGAAAAAATGTTATAAATAAATTTAATATTAAAATTTAAAAACAAAAATAAAATATTAAAATTATATATAAATAATAAAAATATTATAGCTATGATATTAGAAAAAATAATGTTACTAATAAAATGTCTAAAGGGTAATAATGAGGATGGTGTGAATGTTTGTATATTTGAATTAGCTCCTATGCGGTTATGGTTCTAAGCTAAAACCAAAGTCTTCTTATCGTAAAAGTTTGGTTTGTTGTATGCATTGGGCTATGGAAGAGGATGTGGTAAACTATTCAAAAGACTCCTTACAAGGGAACTAGATATGGGCAGTCCCTAGGATTTTCGTTAGGAACCCTAATCCTTATCCCCTTTCTCCAAGCATTATGTCATTAAGCCAATAGAGGAAGAAACTATTGTCAACCTTAATACCATGATTCGTGATATTGCTAATACAAGGCCGCATTCACTTGATGGAATAATTAATGGACCACCAAATATTTAGAGTTCATTGGATAATCATTGTGCAAGGGTTTCAAACGAATCACTCATATGTGGGTTCATGGAGGATTCTTTCATTCCTTGACCAAAGACAGATATCAACCAAATATTTATTCTTATCGGGCTTCCAATTCCACACACAACATTGAAGGCTCTAAGTCTGGCATGATTACAATTAATTGTGTGGCCTCACCGTCAAATTTCTCTATGGAGGATCATTTGGATGGAGGGTTCATTTGCATATTAATGAGATATTTTATGAGGGGAAGTCCATCTAGGAAAGACATGGTTGCGATCTAGGAGAGGATGAGAACATAAAGTATGGGGAAGTCTAGGAAGAATAGGAAATGTGTTAAGTGAAAGATGGAGCATATCAATCTATAATTGGGGGAGGGAATTAAACTCCATGAAATTATGGAAACCATGGAGGGATCGACCCTCTTTGAAAGCTTTGCTAGCAAAAGAATGATGTTTGACACCCTAAAATGTTGGACCTCTATAATTTTTCCAAATTTCTTGGGTATGAGCCTCGTAGCATGATATTAGCCAAAGGATGGCTAGTTTGAGATATGTAAAAACACAAATAAAATTCTTCAATCAAGCTGGAACTGGAGTTCTAATACATTTTTTACTAGAAATGGAAAATTGAGTTTGATGTGAATTTTGAACAATTGGAGCTAGTCCTTGTATGGGTTAGACTCCTAGGATTTCCTATGATCCTATGGTCATACAATGTGCTCAAAGAGATTGGGAATGCTTTGGGATTTTTTTACGAAGTGGACATTTCATTCAAGATTACAAGATGCATAATAATGGGCCTTATTCTTGTGGGCCTAAATTTATCAAATGGCTGAGAAGACTACAATACTATAAATAAGGGGAATTATAGTTTCTGTCACACTTTCTATTATGAGGGGCTGCCCTTCAAGTGTGGACATTTTCAATACTATGGTGATTTAGAAAAATAATGATCTCTCACTACTAGATGAAATATTTTGGTTCAAAAAGGAATTAGAATAGAGGAGGCCCCTAAATAGTCTACTCCATCCTCACATTGAAAAGAGAAAAAAAGAATGATAAGGAACCAATTGTCTTAAGCTCTAGAAGAAAATTCTCATGAGAAAATGGGTGACTCCTAGGCTATGGGCAAGAAAGATATTGAATGCATGAGTAAGGCTATCTATTTTCCACCCTGGATTCCCTTTCCAATTGTAGAAAAAATATATTTTGGTTCTTGGAAAACATTACCCCCTCCCCCAAGGAATTTCTCAACACTGGATTTCCTATCCAATATATTTGGTATTTCAGCTCACCAACCAACAATTGTCATTCTTGTTCATGATGTAAATCAAGTTGTTGATAATTCTTCCACCCTTAATCATTGGGACCCATCCTTTCATGCCTTCTACCGAATTGACTTCTTAGATTGATTCCTACCCTTCTAAAGGTTCTAAATAAAATTTTCACTTGATGTCCAAAGGGAGCCGAAAAATTATTGGGTGGTATTGAAGGAGATATATGGGTTAGAGAAGACAGTGAAACAAAGCCTCCTTAGAGAGTTGGGAAGTAATTTCTTTCTCACTAAAAAATAATAAAAAATAGAGGTAAGAACCGGGAAACAACATTAGTTACAAAGGACATTTATACTAAATTTCCCCGAAGGGATCTCCTCATGATTGTTCTCTCTTTAAAAAGAAAAGGGCTGGCCAATTTCTCTAAAAAAATGGCCATTAAGATATTGGTGGATACCCTCAACCCATCTATCCTTTTCTTCCAAGAAACTATGTTGGATGGTGATAGAACAATAAAAGTATTATCTCTTCTTTGAAAGTTTGCAATTTTTATATTATAGATACCCATGGAAGATTAGGGGTCTTATAACATGAGGGAAAATAAATTTTTGGCCCTTACAAATTCATGGGCCCTACTCTTGAGCCTAGGAAGTATATGATTTATATATATTTAGCTAGGGAGATCATTTTCATCAACATAAATGGCCCTTATGAAAATAAACAACATTTTTGGGAGAATTCCCTACAAAAATCATGGTTTCACTTGGGTTTAGTTCTGGTGTGGTGAACTTAAATTTCACCCAGGGAGCTTCAAAATTTTGGGGATTGGTAGCATAGATGGACCCCCTTGTGGACTTTTTCATTTCCAAATTAGAGACAATCGGGATGTTATACTTCCATCTTGTGAAAATATCTCAAACATGGAGGAATCTGAGAACTACAGAACCATAGGTGGACAAGTTCCTAAGCATATTTTTTTATCTCCAAATCTTTCCTAGAAAAGAAAGTTCATTTTAGGGAGCGATTCTCTTCATATCGTGAATGGGACCATAACCCTATCGTCTTAGAGCTATCTCCTTTCTAGAAGAAACACCCTATCTGTTTCAAATTAAACCCAACCTAGTTGGAGGAGTAATCCTTTCTTGAGAAAATAAAGGAAATATGGAGAGATTTTGGTCCTTCCTCGGAATCCCCTCCAATTTCAACATAATATTCAAAGGGAGAATCAAGTAGCTAATATATGGTACAAAGAGAAAGGGAAGAAGAATGAACTGTTACTAGAGGAAATTGAGGTAAAATTGGAATTTTGCTACCAAGGTGAGGGGTATGGGTTTCTTTCAGACTCCTAGAATAATAAAATGAAGACTCTTGTGACAAGTAGGAGAAATGTTTTTCTTAACAAATAAAAGGGATGGAAAATAAAGAGTTGGGTGATTCAGTTGCAAGATGGGATGAAAAAAAAAGGTCACCATTTTGCAAATAAACAAAAGAATATGAAATCAATCTAAAGAATTGAGAAGGAATATGGGATGAGAGTCTCTTCACTTTCATATATGGAAGAAAAAGGTGTGTAGTGCTTTAGCACTATTTTTAAACAAGAATACAAAGATTCCATTTATTTTATTCTAAAGATGCCATCTTCTTTTTGAGCTTCATAAATACAAAAGGAAATAAAATCCTAATGGAAAAAGATTCAAAGGAGGAACTCCTCAATACCTTACAAAGATTACAAAAAGATAAAATCCCGGGTCCATATGGGATTCTAATCAAGCTCTTTCTAGAATGCTATAAATTTATTGAAACTGACCTACTGAAGGTGGTTGAGTACTCTCACTCCACTAGTCAAACTATGGTTTCCTTTAACTCTAATTTTCTAGTTATAATGTACAAGTTAGATAACCCATCAATTTTTGAAAGTTTTAGGCCTATCCCTCTCTTTCATAGTGTGTACAAAATGATGTCCAAACTAATTTCTTGACCTCTAGAAAACATTTTAAGAAAGTGCATCTCCCCGGATCAATTTGGGTTCCTAAAAGGATGACAGATCCATGAAGCAATTGGAATAGATCAAGAATGATTTAACTCTATTAAAACTGAGAATAAAAAATATTTCACCTTAAATGTTGATCTCTCAAAATCCTTGGACAAAGTAATTTGGCTATTTCTCAAAATACTACTTATCCACCTAGGATTCAATGACACTTTTGTGACCTAGAGCCTAAGTTGTATCAACTCTACTTAGTTTTCCATTCATATAAATGGCTCAATCCCCCTAACATTAAATATGAAATGGGAATAAGACATGGTTTTCCACTATTTCTTATTATGTTCCTTTTAATAGTTGAAAGTAGACTCGATATCTAGAAAATTAAAAAAATGTATTTGAGACCCTCTTGTAACGTCACCCATTTACTATTTGTAGATGACATTCTCTTTTTTTTTTCAAGGGACAAGAGAATCCATGGACAATTTTTGAAAACTTTTGAACCTTTTCTATATAGCTAGAGGTATGAAAATCATTAAGGAAAAATCCTCCCTCATCACTTGGGGTCTCTCACATTTGGAAAAGCATAACATTGCCTATCTACTCCCATTTCCGTTAGGGGATATTGAAGTTGGTCTTAAACACTGGGATTTTATATTGAAATGAAACATCATAGTAATACTAACCAGTTATGTCTCCTAGCAAAATTGGAAAGGAATGTAAATACTTGGTGCTATAAATGTCTCAAGGAAGGTTGTTCCTAGTCGAGGAAGTGCTTGAAGCCATCCCATTTTATTCTGTGACTTTAGGTTAGATCCCAAAATGATTTATGTGGAAAATCAAACAACTTTTCTTCAATTCATCGAGAGGAAAAAATTGTAGCCTCCTATGTTAAATGACAAAAAAAATAAAATTAAAACAAATTGTGAACACTAATATTTAAGTGTAAATACTTAGTGGTATTGGTTTATGAAATTGATGGAAGTTTGTATAACTATGGTTTGACACGTTGTTGGGTTTTACCACTTAAATATCATGTGTTATCAAAGTTATTTATTTTTCTTTATGGTCATATTTATTTCATTTTTTATTTATGACACATAGCACTGGTCAAAGGAAGAGAAGAAGCTAGCAGGAGAGATAATGTAGAAACCTTAGCCACCATTCGAGTTTGAGTTGATACCTAAGAAAACTCAAGCAGAAGAAGCCATGTGAGGTAGGTCAATTGAGTTCCACTAGCTAATTGAGCGTATGCACATAAATCGTTGGAAATTCATGCACAAAGAGGGAAGTGTTGGACAACTGAGAGGGGGGTGAATCAGTTGTTACCGTGCTTAAACAATTATGCTTCTTTTTAAAATCTTTACAGGGCACCCAATGATGATCACAATAATGGGAAATAAACAAAGACACATTCAACATCAGTCACATATATGAGAAAACAGAGACAGATAATTCCCGAGGAAACCCATGCAGGTTAAAAACCTCTTTTTCTTTATACGATAAGTATTATCTACATTCTTTACATTATCATACATATGGGAACCAACTCATTGTGAGGATAAAACCTCTGTTTTTGCAAGCTGCAACTTGTTGAGAGCACCAAATCTCTGTTTTCTCTAGAACCCACTAGAAGGAAGCACCAACCCCCTGGTTTCTCTAGCACCAACTAGAAGAAATCACCAACTCCCTGGTTTCTCTAGCACCAACTAGAAGGAAGCACCAACTCCCTATGTTCAAGCACCCACTTGAACCTTTGAGGACACCAATCCTCCCTAACACCTCCCAACCACCCTGAATTATTAATTCTTTGTTACTAAAACTTATTACAACGATATAAAATTATTCAATGGCTTACCAGCCTTGTCGTTGTTCTGTACACTGCTCTACCCTATCTGCATCAGTGTCTTCTGCACACCCCTAGCACTTTCTGTTCTTCTACCTTTTATGCTCTCTGCACCATATCCCTTCAATGCACCATTCCTTAACTGTGCATTTCTGCTCCTGCATTCTACCTCCTTGTACACACCTAAATTCTCCTACACAGCGACAAAAAAACCTCAAATCTCTTCTTTGTTCCACATTCTTATAGTCCCTGTGCTCCTTGTGCGTGCAATATTTCCATGCCTCTCCATGCTCATGCCCCCACCAATCTCCTCCACATCTCGAGTGCTTTTTCCTGATCATCACAACTCTTCAACTTCTCTGGTGGTTCCCACCATGTGTTCAACATCGCTAGGTGTTCTCCTGAGATTCCTCAACCTCTCTGGCAGTTGAGATTCCTTGTCTTCTCTGGCACAGTTGAGCTTATGCCTTCTATTTCAGTTACAGACTTCAATGCTCATCCATCTGTCAATCCCCCTAAGAATCGTCTTGCTTCACTAGACGAATCTTAGAGACTCTTCATCTCCTCTGACGATCACATAGAGGTCTCTTCGAATTCTCTGGCAGAGACCATCAATGGTTTCTAGCAGTTACACTGCGAGGTGAAAAAGTAGCCCTGTGATCTTGTTCAACTTCACTTGCACCGTTGGATTGAATTCATAGAAACTTTCATTTACTTCTCCATTTCGCACTTCGGCATTTCGCGATCCCTGTGGTAATGATTTCATTACACTCCATGTCTCGATCCCCAAAACTCCGAAATGGAGCTTATCTGAACTAGCTCCTTCCTTCATCTTCCGCGGATGTGACCAATGGATGGGACCACAAATTGAGCCAAAACGTGTTTCACATTTCGGCATTTCGTGATTTTGGCAGATCGACATCCATGCGACCATGTGTCTCAACATTCCTAGTCATGATCCCCGAAACGGAGCTTGGTTTCTCTAGCTCTTTCCTCCATCTCTCGCTGATGTGACCAAGGGATGTGACCACAGCCTTATGCATAAGGTGCTTTTGTGATTTCGCATTTCATGAATCTGGAGATGAGGCATCTCGACTCTCCAAGTCTCGATCCCCGAAACCCCAAAATGGCATGGGATCAACGGTCCCGATCAACACTTGATCTGACAGCTCAGATCATTTCGCGATTTTGACATTATTGATGTTCATTTTTCTTGTCACTTCAAAGTTCCGATCCACGAAACTCCAAAATGGGGTTGGATCAACAGTCCAGATCACATGTTGATCTAACGGCTGCGATTAAGTCATGATTTCGCATATCACGATTTCTGGATTCCTGTGGTTATTATTCTTTGACATCTCCAACTCTCGATCCGCAAAACTCCGAAATGGACTGAGATCAACGGTCCAGATCAAACCTTGATCTGACGGCTCAGATTAAGTCGCGATTTTGCATATCGTGATTTTGGGATTCTTGTGGTTAATATTCTTTGACATCTCCAACTCTCGATCTCCGAAACTCCGAAATGGACTGGGATCAACGGTGCAGATCAAACCTTGATCTGACGGCTCAGATTAAGTCGTGATTTTGCATATCGTGATTTCAGGATTCCTGTGGTTAATATTCTTTGACATCTCCAACTCTCGATCCGCGAAACTCCGAAATGGACTGGGATCAATGGTCTAGATCAAACCTTGATCTGATGGCTCAGATTATTTTGCGATTTCGCATATCGCGATTTCGAGAGGTGAGGGAACCCCATTCCTTTGACTCTCCAGTCAGCAAAATGATGATCTTTCCCCACATGTCCTGCCTGAAGATGGATGGTCCTCCTTCTTTTGTGATTTTGTGAGCCGGCTACTCCTTGCACTTTAAAGAATGTGCAGATTCTCCTTGATCCAATGATCACAGTTGATTCTCTTCCCCAATTATCATTGCGCCGTTGTACTCAATCCATCATCATTGTTGTACTTGCCATCAATGACAAGCATACGCTGCCTGTAAAACATGCCAACAATCTCCCCCTTTGTCATTGATGGCAACTAAGGCACCCAAATTCTTTTCTCCCCCTTTGACATCAATGTCAAAGAAGAAACATGCTACCCCTGAGCTGTTGCAGTAATTTTAGGAGGCATTAGATATTCAAACAATACGAAACTCCCCCTAACAAGATGGACTCTTTTAGGTGTGCGACGAAATAACACCCAACTTCTGTCTAAGATATTCAAAAGGTGTCTTAGCTAGGGGTTTAGTAAAGATGTCTACAATTTGTTCTGTAGTGGGGATGTAATGGACCTGAATAATCTGATTGGTGACATGCTCTCTCAGAAAATTATATTTTATGGGAATATGCTTGGCCTTGGAGTGGAAGATGGTATTTTTAGACACACTGATGGCACTAGTGTTATCACAATTAATTGGGATCGGTGCAGTGTATTTTACCTCTAAGTCTGCAAGTGTTTGAATCATCCATAATACCTAGGTGCAACAGGTAGCAACAATAATGTACTCTACCTCTATGGTTGATAAAGAAATGGAACCTTGCTTTTTACTAAGCCAAGCTACGAAGGAGTCACCCTGGAAGAATGCTCCTCCACTGGTGCTTTTTCTCTCATCAACACAGTTTGCCCAATCTACATCTGAATAAATAGTCAACTGAAGATTTTGATTTCTGGGATACCACAAACCATAAGTCATTGTTTCTTTTAAATACCTGAATATCCTTTTGACAGCTTGCAAATGACTCTGTTTGGGTGCAGCCTGATATCTTCCTACCATTCCTACAACATGCATTATGTTTGGGTGAGATGTTGTGATGTACAACAGGCTTCCTATCATTGATTGATATGAGCTTTGATCAACATTAGGTGAATCATCGTCCTTGCTTAATTTGCATCCAGTTACCATAGGTGTACCCACAGGTTTGGAATATTCCATTTGAAACCTTTTCAACATTTCTCTTAGATATTTTTCTTGAGAAATGAACATCCCTTTGGGCCTTTGAGTAATTTGCAGACCAAGAAAAAATGACAGTTCTCCTATCATAGACATTTCAAATTCAGACCCCATGGCAGAAGCAAACCATTGTACCAGTGAATCCTTATTACATCCAAATATGATGTCATCTACATAGACTAGTATGATAAGAAAATCATTATCCTCTATTTTAATATACAGATTGTTGTCATCTATTCCTCTCTTGAACCTTTTGTCTTTGAGATACGTATCCAGTCTGTGATACTAGGCTTGAGGGGCTTGTTTTAAACCATATAAATCTTTCTTTATCTTGCATACTAAGTTAGGGTTATCAGACAATTTGAAACCCTCTGGTTGTTCCATATAGACTTCTTCACTTAAATATCCATTGAGAAAGGCTGACTTGACATCCATTTGGTATACTTTAAACCTTTTATGAAAAGCATAGGCAAGAAACATTCTGATAGCTTCTAATCTTGCCATGGGCGCAAATGTTTCATCAAAATCTAGTCCTTCTATCTAAGCATAGCCTTTACAGACTAACCTCTCTTTGTTCCTGATATCTTGTCCTTTCTCATTCAACTTATTCTTAAAGATCCATTTGGAGCCAATGACGTTTTTACCTTCATGTCTTTGAACCATCTCCCACGTATTGTTTTTCTCAATCTGATCAATTTCTTCATTCATTGCTTTAACCCAGTGGTCATCTTTGCTGGCTTCATTAAAATTCTTGGGTTCCATCATGGATATGAAGTCTGTATGATATTTTTTAGTGTTTTTGATTAGCTTTCTTCTAGTTTGTACACCTTTGTCTTTTTCCCCAATTATCTGATTTGCAGGATGATTCTTTTGAATGATTCTGGAGGAGGAATTTGTAGTTGACTGCTAAATTGAGTCTGACTGAGTGTCTGAATCTTCATCTGATTCAGAGTCTTTATTTTCTGATTCTTGCACCTGTTCATCTTCAACTTTAGCTGTGTCTTTTGTAGAAGACTCATTACTGTACACCTCTCTTGCTGGGATTCCTTCATCAATTTTTACATCAATACAGTCAACCATTTAATGTAGCCTCTTATTATAGCATCTGTATCCTTTACTGTTTGTAGCATACCCTAAGAAAATACTTTCATCTGCCTTGTCATCATATTTGCTGAGGTTCTCATCATTATTCTTTATGTAGAATTTACTCCCAAAGACTCTGAAGTGTTTGATTGAGGCAGGTCTTCCAAACCATAATTCATAAGGTGTCTTGTCACTTTGTGGTCTGAGGTGGGCTTTGTT
>ML776897.1:1009099-1025996 GCA_009831015.1 Picea engelmannii | reverse complement strand
TGGTGGTAGACATTCTTTCAGATCTCACAGACGTGAGTGAAAGATTGGCCCAGATGATACAATTTTTATCATAACATTGTTTCTATGCAGGATGCTCTCAAATGTTTGTTATGAAGACTATATGACAGTAGATGAGAAGTACTGTGGTGAATATGTTTCACTATTGCTGATCAAGTACTTGTGTGTTACTTGATGTGGTAGCTAACCACTGGATTGTAGTTGTGCACTACGAGAATAGACACAGGTGTTTTCTATAAATTGATATTGTACCAGTTGTCATAGGAGATTATCCAGTCCGATAATAATGACAGGTGCTCGTGGTGCTACTAGTTGTATGGTCTGTTGTGCTCAAGACCATTCTATTGTTGTGCTAATTTCCTTGAAGACTATCAACAGTTTACTGGAGATGATGATCATTCAGATGAATGATGAACATAGATTTTCTAGACAGAAAACAGTTCATAGCCTTTTACTCCACTTGTATCACTCTATGGTGAGAGTGAATTATTCAACATCATATTACTCAGATGAAGTATGGTTACGAAAGATGATGCAGCTGATAGTAATGGTGATGTTCATGATCTAGTCATGAAATAGTCTAGATGACTATATTGATGCTACCTGGTAAATGGTATGTGCTCAAGTCCATTACCTATAAATACCTCTCTAGCTAGGAGGGAGTGTTAATATTATGGTAGCCGCGGGAGGTATTTACCTCTACATGCGAACCTGACGAGAATAGAAGACTCCAAGAAGCAAGAGAAACCCTAATGAATTGGATAATAACCCTAGAAGTCTTGTTAGCTCAAGAATATAATTTATATTAGGCTATTAGCCTCCAAGAGAAGAAGTCGGCCAAAATTAATAATAATATACTGAACAGACACCTACCCAGAAGGAGAAGTCGGCCCCAGTAAACTGGCAGGATTACTATAAATACAGGGCGCCAGTTTCTCATTTGTCACATCTCAGGACTTCAGTTTTCCCAGTTGGTACGCACTGTAGGTGTAGCTGGTGCACAGGTTTGGAGGAGGGTTGCAGGTGAAGCTACAACAGTAGCAAGTTTCAGTATTTGGCTTGGATATCTCTTGGCTAGGGTTTGGACTATCTGATCAACTTTTTGTGATGCACTGTCCTTGGGGAGAGATGCACTGCTCTTTGTTTGGCTATCTAGCCTAGGGTTTGCTTCCGGAGGAATTCTCAAGTCAAGGTTAAGGTGCTCGGAGGGGGGCTTCAGCCTGTGGTTGGGAGACGAGGGTATCGTCGTGGTAAAATGAGCACACCATATTACATATTCTAACACCTTATTGGTTGAATTTCCTTCATGGCTTGACATGTTTAAGCTCTAGGATCTACCCTCAGATAAAAAGGGTTCGGCTCTGATACCAATTGTTGGACAACTGAGAGGGGGGGTGAATCAGTTGTTACCATTCTTAAACAATTATGCTTCTTTTTAAAATCTTTACAGGGCACCCAATGATGATCACAATAATGGGAAATAAACAAAGGCACATTCAACATCAATCACATATATGAGAAAACAAAGACAAATAATTCCTGAGGAAACCCATACAGGGTAAAAACCTCTTTTTCTTTATACGATAAGTATTATCTACATTCTTTACATTATCATACATATGAGCACCAACTCATTGTGAGACTACAACCTCTGTTTTTTCAAGCTGCAACTTGTTGAGAGCACCAACTCTCTATTTTCTCTAGCACCCACTAGAAGGAAACACCAACCCCCTGGTTTCTCTAGCACCAACTAGAAGGAAGCACCAACTCCCTGGTTTCTCTAGCACCAACTAGAAGGAAGCACCAACTCCCTGTGTTCAAGCACCCACTTGAACGTTTGAGGAGACTAGTCCTCCCTAGCACTTCCCAACCACCCTGAATTATTAATTCTTCGTTACTAAAACTTATTACAGTGATATAAAATTATTCAATGGCTTACCAGCCTTGTCATTATTCTGTTACACTGTTCTACCCTGTCTGCATTAGTGTCTTCTGCACACCCCTAACACTTTCTGTTCTTCTACCTTTTATGATCTCTGCACCATATCCCTTCAATGCACCATTCCTCAACTGTGAATTTCTGCTCCTTCATTCTGCCTCCTTGTACACACCTGAATTCTCCTACACAGCAACAAAAAAACCCCAAATCTCTTCTTTGTTCCACATTCTTATAGTCCATGTGCTCCTTGTGCATACAATAATTCCATGCCTCTCCATGCTCATGCCCCCACCAATCTCCTTCACATCTTGAGTTCTTTTTCCTGATCATTGGAACTCTTTAGCTTCTCTGGTGGTTCCCACCACGCGTTCAACATCACTAGGTGTTCTGCTGAGATTCCTCAACCTCTCTGGCAGTTGAGACTCCTCATATTTTCTGGCACAGTCGAGCTTATGCCTTCTATTTCAATTACAGACTTCAACGCTCATCCATCTGTCAATCCCCCTAAGAATCGTCTTGCTTCACTGGACGAAGCTTAGAGACTCTTCATCTCCTCTGGCGATCACATAGAGGTCTCTTCGAATTCTCTGGCAGAGACCATCAATGGTTTCTTGTAGTTACACTACAAGGCGCAAAAGTAGCCCTGCGATCTTGTTCAACTTGACTTGCACCATTGGATTGAATTCATAGAAACTTGCGTTTACTTCACCATTTCGCACTTCGACATTTCAGGATCCCCATGGTAATGATTTCATTGCGCTCCATGTCTCGATCCCCAAAACTCCAAAATGGAGCTTATCTGAACTAGCTCCTTCCTTCATCTTCCGCCGATGTGACCAATGGCTATGACCATAGATTGAGCCAAAACGTGTTTCGCATTTCGACATTTTGGGATTTCGACAATTCGACATTCGTGTGACCATGTGTCTCGACATTCCCAGTCGTGATCCCCAAAAAGGAGCTTGGTTCCTCTAGCTCTTTCCTCCATCTCTCACTGATGTGACCAAGGGCTGTGACCACAGCCTTATGCATAAGGCACTTTCTCGATTTCGCATTTTGTGAATCTGGAGATGAGGCATCTCGACTCTCCAAGTCGCGATCCCTGAAACCCTAAAATGGCATGGGATGAACGGTCCCGATCAACACTTGATCTGATGGCTCAGATCATTTCACGATTTTGAAATTCTTGATGTTTAGTGTTCTTGTCACTTCAAAGTCCCAATCCACAAAACTCTGAAATGGGGTCAGATCAACGGTCCAGATCAAATCTTGATCTGACGGCTGCGATTAAGTCATGATTTCGCATATCGTGCTTTCAGGATTCCTGTGGTTATTATTCTTTGACATCTCCAACTCTTGATCCACGAAACTCCGAAATGGACTGGGATCAACGGTCTAGATAAAACCTTGATCTGGCGGCTTAGATTAAGTCATGATTTTGCATATCGCGATTTCGGGATTCTTGTGGTTAATATTCTTTGACATCTCCAACTCTCGATCTCCGAAACTCCAAAATGGACTGGGATCAACGGTCCAGATCAAACCTTGATCTGACGGCTCAGATTAAGTCACGATTTCGCATATCGCGATTTCGGGATTCTTGTGGTTAATATTCTTTGACATCTCCAACTCTTGATCCGTGAAACTCTGAAATGGACTGGGATCAATGGTCTAGATCAAACCTTGATCCGACGGCTCAGATTATTTCACAATTTTTCATATTGTGATTTCGATAGGTTAGGGAACCCCGTTCCTTTGACTCTCCAGTAAGCGAAATGACAATCTTTCCCCACGTGTCCTGCCTGAAGATGGACGGTCGTCCTTCTTTCGGGATTTTGCGAGCCCACTACTCCTTGCACTTTAAAGAACGTGCAGGTTCTCCTTGATCCAACGATCATGGTTTCTACTCTTCCCTAATTATCACTACGTTGTTGATCATTCCTGCTGTACTCAAGCCATCATCACTTCTTTACTTGCCATCAATGAAAAGCATACTCTGCCTGTAAAACATGCCAACAAGAAGCTGTGTGAAGGAAGCCAATTGAGGTCGAATTCCCTAGTTTGTGAACCGCTTGAAGGAGGCTGACAAAGTGGAAACCCTATTCAATGCATAGCGGAGCGAACACAAAGTGGAGGTTTCTTGTCTATTTTTTGTTGATGAAGAACTCTGTCTATATGTGCTGAATAATCGACAGAGCTGAGCCGTTAGGAGAAACCATGAGGGTCGAGAAATATTGGCGAGTTGTTTGTTGCCGAAGAGAAGGAAGTATGATGAGTCGCACACACAAAAGAAAGGGATTCGTGGGTGGTTGTTTTTTATCATTGGTATGTGTCTTTCGAGAGAGAAACCACAGAGGGGGCTCATCGTCGAAGGCCAGGGATGTTAATTTGTTTTTTGTGTGTGAGTGAAGGTTAGCAGATTCTTGTCAAGGTGATCAATACTAAGTGAAACCCCCATGCGTGGGAACCATGAAGGTCCACATTTTTCATTTAAACAAAATATTTTTTAAAAGAAATTTCAGAATTTTGAAGTTTTTGTGGCCGAAAGTATATATTCACTGATGTAGCACTAGAACATCCACTCAAAACCGTGGCTGATGAATGCCGAGAGGCGATGCCAAAGATTCCTCCCACAGGTTATGGCCAAAACCTTAAACACTCTCTATAGGTTATAATAAGTCCTTGATGATCTGCCCCGAGCCTTGAGCAATGGCCTTCCCCACCACGCTGTTATATTCTTCCACCCTCTGCGATTCAATATGAAATGCACTGACAACCAGAAAATGAAATGTGTGGACAACCAAAAAATGAAATTAGCGAACTAAGGAAAGCTAGAAAATAAAAGGCAAGACACCCAGAAAATGAATTCAAACATGGTAATTCCAAAAGTTAATCATTTAAACATGGTAATCATATAGTGCTACAGTAATTTCTTAATATGATTAGGTAAAGGTTAAAAATTAAACAAGTTAATGGATGCATTGAAAAATACAAGGAAGTTATCAAGAATAAATCGCATTCATTGATTTGGGAGGACAACTAAGAATATGCCAACATCTTCAATTGTTAGCCATGAGATTAGAATTTTAGATTAAATGGTGATTAATTGTGACCATTGTCACGATTATGCCTTTTGATGTAATAAATATATTTCGGATAGAGCGGAAATATATATTTTAGAAAAAAGTCAAAGTGAATTTTGGAGTGAAAAAATTCAAATTGATATTTTAAGAGTCCCGAAATATATTTTTTCAAAATAATCAAATTAACTTTTGGAGTGAAAAAAATTAAGAAGAGGGAGCTTTTGTGTAGAGAACTAATGACAAAAATGACAAATGCTAAATTTGAGGTTCTAAAATTTAAAGGTCATAATAAATTTGAATGGTGGAAACATACTTAAAATGCCAGATTTGTTTGAAACAACAATGATGGTGGAGTCATCGTGAAAGAAAAAAATAGATATATATTTTTTCGAGTTGTAATTTTTTTTTATTGGTCGTAAATGGACATAGACTTGGATATGAATGCATACCCCTCCTTTATTTGGTTACCTATGAGAAGTCTATGCATATATTTAGGTAGATTGAAGATGTGTAGGGGCATGTAACCTATGTTAATCTTTACTTGGTGAAAGAGTAAACAAGTTAAGTAATTTTTTACATCAAACCACTTGGTTTTTTGGGTTCATGCTTTTTGGGTAGCCCATGGTATTGTCTCCATGGATTTTATTTAATGAAGCCTATAAAAGGCTTTGTGAACTACATTGAAAATGAACCTAAAGGTAAGCAATGAAATCTTACTTAGTCGGCTTTGCTGGATTGGATCTAGAGAATGTTTATGTAAAGTTGTACTAAGACTCTGTTTTAAAGGTGAGCTAAAAAGGTTCACTTGGGTCATCTTGGAAAGATTTGGTCAAGATTTCGAATGAAAAGTTTGATGTGGAGCATAAGGTGTCCGGCTTAGAAAGGTGGTTATATAGAAAGGATGATGTGTTTAGAGATTTGTAGTGAAATAGACATTGGCAGGTCAATCAAGTGTTTGAGAATATATGATGACAGAGAGTTCATATTCATGGCATTTCAAGGAATTTGGGATCAAAGCTACATGCTTCATAATGCCAAGTTGCAACAAGAGTTGTGGGAAACAGGGGTTGTGTTATCTAGTAAATCAATCACCATTAGATACATAAGACTAGAAGATTCTGGAAGAGGTATGAATGGGTCATCTAGTGATTACTCAAATGTGAAATTATTTAGTTGTGATGCTTATGATTTTGTCAACATTCTAAGTATTTGATCTTGAGTTAAAGAAACTAAATGTTAAAACATTTTTTCATGGAGTTTTGGCTAAGAAAATGTATATGGAACAACTAGAAATGTTAGTTCAGGATCACAAGAGAATTGTTTTTTGTAAACTCATGGAATCATTATATGGCCTAAGGTAACCATGAAATGGTACAATTTTTTTTGTTCCTTCATGGTGAGACAAATTTTATAAGAAGTGAGTATAATCATTGTGTTTATGGTGTATTTATTATCTTGGTGTTAAATGTTATGTTTTTAGCAAGAACAAGCACTGTTAATATCAACAGGTTGGGTCAGATGGATAGGATATTTGATATGAAGGGTCCAAGAGTAGAAAAACAAATGTTGGACATGGAAATACACAGAGACGGGAAATATGGTAATATTTCGTTATCACAACAGAAGTATTTGGTGAATATACTTAGTAAATTTGGTATGAATAATGTGAAACTAGTAAATATCCCTTTGGATTTCCATCGTAATCTTTCTTCAGGTTATGTTCTAGTAATGAAGAAGAAATACATTATATGTTTTGTGTATAGTATGCTAGTAGGAAGTTTGATGTGTGCAATGAAATGGTTAGTATTTCACATGCACTTGGTGTTGTTAGTGGAAACATGGAAAAAGAAAGTGAAAAGCATGGAAATAGGTTCTTCAGTCTATAAGAAGCACAAAAGAAAAAGTATTACCTACAGTGGTTGAAGTGATTTAGTCTGTTTTGGACAAGAGGAGTCCTACCTAATGTTATGCCTTATATAAATGAAAGGATATATTGGGTAATTTTGTGCAAGTACAAGATGAGGTGCTTTGTCGTGTTCAAATCATTTTGAACTTGACTAGTAATCCAACGTATCAAAATAGGACAATGCATCATTTTGTAAGATAGGTTAATGATGGAGGTGGACTGGTCCATATTGGAGAAAACGGTACGAACATGTGCATGTAACCAGTACTATTAGAGAAGCTGCAGCCCTGCAATTGTGTTTGGATTCTCTTGGATTGAAAAAGAGGTGATGAATGGGCTTGGGAAATGTATGATTTAAATTATTGTCAAGGTGGAGATTGTTAAATTGTGACAAAAAATTAAAAGAAATTGTAAATACTAAAATTTACCTTTGTAAATATTTAGTGGTGTTTGTTTACAAAACCCATGGAAGTTTGCATAACTGTGGTAGTTCTCATAAATATGTAATGGTTCTAAGATATATGTAAATCTATGAATCCCATGAGATGTATTGGGGCTGGTGGGTAATCCTAATTGTAAGCCTATTTTGAATAATAGAGATATGATATATTGCCCCGTGGATGTTTTCTTGAAACATTGTGAGGGTTTTACCATGTAAATATTTTGTGTTATCTGAGTTATTCATTTGTCTTTATTTTCATATTTCTTTCTATTGTTATTGTGCTCAGGCTCTAAATCCCAAAATCCTAGAAAACGTTATCAACTCAAAAATCCATTGGGGATGGGGCCTAATTTTTTTTCCCTTTATTTTAAAGCCCTGGCAGCATAAATGTTTGGGCTCTTATTCTGGATACAAGAAAATGGACACAAACAACAAATAAAAAATATTTCCCTCAAGAATCAATTGTGTATTGAATTCAGAACCAAAAAATAAAAGACAAAATGGTTCCATCATATGGAAATAAACCTTGGTTTCCTTTCCTAGGCTAATATGGAAAGTTAGAAATGGTGTATAGGTTCTGATTAGAAAATATCCTTCGATTGGATGCAAGAATAACCACATTCTCATTACTCCCCTTACTTCTAAACTTTATAGAATCAGTCTATACACTTTTAATAAAGTAGGAAGAAAAAATCAAGTAATAGCACAAAACACGTGGCTATCTTGGCAACAAATTGAGATTGGAGATGATTATGCTAAAACTTGGAATACCTATATAAAATATTTCATAAGTTATTTTTTATATCTCTAGAAATATTATATTTTATAGTCCTTGAACCTATTTAGAGCCTATGAACAAAGGATAGGATAAAAATCTCTACCACAAGAAAATAGGGAAGAGCCCCACATATGGAGGGGAGGAATATGGAAGCTTTAATGCCTTGCCAATTTAGAAAAAATCATGTGGCTTCTGATTAACAATAAATGTCTCACCTAGGAAAAACTGCAAAAGAGAATCTATTATGCTATTGTAAGATGTTTTCTTTGGACAAAAAAATGTAAACAAACTTCCATCTTATCCTTTCTTGCAAAATACCTTAGAATTTTTTAGAGAGGTCGATAGAATCGTGGGGATGTCTACCACATAAACACTAATTCACATAGAATATCATCTAAAAAATTGTCTCTCCAATCCATCAACCTCCAACTATAAATACCTTCCTCTTATAAATTCTTTGGACATGCGGATAGCTAGAAATCAATATCTATTTAAGGAGAGGGATCGTATCCCATAAGATGTTTTATGAAAAGCATTGAATTTCTATATGCTTTTCCACAACACACTAAGACATACCAACCAACCAGCTAGCCAGAACACTTCCAACATGGTCAAAAGAGGCATGCTTTCCCATAGCACACTAAATTTTTTCCCACAACACACTAAGACATCCCAACCAACCAAAACATTGTTAAACATGTTCAAAAGAGACATGTAGTGGGTGGTTTTGTTGGAAACATGCCAACGAATTTCCTTACGTGCTCACATGCACATGCATTTTAGCTAAATCAGGAATGTGCATACATGCACTCATTGTAAATTGTGTAATCTATTTATGAATTGTTTGTGTAACTATGTGATCTATTCATGATCAATTTGTGTAACTGAGTGATAGATTTTATATATAGGAGCATACCCATAGAGATGATCGTGCGATGTGAAGTGCAAGGTGTGTAGAGAGCAGAGTTTGCAAGGAGATGATGAGTGTATGCCTGAGATTGGATATTTTAATTCTCCCTTGAATAATAAGAATACCGAATATCATTGCCCGTGGTTTTTTCCCGCATTGGGTTTCCACATAAATCACTATGTCAATTATGTGATTGTTGTTCTTGGTTTTATGCGTATTTAATCTTGCTTGTTGATGCTGTGTTTTTCTTCCACTTCCCAACAAGTCATATGAGATATTAGAGTTTAAGGAGAAGAGAGAGAAACAAAAGAGAATTTGGTCACTGGATCAAAGAGGAGGTTAATGAAGCCAAGTCGAGCCAAGTGAAGTGAATCAATGTAGGTCAGGTTTTATTACACCAACGCAGGTTGTTCCTGTGGAAAAGTGCGATGATCGCAGGGACCCTTCATAATTTTTCAAAATTTTGGCATCCTCATGGGAACTACATAGTACATAGTGTGACATCCTTGCACGTTGTAGTTTGACAAGGTGTGACAATTTGAGAGAAAATCATCGCAAGCTATCCTTTAACAAGCTGCGACGATTTCTAATAGTCACAAGTGATCCTCATAAAAGGTGTGACGATCCAACAAATTAAAGTAAAGTCATGGTATGAAATTAGAATCGTTTTGTTTCCTTATGCATAAGAGGTGGAGTATTACTAAATAAGTGGTTCACTTTTGTCTAATGTGTATAATAAGACAAAAGGTGGAGGAATTGAATTTATGGAGGGAGGTGAGATTTTTATTAATAAATTAAAGGTGGATGTTTAAAATGTTTTAAAGAATACACATTAAAAGGTTTTGAACCTTTTTTTTTTTAATATTTATTTGGGGGTTCATAACATTATTCCTTCATATTTATAAAGGCTTGGTTTTATAAGTAGTGTTTTTGGAGTTTTTTTTGCTAATGGAGAAAGTACAGAGTTCTAGGTTTGAGGTGGAGAAATTCATCGATAAGAATAGATTTACGCTATGGAAACTCAAGATGTGTATCTTCTTGTGCAACAAGGATTGAAAAAGGCATTGGCTGGAAAGACAAAGAAACTGACAAGCATGATAGATGAGGACTGGGAAGATCTGGATGCAAGAGCCCTTAATATTATTTGTTTGTGTCTAGCAGATCAAGTGTTGTTTAACATCATTGAAGAGAAGAGAAAAACAGGTTTGTGGAGAAAAATGGAGATTTTTTATATGACAAAGAACTTAACGAAAACATCTTCTTGAAGAGGTAGTTATACAAATTGTGAATGAAAGAAGGTATGAAAATTGTTGATCACTTAAATGTTTTCAATACTTTGATTTGTCAATTATCTAGTATGGACATAACGTACGAAGATGAGGACAATGAAGTTACTCTGTTGTGTTCGTTTCGTGAGTCTTGGGATCATCTAGTCACAACTATGTGGTTTAGCGCAACAGATGGCATTGATTATAAAATTGTTGTGGGAGATTTGTTGTCTGAGGAGATGAGGAAAATATCCAGTAAAGAAACATCAATAGCGGAAGAAATTGTGGTCAAAGGTCGATCTACCAAAAAAGGGAAAAATCAGAGGGATACATCAAGGTCTAAGTCAAAAGGAAACAAGAGTAATAAAAAATGTTGGTTCTGTGGAAAATCTATCCATCACGGGAAGGATTGCTAGAAAAGACAGAATGCATCCAAAGAGGACTCCACAAAAGAAGCAAAGGAAGCTGATTTAGCAGAAACAAGTTCAGGATCTAGTTCAGGTATGGTTGATCAGATATTGTCTACATGTGATGTTTCACATCAACATTAATGTTGGTTTTTAGATTTGGGTGCATCCAACCACATGTGTCTTCATAGAAATTGGTCCTCAACTTACCAATCTATTGATGATGGTGTTGTTTTTTTGGGAAATGATTTTTCTTGTAAAATTGTTGGAGTTGGTAGCATTCGTATTAAAATGCATGATGGTTCTGTAAGAAAATTAATAGATATAAGGCATGTATCGGAACTTAGACATAACTTTATATATTTTGGAGTTATAGATTCTTCTTGTTAGAGGTGTACAACTCAAGGTGGAATATTGAAGGCATCCAAAGGCATCTTACTAGTCATGAAGGAAAACAAGATCAAGAACCTTTATCATCTTGAAGGAATGACAGAGGTAAATCAACTAGTGGTATCATATGAATATGCAAGTGACTCTTTTAATTTATCGAACCAACGTTTGGGTCATATGAGCGAGAAAGGGATTAAGGTACTTGTTGATCGTAAGTCACTTCCAAGTTTGAAGTTTTTGAATTTGAATTTATGCAAGTATTTTGTTTTCGGAAAACAATGTAGACAAAATTTTAAAACAAGAAGGAATATAAGCAAAGGTATCCTTGATTACATTTAGTCATATGTTTGGGGACCATCTCCTATAGTTTATTTGGAGGATCCTCATATTATGTGACATTTATAGATGATTACTCTAGGAAATTTTGGATCTATTTACTTAAAAGAAAAGCTAATGTATTTAATAATTTTAAGCAATTTAGGGATTTGGTTGAAAAGAGAACTGACAAATCAGTCAATATTTTAAGGACATATAGTGGAGGTGAGTTCACATATATGGAGTCTGAGAACTATTGCATGGAAGTTGGGATTGAAAGACATAAAACCATGGTTTATACTCCTCAGCAAAATGTTGTTGTTGAACTCATGAATAAGACTCTTCTAGAGATAGCAAGGAGCATGCTCAGTAATGCCAAGATGCAAAAGGAATTATGGGCATAAGAAATTCTTACAACATGCTATCTGATAAATTGGTCACCATCAACTACAATAAACTGTAAGATTTTATAAGAGGTATGGACAGGTCAATCGTGTGATTTTTCAAATCTGAGAATATTTGGTCGTGATGCTTATGCTCTTATTTCTAAAGATGAATGTTCTAAGTTAGATCCTAGATAAAAGAAATATGTCTTTGTTGGTTATGGTGATGGAGTTAAGGGGTACGGACTGTGGGATCCTACTTCCCACAAACTCATCATAAGAAGAGATGCAGTATTTGATGAATCCTCACTCTTAAAATTAGAATTGGTAGATGTTCAAGTAAGACAAGAACAAATACCGCAAGTTCAACAAATTCAGTTGGAAACTCGACCATCTTCAGAAAGGGAGGAGAATGAAGAAGTTCCAGAAGAAGAAGATTAAGATGAATATGTGGAAAATATTCAGGAAACTGAGGATATGCCTCAACCATCTCTAAGAATATCTTCACGAGTCAGGAATACTCCTACAACGTATCACGATTATGTTTCATTTGTGGCTTTGGTTTCTATTGATGGAGAACCTAGTTATGTTCAGGAAGCAATTAAGGTATATTAAAGTGCTCAATGGAAGAAAGCTATGAAATAAGAAATGGATGCCTTGGAGAGGAATAAAATATGGGACCTAGTAGAACTTCCAAAGGATAGGAAGGTTGTCGACTGCAAGTGGGTCTAAAAAATGAAAAAGGGTGTTGATGATAAAGTTGAAAGGTATAAATAAATATTGTATTTCTTAAAAGGAAGGTATTTATTTTCATGAGATATTTTCCCCATTTGTGAAGCTTGTTTTAGTTCGTGTTGTGTTAGCACTAGTTGGTTTACTTGATCTAGAGTTAGAGCAGCTAGATGTTAAAACAAAATTTCTCCATGGAAATTTAGATAAGGATATATATATGGAACAACCATAAGGGTTTGTTCAGGATCACAATAAGAGGTTTGTTTGCAAACTCAAGAAGTCATTGTATGGCCTCAGATAGTATCCCACACAATGGTACAAGAATTTTGATTCCTTCATGGTGAGCCTAAATTTTACGAGAAGTGAATATGATCATTGTGTTTACTTTAAAAAGTTGGAAAATGGCATGTTCATTATTTTGGTGTTATATTTTGACGATATGCTTGTGGAAATAAAAATCATGGTCAAAATCAATAGGTTAAAGGCTCAGTTGGCTAGGGCGTTTGACATGAAGGATTTGGGAGTATCAAAACAAATATTAGACATGTAGATACACAAAGACAGGAAAAATGGTAAGTTGTGTTTATCACAATAGAAGTATGTGCAGAAAATACTTATGAGATTTGGTATGAATAATGTGAAACCTATACAGATCCCTTTGGATTTCCATTTCAAGTTTTCTTCGAGTTTATGTCCTAGTAATGATGAATAAATTGATTATATGTCTCATGTACCATATGTTAATGCAATGGGAAGTTTGACGTATGCGATGGTGAGTACTAGACCAGATATTTCACATGCAATTGGTCTTGTCAGTCGATACATGGAAAATCCAGAAAAAAACATTGGGAGCAGTGAAATGGTGCTTCAATATCTTAGAGGCACAAGCAGTTACTCTATCACCTATGATGGTTCCAAAGATTCAGTTTGTGGTTATGTAGATTCAGATTTTGCAGGTGACTTGGAAAAAAGGAGATCCACTTCAGGATATGTCTTTACTCTAGTTGGATGTCAAAGCTTCAAAACGTAGTCTCTTTATCCACTACTGAGGCAGAGTATATGACTGCTTCACATGCATGCAAGGAGGCAATTTGGTTATAGGGTTTGTTGGGTGATTTTGGAAGGATGCAAGACAAGGTGAAAGTATTTTGCTATAGTCAAAGTGTTATTCATTTGGATAGAAATCCAACTTATTACAGTAAGACAAAACATATTTATATTAAAAGTACCATTTTGTAAGACATGTTGTTGATGAAGATGCAGTGGATTTGGAAAAGGTCCATACAAAAGTGAATTTTGTAGACATGTTTATGAAACCAATTTTGTTAGAGAAGTTACGATGGTGTTTGGCTTCTGTGGCTTGCAGAAAAGGTGATGAATTAATTAAGGGCATGATATATCAATCAAATTGTTGTCAAGGTGGAGATTGTTGGTAACATGCCAATGAATTTTCTCATGCGCTCACATGCACATGTATTTCAACTAAATAAGGAATGTGCTTACATGCACTCATTATAAATTGTGTAATCTATTTATGAATTGTTCGTGTAACTATGTTATCTACTCTTATCTACTCATGATCCATTTGTGTAACTTAGTGATAGATGTTATATATACAAGAATACCTATAGAGGTGAAAATGCGATATGGAGTGCAATGTGTGTAGAGAGCAGAGTGTGAGGAGATTGGCTATTGTAATTCTCTCTTGAAAAATAAGAATACGGAATATCATTACCCATAATTGTGTGATTGTTTTTCTTGGTTTTATGGATGTTTATGGTTTCTTGTTGATACTCTGCTTTGCTTCAGCTGCCCAACATTTTTTTGATGTGGCTTCTTAGAATATCCTCACTGAAGGGATGAGAGAGGCATTATTCACTTATCAAATTATCACTCCATTTCTTTCTCAGCTGACATTTCCAATGGGACTAACAACTTTTGTGAGCTTATTGTGCTTAAGTTAACTTTGATCTTATGGTCTTCAAGTTCACTTTGCTTGTAGATAGGGAAAAATGCATAACACATCTATGGTGACTCCATGTTGGTGATTCAATGGATGAAATACTCTCAAAATAACATAAGAGTTATGTTTCATATATATTGACCATGACTGTATGATTAGGAATCCAGAAGATGACAGGCTCTCGAAAGTTGGACTGACAATGTGCCAAGGCACAAGGAAAATTGCACAAAATCTGAGGCTCTCCTCTCAAATATTTTCATGACTCATGGATGTAATGGATGAAATCTAATTTTTCTAAATGGTCACTGATATGAAAAGAGCACACAGATATTTTAATTATGTAATTTTCTTTTGAAATTACAAACAGAACGCAGAACCATGAAAAATAGTTCAGACGTCCTTTTACTACAACCAGATTTAGATACGTATTTCTCTCTGGAAGTACCAGTG
Organism: Picea engelmannii; assembly: GCA_009831015.1. Taxonomy (NCBI): domain Eukaryota; kingdom Viridiplantae; phylum Streptophyta; class Pinopsida; order Pinales; family Pinaceae; genus Picea; species Picea engelmannii. The sequence continues at coordinate 1,011,012 of ML776897.1, read as the reverse complement.
GACTGCCAATCTCGGGCTTTCAGCCAGCCAGTACGGTAATTTTTACATACAAAATTTTGTTCCATAGACATACTCACCCGACCCATATAGAATTGAATCTCCTAACATGATCATGCAACACACCCGACTTCAACAATTTACCCTCCTCCTGTAGGACTCATAGAATACAAAACAATCTAACAGACACTAGTACATATTGTAAAAATTCCGACGTTTTATTTGCGGTGTTATGGACAAAATTGTCCATATTGTCGCAAAATAGAGGAAATTTATAAAAAAAAAAAATCATGTTGCCCGATAACGTCACTCTTTCCACGTTGAAGTCTCTCTTTCCACGTTAACATCAGTCTTGCCACGTTAACATCAGTCTTGCCACATTTTCCACTGGAACATCTCTCTTGCCACGTTTTCCACTGGAACGTCTCTCTTGCCACGTTTGTGAAGATGTATGTCTCTCTTTCCACGTTAACATCGGTCTTGCCACGTTAACATCGCTCTTTCCACATTTTCCACTGGAACGTCTCTCTTGCCACGTTTTCCACATGGAATGTCTCTCTTTCCACATTTGTGAAAAGGTATGTCACAATTGCGACATTTTGGAAACTAGGTTTTCCCCTCCAACGGTCACCTTAATATGTTCACCAAGTCAAAATACCAACGATCACTTAGGACTTTTTTACGTCGGAATTGAGATGTTACAAAATCTATAAATATGTTGCATTTGACGGATGTTGTGACAAGTTTGCTATAATAACGACTCTTCTTACTTCTTGAAGAAGAAGTAACGAGTAAACTGGAGTGCCAACAGTGCAGTAAAGAGGATGCTCCAGTGATCTTTTAACAGAGGGAATCTTGCATCTTCACATGAGATATCATCAAGGCAAGATGGTAGAGGAAAAGTATCAGTTCCATTATTCAATTCAAGATCAACATCGCACACCATGTCTTGAGAAAAGCTAGGGTTTGCAATGAAAAGCATAATGTATATGTTGCAACCATTATCTCTTCCTGAGACTTCTTCTGATGACCATTTTTCTAGACAAAGGGAAGATACCATGCCCATTGGGCACTCTTCATCATTAGCAATATCTTCCACCCTTAAAATAGACATGGATTAGGAATTAGGGTTTAAGTGTTTAAGGGTCGATGGCTAAGGGGTTAGGAAATTTAGGGATTTTGTGTTAAGAGATTAGTGATTAACTAAGGTTGAGGGATTAAGGGTTTATGTAAGGGTTTAGGGTTTGGCTTGCTAGGTTTAGGGTTTATGTAATCTACACTTAATAACAAAACACAAAAAAGAGAGATGTAATGTGAATTTGAATGTTATGGCCATTCCCAAGGGATCATGGTAGCAACGCTATAAAATATATGCAGGGCAATATAATATAACATAATATTATATTGCAACTGACTGATCAATATAAAATATATGCAGGGTAAATACCTCTCGCATCTACCATAATATTAACATAAATAAAGACTTTAAAATACTCTTGGTTTCCTCTCCTCCTAACATAGTTTTATGTGGAAAAATAGTATTAGGTTTATACTTCTCCACTACCCTCTTGAGGGTTTTTCTTGGTGGAAAATCCAAAGCCACAAATGTTGAGAGAAATAAAAATAATTTTTTACCACTTAGAGAGGCCTTCCCTACTCCAAGGGCCCAATGATTGTTGATTTTTTACCTTCTCAATTTTCTTATTAACTTTCTACTAGGCTAGAGTGAGGAAGGACCTCCTTCCTTGAGTTGATTTAGTTGAAGAATGTGTCGGGACAACTTCCAACACCTCCTCAATTACAACTTGACCTCCTTCATGCTTCATCACCATTTATATGAAGTGATACTTATTATTAGTGCTAGGTATATAATCAACGCCATAATTTTTAGAAGAGTTCAAACTACTAGAATAAAA
>ML776897.1:968758-989644 GCA_009831015.1 Picea engelmannii | reverse complement strand
AGGGGGGGGGGGAACTATATTTGAATGGAGGAGTAATTGAACCATTGGTTAAGCATGTTTCTCTTGGGATAAGGAAAGAATTTCTTACAGTGGCTACAAAAGCTCGACTTTTGTAGGGAGGGAACTCCCAGGAGGGAATCGGTGTGGAATTTCCTTTACTGCCTAGTTTAAAGGTTCCTGGGTCGCTTGAGGGAGATAGTTGTCAGATCAATCCATCAATATCTTCAGGTCTATCTGGAGATATTAGACTGGTTGGTTTGGAAGGGAGAGGAGAGTCTAGACAAAAGTCTTCCCAATGTGATGAGTGTGACAGGGCGGTTGAGTATTTCACAAAAGCCATGAATTTTGATGCTATTGAGGATCTGATTGCTATATAGGAAGTTGAAGAATCATTACTAAATTTTATATCACCCTACCATGGCACATATCCCCTCCCCTTCTCTCCTTAGGGTTACTCGACCTCCCATTCTAGGATCGTTTAAACGCCTAAGTCGAATTGACTGTTTGGTTCCTTGCTGGAAACCGATGTACTTTGTCACAAGTCTTTCTTTCTCCAAAGTGTGGGTCCTCTTAACCCCGCAACTCTCTTCTTGGCCCTTCAAAGAAAGTTAACAGTGGCACTCGTTCTTTATGCCAGGCCCTTTCTATCACACAACCTTAGGCTATGTCCTGGGGCTAAACCATGAAGAGTGCTTCGGGCTTTGGGCTTCGGATTTCATCTCTTTCCACAAAAACCAACTCTTATGTTCTCGAACTCTAAATCGATGAACTCAAACGAGGCGAGGATCAATGGTACTCGTCCCTCCTTCAGGTCGATTGATGTGATCTATTCGGATTCTGACCTTCAGGAGTCTCTCGCTATCCTCCTTGGATATCTCCAAGATTACTAATCCTCTGAATCGTGTGGATCACATCCACATGTCCCTTCCAGATCCAACGGTTTGGATTCAAACCACTCTTCGCGACTTTGGGGAGATTTTTTTTTTCTCTCGGCAAATCTCCCGGAGCTCCAACTTCTAGATCTCCTGATCTTTCGCCACCTGTCTCGTTCCGACGATGGAAGATTACATCTTCCTTCAGGACTTCGAAGAGTCCTTCCTCCTTGTTGACACTTAGCACTTTTCCTACCCAAGACTTATAATATTCTCGGCCTTCTTTTGCTCTTCTTGCAGAGTTCTATGCTATCTCTTCTGCGACTTTACTAGGCTTGAAAACCTTTGAGTTTTTCGGTCCTCCTGTGTCCTTTTCTTCAGACTTTCTAGTGCCCTCCTGGCAACTTTACACCCTTCCACCTTATCTTGTAATATGAACTTACTGTATCCTTGGCGCACTCCTTACGCTCGTTTAAGACTTCTTACGACTTCTCCTGGAGCCCTTCCAGAAGTATTAAGGCATCTCCTTTCCTTGTTCAATGCACTCTTACAAATCCTTCCTTCCTCAGAGTGCTCAACAACACTGGGTTTCTCTCAATGCCTCCAACACTCCAGAATGTTCTACTCCTGTGCACACTCACACTTACTCAATTCCCTCCTGGAAGAGTATTATAGAGTATTCAACAACTCTATGTCGTGCTTCCTCCTACACAACCTTTATTTCCAAGGTATTCAACAACCTTGAAATTTCCTTCCGAGTCTATGAATTATCCTCATGTACCCTCCTGAGAGATTCTCTTATGACTCAAATGAGTTCATACACGCACTCTTTGCGTTGCCTCACAAATTTTCTACTGTCTGTCACGCACTCCCTATACCTAGCCTTGAGAACCAGAACTAACTCAACACACTCAGAGATAGAAGATGATAATTATATCCATGAAAACAAATTCTTACATACATCTACAGTATAAACACATACATATGACATTCACAACTAAACATCCATTATACAGAAATTGATAAATAAGAAAATCTATTCATTTTCTATTAATGGTGGAGTGTCCATTACAATATGTGATTCTAGACTACGACTGAGTCTTGGCTCTCAAAAGTACCCAATTCTTCTACCTCCTCTCTTTTTCTACTAGCAATAATACAAGAGTTTATACAGGAGGGGCTCGATGAGCTTCCCTCCAAGCTAAGATAGTGGTGTCTAATCACCATTCAAAATGTCTGACTAATGAGGCATATTACAATCCCTCCTACCATCAATAACTTAATTACAACCTTATATACTGCTTGTGCGAAGGCACAACTTGGCTCTACCAGCCCGACATCATTAATTTCCTTATTAATGATTTAGATTTTGAAGGAAAAATGAGAGGTCGACATCTCTCCCTTCTTTGAATGCACACCACTCGTGCTAATCAGCTGGTGCATGATGAGGTGGAATGATGATCTTATATCATACTCCACGGCTATGAAAATTCATGAGATCCTACTCATGAGCTTCCCATCTTTGTTGAAATCCTCTTGGATCCCAAACTTTCTCCTGGAGTTTTCCTTCTACTCCTTTTCTTCATTGTTATCGATGTTGCATCGCTCTTGTTTCTCATGAAGGTTTTCCTCTGTCCATCTTCCCCTTTCTCAAATCTTCTTCCGATGACCTCAAAATCAACCTCCTTATCTCTTCTACGGCTTCTTCCAGTTTCTCTATCGGTTGGTTCCTCTTGTTCAATCTACTCAACTGCAACCCTTCATGCTGCTCTATGGTTAGATCGTCCTGACCTCCCATGCTTCTTTCATCCCTTGTGACGCTGACTAACCACGTTGTTGCAAAATCCAATTCCATAGTCTCACCACTGAACCGTTGTTCAGTCACCTCCTCTGACAGACTAACTACTGTCATTTCTTTGAGTGGTTCCATTCCATCTTCCTCCAACTACGGTTCATGTTGGCATGTCTCTTCTCGCATGGTCATATTATGGAAACTACCTTCTGGTTCCCGACTTGTCAAACAATCCTCCAACCTCTTTAACTCCACCTCCCACTGAATGAGTGAATCAACTGGGTGCTCCTCTTCTATTAGGGAAGACTTCGGTATCTTCTCCTCCTCCTCCATGACAATCTTATCTTTTTATCCCTCTGTTGCATCGACAAAATTTGTGGTAGCCTCTCCTCGACTACTTGGCAAGAATATTTGGATTCCCACAATGATTGTAAAACTCCTCTCACCTCTCTCCTCTGTGACAGAAGTTTTCAACTTGTCATCATATTCACTCATGTGGCTCGCAGCTCCACATGTATCCTCATATGGATGAGACCTTTCTTCAGCCTCCTTTCCATCTATCAACACCCCCTCCTAACCTGAACTCCCAGCTGAGCTCATCTCTTCTCCCTTTCCCACCCAAAAAATAAGGATGTCTCCTCTTCCCTCCTGGAAGTTTATGATATTAATTGATCCTTCCTCATTGCCTACATGGAAACCTACTAAATCTATTCCAGATCTCTTTCCCTTTCCACTCAAGTTTTTAGTATTCCTCAACCACCTTTTTAACACCTGTTGTTGCCTTTTGCCTAGAAACCTCTGAACGTGCCACTTTGTTTTCCTTTTCAAAGGACACTCATATCTCCAACATACCTTTTCCTCATACTGCATCTTAAATGCTAGCTTCTCCATCTCTACTCGGATTTCATTGAGATCATTGTCCATCTCCGCTTTTCTCTTCTACGGGAAATATCCTCTGTGATCGCACTCATAACCTTCAGTGACCATCTTGCTTCACCTGCAGCCCACCTAGATGTTTACCATCTACTACGCACCTTGCAACATTTTCCATAGAGTATCACACTTTGTCTCCCTTCATCTGCTATCTATAGGCGAATTCAAGTTCTGACTCTACTTGATGTAGGCACACTGTCTCCCCTTGAAAACAATTTCAAGCTCTAATACCACTCTAGCATAGACCAACTCCCCTTCTCTCCTGAGGGATGATCGACCTCCCGTTATAGGATCATTTAAATGCCTAAGTAGAATTGACTCTTCGGTTCCCTGTTGGAACCCAATGTACTTTATCATATTTCCTTCTTTCTCCAAAGTACGAGTCCTCTTAACCCCGTGGCTCTCTTCTTGGCCCTTCGAAGAAATTTAGCGGTGACACTCATTCTCTATGCCAAGCCCTTTCTATCACATGACCTCAGGCTGTGTCCCAGGAAAAACCATTAAAAGAGTTTTGGGCCTCGGGCTTCATCTCTTTCCATAACAGCCAACTCCTACATTCCCAAACTCTAAATCGATGAACTCAAATGGCACGAGGATCAATGATCCTTTTCCCTCCTTCAGATCAATGGATGCAATCTATTCATATTTCAGCCTTCCAGAGTCTCTAACTATCCTCCTCGAATATCTCCCGGAATACTAGTCCTCCAAATAGTGTGAATCGCTTCCACGCATCCCTTCCAGATCCAACGATTTGGATTCAAACCTCTCTTTGCGACTTCATGAAGATTTCTGTTTGTTCTTGGAAAACCTTCCGGAGCTCCAAATCTCGGATATCCTAATATTTCGCCACCTCTCGCCTTCTGACAATGAACGATTTGTCTTCCTTCAGGACTTCGGCGAGTCCTTCCTCCTTGCTGACACTTAACCCTTTTCATGTTCGAGACTTAGAATATTCTCGACCTTCTTCTACTCTTCTTGCATAGTTCTACTCTATCTCTTCTGTGACTTTACTCAGCTTGAAAACCTTCGAGGTTCCCAGTCCTCCTGCGTCCTTTTCTTTAGAATTTCTAGTTCCCTCCTGGAAACTTAGCACCCTTCATCCTGAGCTTGTAAGATGAACTTACTGTATCCTTTGCACACTCCTTTCACTTGTTTAATACTTCTGACGACTTCTCTTGGTGACCTTCTAGAAGTCTTAAGGCATCTCATTTCCTTGATCGATGCACTCTTGCAAAGCCTTCCTTCCTTAGAGTGTTCAACAACCCTGGGTTTCGCTCAACACCTCCAACACTCCAGAATGTGTTGCTCCTGTGCACACTCGAACTTGATCAATGCCATCTTGGAAGGTTATTACAGAGTATTCAACAACTATGCACTGTGCTTCCTCCTACACAGCCTTTATTTCGAGGGTATTCATCAACCTTGAAATTCCCTTTCGAGTCTGTTAATTATCCTAGTGTGCCCTCCTCATAGATTCTCTTCTGACTCGAATGATCTCAGACACACACTCCTTGCATTGGCTCATATAGTTTCTACTCTCTGTTGCACACTCCTTGTACTTAGCCTCAAGAAACATAACTAACTCAACACACTCATAGATAGAAGATGATATTTATATCCCTACATATGATTTCTAACATACATCTACAGTATAAACGCATACAAATGTCATTCACAACTAAACATCCATTATACAAAAATTGATAAACATGAAAATCTGTTCGTTTTCTATTAATGGTGGAATGCCCATTATAATATGTGAGTTCAGACTACGACTGAGTCTCGGCTCTCAACAATCCCTAATTCTTCTACCTCCTCTCTTTTTATACTAGCAACAATACAAGGGTTTATACAAGAGGGGCTCAATGAGCTTCCCTCCAAGCTAAGATAGTGGTGTCTAATCACCATTCAAAACACCTAACTAATGAGGAAAATTACAATCATGGAAATCTGTTCCGAATCAGATACAGATCCCTCCTACTGTCAATCACTTAATGGAAACCTTGTGTACTGCTTACGTGAAGGAACAACTTGGCTCTACTAGCCTGACAACATTAATTTCCTTAATCATCATTTAGATTTTGAAGGAAAAATGAGAGTGAAACACCTCTCTCTTATTTGAATGTTCACAACTCGTGCTAATCAACCACTGCATGTTGAGGTGGAATGATTCTCCTGCATCATTACGGGAGGTATTAACCCGTTCGTCGTTACAAATTTATGTTGGTGGGGAGATTTTATCTAACCCTGGTGAAAAGATTGGGAAGGCGGAGGGGGATAGTCGTACTTTGACTAGTGTTTTGGGGGGTGAGATTGCAATGCTAAAAGGGGTGGTACTTGGTGGATTGGAAAATGTGATCTCTTCATTAAAAACTAGGAGTGCAAGGAAACTAGGGAAAGAGAAGGAGAACCTAAATTCGAGCAATCTTATGGGATTAATTGGTCCTAGGCTGTACATGGATTCATGTACATATGCATATGGTGAAACAAATGGATTCATATACATATGCATAAAGGATGTTTCTCTCTATAACAAACGACTGCACATGCTACACGATAGAGAAGTTGACCAATGGACGCTGACACACCAACTGTATGGCGTTGGTATCATAGAGGTAACTCATCCATAATGATGTCAGGGATGTTCATGGTCAATGCCTCAAGATTATGTTTAATCTTCCCGATATCCTCAGCTGCCACCCATTGAACCACCACTGCACCTATCTCTCCATGTCTTTGGATAGGAGATGGTCCTGGAGGCCTAAAAGGCGCCACATCTACGTTGTTGAGAGGACTTGATTAGTCTCAGCCACATAAAAAAATTCATAATTAAAATACCAAAAATAACATATAATGAAAAAAATCCTTCTTACCTATCTCTCCCCACTAAGAACCGTCAAGTAATGCCAAGTCGGGATCTCCACAGAAGTCATTCCTAGCATATGCATAATCCTCAACCATGAAAAGATGATCCCTCAGCCATTGGAAGAAAGTTGGGCCATGTGTAACGATTGGAACACTTGCATGACATGCCATCAAGTCTACTCATCTCTTCATTCGAGGATTCTGTGGAGTGAGTATTCCCCATTCCACATGCTGTAGGTTAAAATGTGGACCCTCTCTAGGAAGAAGGATACAAAAATAGATCCATACTCGAATTGTTTGAATCGACCGGTCCTACACTTTATCAATTGTTTCTTCATGTTTTTTAGAAGACCCTCGCACCAACTGAAAACTCGAGGCTCCATACAATCGATAGCATACTGAAAAATGGCTCTGTAAATCCATGTGAGGAGCTCCACTCCCTACCATATGAGTGATAATATAGAGAATATTCCTCAAAGGAAAGTCTTAAACATATTTTATGGAAACTTTTCCACTATGCTTCTCTATACTAGGTACGCAGTGATGTGCTACATAATAATCCATGGGTTCACCACCACCTCTGCTTCCCAATAGTGACACTTGAGAGCCTCGATGAGATAACCTAGTCAAGAAGTAGACGTCATCGATCTCTAGGGTAATTTTATGCACCCCCACATGAAATTATTGCTCATTAACATCCCACATACAGACTAAGTATTCCAATAGCCTCAATTGGGCCCTCATGCCCTGCATTTTGAAAATTTTTAGAAAACCACACTCCTGGAGTGCCATGATAGTTCCCAGATAATTCCTGTCATAGTAATCTTCTTCCTCATGCTCTTGTTCCCTCCATTCAAGCATGATGACCAATGAAAACCTTTCAAACAACAATAAAAGATGATTAGGTTCATCAAAATTTCTAAGTTGAAAGTTTTCCTAGCTCTATCACTCTTTTTAGTTTTTGAGTTGTAGTGGTTGCAAGGGTCTTTTTTCCCACAGTGCAACATCATCACACCCCAGGTGTATAACCCCTGCAACAATTTAGGATCATCATAGATCATGATAGCGAGGGCCTGCGACGATCTCAAAGTGCAATATCCCTTGGAAAATTGCCCATAACTCAAAATTTAACCATTAAAATTGAAAACTTTTACCATGAAAATAGAGAGGGGGGGAAGAATACCTACTTCATGGAAGTGGCTTGATGAATTGTCCACCCGACACTCCATAATTGTCACTTGCAATTTGGAGGAAAAAGGGGGGTTTTGGCACTAGTTTGGTGAAAATGCAAATGAAATAGTAAATGAATTAGTTTTGACCTATTTTATTTTCTTTTACCATTTTAAATTCAAAAATTTTAAATATTTTTACCTATTCCATAAACCTAATGAACTCTGCAAAGTGTCAATACTGTAGGCTGAGAGATTTGACGACCGGACTTTTGAGATGGATCACCTCTTTTTGGTCATTTTTGCATGTTTTTATGATCTATATATACTTTTAGGGTTTTTCAGGAAAAACTATGAGCATGGTCTTTATACTTTCTCACACTCGTGAAACTATGAGAATGTAATCGAGTAACCTTTTATTGTTTTTTTTTAAATCATAACGACAATACAAAAAATGAACCCTATGGAGTCTCCTTTAATCTCTTTTAAAGCTCCGTAAACATGAACAGATAGTCGAGAGACCTTGTTCTTCTCATGCTCATAAAATTATTTGAAGAAAACCTTTGATGACCGGTAGATTATCTATTTTTCGGTCTCGTCAGACTAAATTCACTTTAGAGTTTTCTTTAAGTGTTTTTCAGACTCTTTAAACATGAAAAACCCTTGAGTTTTCTTTCTTTGGACTCGTAAAACAAGCATCGAAAGACCCATATGGGACCAAACCATTCCTTCCTAGGGTTCATTAAAAATACTTCGAGGGACTCATCCGAAGGATGAGCTTACATTACAAGCATATGTTATCCTTCTCAATATTGCGTAAAAATAAAGAGGTACTCGCTAGAAATGGTGGGGGGAAATTGGGAAAGAAATGTATATTTTCATCTGTGTTAGTGGTAGTAAGTCTCTCTTGAACATGACACCCCTCTTCATCATTAATATCCAGGTTGGGAAATCCATTGGTCTCTCATTTGACCATCCAAAAGTCCATATGTTGGGTCCTCCTTGATTCAATTCTTCCAAGACAATTGTCATGTCATTCATATGTTCAATAGAAGTTCAACCTAAAAAAGCCTTCTATTGAGTCGACCATCGACGGTCCTCAAATTATTACCTTGTTGGCCTTCCTTGAGTAAGTTCTAAATCTATTTATACTCTGATCTACTTCAAATATGTTACATATTTTGTGTCATTGATGGGGGATACATTAAGGCCCTCCTGTGATGATTCTTTTCCTGTCAACTTCAACTCATAATACAATAATTAGACTTAGAAATCATTTATTACCTTGGAACCTGCATGCCTTGATGGAAGGTTTCCTTGTTTTCAACAATGGGTTCACATCATAGACCCCTGATTGGAAGAGTCCATCGAGTGTTCGACTTCAACTCATTAATTCACATTTATTGGATTGTACTAGAGTACCTTGGGGTCCATTGACATCAATGGTGATTTCCCTCGCAATTGTTAATGATATCCATAAATGACCGGTAATCAAGTGGTTTCTACCATGTTCGATTTCGACACCTATAATCAAATTGCTAGATTCGTACTTCGGAATGATGGAAATGAAGACCCTGAATTTGACCATACCGATCCAAGTTGCAATGGAGTATTCATAATTCTATATTGACACATAGGTCCACCGTTTATGTCTCGTGGCTATGTCCAAATTTGAGTTTTTAAAGCATAGATAGACAGTGTATTTCTCATGGCTATGTTGAATCATTGTGGCATGGATCCACAATGTATGTTTGGTCACCATGAATCTCTTGAAAGTTATGGTTAGAGTCATTTGTATTATGTGTATTGGAATGCCTACCTCAGAAAATTATATATTATTATGCAGATGCTTGATTGTTTGCAAGTTTCTGACCGATGTGCTCCTTTTTTTCGACACACACATTCTACAAAATATTTCAGCTATAACAGGTTCCAACTTCATACTTTGGGGGAATTCTATTACACATTATTTTGGTCACCCATGTAATCAACTTACGATATGTGCATGACTCGCTTCTCTGTTCCCTGAAGATACTAAATTAGACATTCTCCATGAGAAAATGAATCGTCTTTCTTCTCTTAAAAACCATATCAAAGGAGATAATCGCACCCTGCTAAATACTTGGGGTGTAAAAATGCTTGATCGTTTCATGTTGTACGAAATTGGACTGTGGCGTCACCGCAGGATGCTTGTGAATAGGGTACGATGATGCTCAAACAAGAGAAAAAAGTGAAATTCACAAAACTTTTAGAAGGGAATCTTATAGAAGATGAGGTGACCTACGAACGGTTTGGATCTTACTCACTTCTATGATGTAGTGGGATCATCCTAATATCCTCATCCATCCCTCTTTCATCCTATATAAAGATGGATCTCTCATGGGAAATGATAAGTTGGCTTATGCATAAATAATGTTGCTAAAGATTGTACTTGTGATAGCTTTGCTTTAGCTTTCCAAGTCAGGTTGTGAATTCTCTTCATCAAAATCATTGGAGAAAAGGTGTCTGTGTTGAAGCAAAGGGCCATTGGAAGGGACCTTGCAACATCAAGGCATAGGTTTTATTCTCTACTTTCATAAATATAATGCAGTGATACATTTCTTCCCTATAAAAGTGTTTCTATTCTCATTGTATAACTCCTTGATATTATACATAGACTTCATTGGAAACTATATACAATTGTTCTCTCTCCTTCTTCATTTGTACTTATTAAAAGGTTCAACATCTCACAAATCCAAAGATGGAGAAAGGATGACACTAGCGAGGATCAAACATCATTTAAATGGTATGTCATGTGTCCCTCTCTGAACTAGTTTACATTACAATGAAATCTAAGGAGAAGCTTGTATTCTGCTATGTTTTGTTCTAATTTCTTGTTGAAGTTAGGGAGATTAGTTTGTGTCCACACTTACTAATTTGTTTGATAAGAACCATAAGAAAATAGGGAAGAGCCACACATATGCTGGGGAGGAATATGGAAGATGAAATTTCTTGCCAATTTAGAAAAAGTCACGTGATTTATGATTAACACTAAATATCTCACCTCGGACAAACTGCAAAAGAGAATCTATTACGCTATTGTAAGATGTTTTCTTCGGAAAATAAAGGATAAACAAACTTCCATATTATCCTTTGTTGCAAATTTACCTTAGAATTTTTTAGAGAGTTCGATATAGTCATGGGGATGTCCACTACATAAACACTAATTCACATAGAAGATCATCTAAAAAATTGGCTCTCCAATCCATAAACCTCCAACTATAAATACCTTCCTCTTATAAATTCTTTGGACATATGGATGGCTATAAATCAATCTCTCTTTATGGAGAGGGATCTTGTCCCCTAAGATTTTATATGCAAAGCATTGAATTTCTATATTCTTTTCCATAGAACACTAAGTCATCCCAACCAATCGGCCAACCAGAACACTACCAAAGCTTGTCAAAAGAGGCATGCTTTCCCAAAACACACTAAGACATTTTCCCATAGAACAATAAGACATCCTAGCCAGCCAAAACAATACCAAACATGCTCAAAAGAGACATGTAATGGGTGGTTTTGTTGGAAACATGCCAACGAATTTCTTCATGTGCTCACATGCACATGCATTTCAGCTAAATTAGGAATTTGCATACATGCACTCATTGTAAATTGTGTAATCTATTTATGAACTATTCGTTTAACTATGTGATCTATTCATGATAGGTTTCTGTAAGTGAGTGATATATGTTATATATACGAGCATACCCATACAAGTGACAATGCGATGTGGAGTGGAAGGTGTGTAGAGAGAAGAGTGTGTGAGGAGAGGATGAGTGCATTTGTGAGATTGGATATTTTAACTCTCCCTTGAATAAAAAGAATACTGAATATCCTTGCCCATGGTTTTTTCCTGCATTGGATTTCCACATAAATCATTGTGGTAGTTATGTCATTGTTGTTCTTGGTGTTATGCATTTTTAATCTTGCTTATTGATGCTCTGTTTTTCTTCCGCTGCCCAACAAGTGGTATCAAAGCTTTAGAGTTGAAGGAGAAGAGAATTTGGTCGTTGGATCGAAGAGGACATTAATCAAGCCGAGTTGAGCTGGGTGAGGTGGATTAGCCTAGGAAAAGATTTATTACAACATCACCGGTTGTCCCTATGGAAAAGTGTGGCGATCGCAAACACCCTCTAGAAATTGTCAAAATTTTGACATCGTCGTGGTCACTACCTACTGCACAGTGCGACATCATCGCGGGAACTACATAGTACACAATGTGACATCATTGCTGGCTATATTTTGACAATGTAAGACAATTTACGAGCAAATCATCACAGGTTGTCCTTTAACAAGGTGCGACGATTTATAATAGTCACAGGTGATCCTCATAAAAGGTGCGACGATCCAACAAATTAAATTCAAGTTATGGTATGAAATTCGAATCATTTTGTTTCCTTATGCATAAGAGGTGCAGGATTATTAAATAAGTGGTTCTCTTTTGTCTAAAGTGTATAATAAGACAAAAAATGGAGGAATCGAATTTATGGAGGGAGGTGATATTTTTATTAATAAATTAAAGGTGGATGTTTAAAAGGTTTTAAGGAATACACATTAAATAATTGTGTTTTGAACCTTTTTTTTTTAATATTTATTTGGGGTTTCATACCATTATTCCTTCATATTTGTAAAGGCTTGGTTTTATAAGTAGTGGTTTTGGTGTTTTTCTTCTAATGACAAAGGTGCAAAGTTCTAACTTTGAGGTGGAGAAATTCAGCGATAAGAATAGCTTTGCGCTATGGAAACTCAAGATGAATGATCTTCTTGTGAAACAAGTATTGTAAAAGGCATTGGCTAGAAAGACAAAGAAACCGACAAGCATGACAGACAAAGACTGGGAAGATCATGATGCAAGATACCTCAATATTATTTGTTTGTGTCTGGCAGATGAAATGTTGCTTAAAATCGCTAAAAATAAGACAACAACAGGTTTGTGGAGAAAAATGGAGAGTCTTTATATGACAAAAACTTAACGAACAAAATCTTCTTGAAGAGGTAGTTGTACAACTTGCGGATGACAGGAAGTATGCAAATTGTTGATCATTTGAATGTTTTCAATACTCTAATTTGTTAATTATCTAGTATGGACGTAACATATGAAGATGAGGAGAAGGAAGTTATTCTACTGTCTTCATTTCCCAAGTCTTGGGATCATCTAGTCACAACTATGTGGTTTAGTACAACATATTCCATTGATTATGACATTGTTGTGGGAGATTCGTTGTATGAGGAGATGAGGAAAAGATCTAGTAAATAAACCTCAACAACAAAAGCAATGGTGGCCATGGGTTGATCTATAGAAAGAGGGAAAAATGAGAGGGGTACATCAAGGTCTAAGTCAAAAGGAAAGAATAGTAAGAAAAAATGTTGGTTCAATGGAAAATCTAGGAATCTCAAAAAGGATTGCTGGAAAAAACAAAATGCGTCCAAAGAGGACTCCGGAAAAGAAGCAAAGGAAACTAATTTAGTAGAAACAAGTTCAGGTTTCAGTTCAGGTACGGTTGATGAGGTATTGTCTACTTGTGATGTTTCACATCAACATCAAGGTTGGTTGTTATATTCTGGTGTGTTCAACCACATGCATTGTCATAGAAATTGGTTCTCAACTTACCAATCTATTGATGATGGTGTTATTTTTATGGGAAATGATTTTTCTTCTAAAATTGTTGGAGTTGGTATCGTTCAGATTAAAACGCATGATGGTTTTGTAAGAAAATTAACAGATATAAGGCATGTATCCTAAATTAGAAATAACTTCATATCTTTGGGAGGTCTATATTATGTTGGTTACAGGTGTATAGCCCAAGGTGGATTACTGAAGGAGTCTAAAGGCATTTTAGTAGTCATGAAGGAAAAGAGGATCAATAACCTTTATCATCTTGAAGGAACGACATAGGTAAATGAATTAGTGGTAGAATCTGAATATGCAAGTGCCTCTGTTCATTTATGGAATCAACGTTTGGGTTATATGAGCATGAAAGGGATTAAAGTACTTGTTGATCATAAGTCTCTTCCAAGTTTGTCGTTTCTGAATTTGAATTTTTAAACGTATTTTGTTTTCAGAAAATGATATAGACAGAAGTTTAAAACAACAAGGCATATAAGAAAAGGTATTCTTGATTACATTCATTCAGATGTTTGGGGACCATCCCCTACAGTTTATTTTGGAGGATCATCATATTATGTGACATTTATAGATGATTACTCTAGGAAGGTTTGGGTCTATTTACTTAAAATAAAAGATAATGTATTTAATACTTTTAATAAATTCAGGGCTTTGGTTGAAAAGAGAACTGATAGGTCAATCAAGTGTTAAGGAAAGATAATTGAGGTGAGTACACATCTGTGGAATTTGAGAACTATTACATGGAATCTGTGATCGAAAGACATAAAACAACGATTTATACTCCTTATCATAATGGTGTTGCTGAACACATGAATAGGAATGTTCTAGAAAGAGCAAGGAACATGCTTAGTAATGCCAAGATGCAACAAAAATTATGGAAAGAAGCAGTTCTTACAACATTCTATCTAATAAATCAGTCACCATCAAATGCAATAAACTGTAAGATTCTAGAAGAGGTATGGACAAGAAATTTGTGTGATTTTTCAAATATGAGAATATTTGGTTGTCATGATTTTTATCTTATTTCTAAATATCAACGTTCTATGTTGTATCCTAGATCAAAGAAATATGTCTTTGTTGGTTATGGCGATGGAGTTAAGGGATACAAACTGTGGGATCCTACTAGCCATAAACTCATCATAAGAAAAGATGTATTATTTGATGAATCCTTACTCTTAAAATCATAATTGGTAGATGTTGAAGTGATACAAGAACAAGTACCGCGAGTTCAACAAATTGAGTTGGAAACTGAACCATCTTCAAAAAGGGAGGAACATGAAGAAGTTATAGAAGAGGAACATGAATATGAAGATGCAGAAAATATCCAGGAAACTGAGGATATGCCTCAACCATCTCTAAGGAGATCTTCATGAGTCAAGAATCCTCCTACAAGGTATGGCGATTATGTTTCATTTTTGGCTTTGGTTTCTATTGATGGAGAACCCAGTTGTTTTTAGGAAGCGATTAAGATATCTGAAAGTGCTCAATGGAAGAAATATATGAAAGAAGAAATGGATTCCTTACAGAGGAATAAAACATGGGACTTAGTAGAACTTCCAAAGGACAGGAAGGTTGTTGGCTGCAAGTGGGTCTAGAAACTGAAAAAGGGTGTTGATGATAAAGTCAAAAGGTATAAAGAAATACTAGTAGAAAAATGGTATTCTCAAAAGGAAGGTATTGATTTTCACAAGATCTTTTCATTGGTTGTGAAGCTTGTTTCAGTTCCTGTTGTGTTAGCACTAGTTGGTTTACTTGATCTTGAGTTAGAGAAGATAGATGTTAAAACAAAATTTCTACATGGAGATTTAGATGAGGATATATATATGGAACAACCATAAGAGTTTGTTCAGGATCACAATAAGAGGTTTGTTTGCAAACTCAAGAAGTCATTGTATGGCCTTAGACACTCTCCCAGGAAATGGTACAAGAATTTTTATTCCTTCATGGTGAGCCTAAATTTTACGAGAAGTGAATATGATCATTATGGTTACTTTAAAAATTTGGAAAATGTCATGTTCATTATTTTGGTGTTATATGTTGACGATATGCTTCTTGCAAGAAAAAACATGGTCAAAATGAACAGGTTAAAGGATCAATTGGCTAGGGCATTTGATATGAAGGATCTAGGATTAGAAAAACAAATATTAGGCATGGATATAC
The DNA here is from genome assembly GCA_009831015.1 of Picea engelmannii. Taxonomy (NCBI): domain Eukaryota; kingdom Viridiplantae; phylum Streptophyta; class Pinopsida; order Pinales; family Pinaceae; genus Picea; species Picea engelmannii. The sequence goes on along the minus strand of ML776897.1, from coordinate 974,188 downwards.
ACAGAGACAGGGAAAATGGTAAGCTTTGGTTATCACAACAGAAGTATGTGGAGAAAATACTTATGAGATTCAGTATGAATAATGTGATACCTATACATATCCCTTTGGCTTCCCATTTCAAGATTTCTTCTGGTTTATGTCCTAGTAATGATGAAGAAAAGGATTATATGTCTCGTGTACAGTGGGAAGTTTGATGTATGCGATGGTGAGTACTAAACCAGAATTTCACATGCAGTTGGTGTTTTCAGTCGATACATGGAAAATCCAGGAAAAGAGCATTAGGAAGCAGTGAAATGGGTGCTTCGATATCTTAGAGGCACAAAAAGTTATTCTATCACCTATCATGGTTCCAGAGATTCAATTTGTAGTTATGTAGATTCCGATTTTGGTTATGTAGATTCATATTTTCCAGGTGACTTCTCCACTTCCGGATATGTCTTTACTCTTGCACAAGGACCTGTTAGTTGGATATCAAAGCTTCAAAATGTATTCTCTTTATCCACTATTGAGGCAGAATATATTTTTACTTCACATGCATGCAATGAGGCAATTTGGTTACAGGGTTTGTTGGGTGAGTTTGGAAGGATGCAGGACAAGGTGAAAGTATTTTGTGATAGTCAAAGTGATATTAATTTGGCTAGAAATCCAACTTATCACAGTAAGGATTATTTATTTTAAGTACCATTTTGTAAGTCAGGTTGTTGATGAAGGTGGAGTGGGTCTGGAAAAAGTCCATACAAAAGTGAACTCTGCAGACATGTTTATGAAATCGGTTTTGTTAGAAAATATACCATGGTGTTTGGATTCTATTGGCTTGCAGAAAAGGTGATGAATTAATTAAGGGCATGATATATAAGGTAAATTATTGTCAAGGTGGAGATTGTTGAAAACATGCCAACGTATTTCCTCATGCGCTCACATGCACATGCATTTAAGCTAAATCAGAAATGTGCATACATGCACTCATTGTAAACTGTGTAATCTATTTATGAAGTGTTCGTGTAACTATGTGATCTATTCATGATCAGTTTGTGTAACTTAGTGATAGATGTTATATATACAAGCATACCAATAGAGGTGACAATGCGATGTGGAGTGAAAGATGTGTAGAGGGAGTCTATATATATGGAGAAAAACAGAGAGTCTATATATGACAAAGAACCTAACGAACAAAAATAAGTTTGTGTAAAAAAATGGAGAGTCTATATATGACAAAGAACTTAATGAACAAAATCTTCTTGAAGAAGTAGTTGTACAACTTATGGATGAAAGAAGGTACGAAAATTACTGATCACTTGAATGTTTTCAATACTCTGATTTTTCAATTATCTAGTATGGGTGTAATGTATGAACACGAGGACAAGGATGTTGCGCTACTATGTTTGTTGCTTGAGTCTCAGGATCATCTAGTCATAACTATGTGGTTTAACACAACATATTCCATTGATTATAACATTGTTGTGGGATATTTGTTGTCTGAGAAGATGAGGAAAAGATCTAGTAAAGAAACCTCAATATCAGAAGCAATGGTGGTCAGAGGTCAATCTACAGAAAGAGGGAAAAATCAGAGGGGTACATCAAGTTATAAGTTAAAAGGAAAGAACAGTAAGCATAAATGTTGGTTTTGTGGAAAATCTAGGCATCTAAAGAAGGATTGTTGGAAAAGACAAAATGCATCCAAAGAGGACTCCACAAAGGAATCAAAGGAAGCTAATTTAGCAGAAACAAGTTCAGGTTACAGTTTAGGTATGTTTGATGAGATATTGTCTTCTTGTGATGTTACACATCAACATCAACGTTGGTTGTTAGATTCTAGTGCATGCAACCAGATGTGTCTTCATAGAAATTGGTTCTCAACTTACTAATCTATTAATGATGGTGTTGTTTTTATGGGAAATTATTTTTCTTGTAAAATTATTGTTGTTGGTAGCATCCGAATTAAAATGCATGATGGTTCTGTAAGAACGTTAACCTATATAAGGAATGTATCTAAACTTAGAAAGAAATTGATATCTTTGGGAGTTCTAGATTTTGTTGGTTACATGTGTAGAGTTCAAGGTGGAGTACTGAAGGTGTCCAAAGGCATTTTAGTAGTCATGAAGGAAAAGAGGATCAAGAACCTTTATTATCTTGAAGGAAGGACATAGGTAAATCAAGCAATGGTAGCATCTGAAGATGCAAGTGACTCTGTTCATTTTTGGAGTCAACATTTGGGTCATATGAGCAAGAAAGGGCTTAAGATACTCGTTGATCATAAGTCACTTCCAAGTTTGAAGTTTTTGAATTTGAATTTCTTCAAGTATTTTGTTTTCGGAAAACAATGTAGACAAAAGTTTAAAACAGGAAGGCATATAAGAAAAGGTATCCTTGATTACATTCATTCATATGTTTGGGGACCATCCGTTATAGTCTCTTTTGGATGCTTCTGATATTATGTGACATTTATAGATGATTACTCTAGGAAGTTTTGGGTCTATTTACTTAAAAGAAAAGTTGATATATTTAATAATTTTAAGCAATTAAGGGCTTTGGTTGAAAAGAGCACTGACAGGTCAGTTAAGTGTTTAAGGAAAAATAATGGAGGTGAGTTCACATTTGTGGAATTTGAGAACTATTGCAGGGAAGCTAGTATCGAAAAACATAAAACCATGATTTATACTCCTCAACAGAATGGTGTTGTTGAATGCATGAATAGGAATCTTCTAGAGTCTAGAGCAAGGAGCATGCTCAGTAATGCCAATATGCAACAAGAATTATGGGTAGAAGCAGTTCTTACAACATGCTATCTGATAAATCGATCCCCATCAACTGCAATAAATTGTAAGATTCTAGAAGAGGTATGGACATGTCATTCATGTGGTTTTTCAAATCTGAGAATATTTGGTTGTGATGCTTATGATATTATTTTTAAAGATTAGTGTTCTAAGTTAGATCCTATATCAAAGAAATATGTCTTTGTTGGTTATGGTGATGGATTTAAGGGGTACAGACTGTGGGATCGTACTGCCCACAAACTCATCATAAACATAGATGTAATATTTGATGAATCCTCACTCTTAAATTAGAATTGGTAGATGTTGAAGTGAGACAAGAACAAGTACCGCAGGTTCAACAAATTTAGTTGGAAACTCAACCATCTTCAGAAAGGGAGGAAAATGAAGAAGTTACAAAAGAATAAGATGAAGATGAAGATGCAAAAAATATCCAAGAAACTGAGCATATGCCTCAACCATCTCTAAGGAGATCTTCACGGGTCAAGGATCCTCCTACAAGGTATTTTGATTATGTTTCATCTGTGGCTTTGGTTTCTATTGATGGATAACCTAGTTTTTTTTAGGAAGCAATTAAGGTATCTGAAAGTGTTGAATGGAAGAAAGGTATGAAAGAAGAAATCGATGCCTTAGAGAGGAATATGGAAGAGAGCATTTGGAAGCAATGAAATGGGTGCTTTGATATCTTAGAGGAAAAATCAGTTATTCTATCACCTATGATGGTTCCAGATATTTAGATTGTGGTTATGTAGATTTAGATTTTGGTTATGTAGATTCAAATTTTGCAGGTGACTTCTCCACTTCAGGATATGTCTTTACTCTTGTAGGAGGACCTCTTAGTTTGATGTCAAATATTCAAAACATAGTCGCTTTATCCACTACTGAGGCAAAGTATATGGTTGCTTCACATGCATGCAAGGACGAAATTTGGTTACAAGGTTTGTTAGGTGAGTTTGGAAGGATGTAGGACAAGGTGAAAGTATTTTGCGATAGTCAAAGTGTTATTCATTTGGTTAGAAATCCAGCTTATCATAGTAATACAAAGAATATTTCTATTAAGTACCATTTTGTAAGACAGGTTGTTTATGAAGGTGGAGTGGCTCTGGAAAAGTCCATACAAAAGTGAATTTTGCAGACATGTTTATGAAACCAGTTTTGTTAGAGAAGCTACGATGGTGTTTGGATTCTCTTGGCTTCTAGAAAAGGTGATGAATTAATTAAATCCATGATATATCAGGTAAATTGTTGTCAAGGTGGAGATTGTTGGAAACATGCCAACAAATTTCCTCATGTGCTCACATTCACATGCATTTCAAAATCAAGAATTTGCATACATGCACTCATTGCAAACTGTGTAATCTATTTATGAATTGTTCGTGTAATTATGTGATATATTCATGATTAATTTGTGTAACTTAGTGATAGATTTTATATATACGAGCATACCCATAGAGGTGACAATGCGATGTGGAGTGCAAGGTGTGTAGAGAGAAGAGTGTGTGAGGAAAGCATGATTGTATGCATAAGATTGGCTATTGTAATTCTCCCTTGAATAATAAGAATACCAAATATCATTGCCCGTAATTGTGTGATTGTTGTTCTTGGTTTTATGCATGTTTAATATTGCTTGTTGATGCTCTTTTTTGGTTCCTCTGCCCAACAGGTTTTTGATGTGACTTCTTAAGAGATCCTCACTAAGGGGGTGCTAGAGGCATTATTCACTTATCAAATTATCACTCCAATTCTTTCTCAGCTGACATTTCCAAGGGGACTAACAACTTTTGTGAGCTTATGGTCCTCAAGTTAACTTTGAGCTTATGGTCTTCAAGTTCAATTTTCTTGTAGATGTTGGTTGTGGAGCCTGATTATCTTCCTGATTCATAGGTCCTTGCTTTCAGCCGTGTTTATACCCCATGAAGTATTTACACCCCAGAAGTATGTACACTCTTCCACGCGGTGGAGTGCAGAGGGAGGGTACCCCCTCTGCGGGGTCCAGGGGGGATATCCCCCCGGCTGGCGGGTCTGGGGGCAAGCGGGCCCTCAAGGGTGAAGCCCCAGAAGCAAAAATTGCCTTGTAAAAGTATATTGTAATTTCATTGTAAATCTGGACCGTTTATTATAAGGTCGTAGATCTAACGGTAGAGATTATGTTAGGTTTTTTTTTCCCTAGAAGGAAACCCTTTTTTATGAGGGAAATGTATTGCGGCTATGATTGATGGTGAATATTGTATTCTGAGAGAGGAGACTGTGAGAGAAATGAGAGGAAGTTACAGTGGGTTTTGCTGTAGGTTGTATCCCTTCATTTGTTGGATAATAATAAAGGAAGGACCTGGCAATTTCTCTGGTGGATGTAGCCCACACTGGGTGAACCACGTAAATATGTGTCTCTCTTGTATTGTGTGTCTTCTGTGTTTTGTTTCTGCATTTGTTTTATTTTTATGCTCCGTGGTCCTGTTTTTCTAACAACTGGTATCAGAGCGTAAGGTAACTTGCAGGAAAAGAGGCTTCTTGTTTTAAGTGGGAGCAATGTTGGAAGATGGAAAGTTTAGGGTCGAGAAATTTAACTGCCAAAACTACCAGTTATGGAAGATGCAGATGGAAGACTATTTATATCAGAAGGATCTATTCCTACCATTGAGCGGAGTAGCAAAGAAGCCGA
>ML776897.1:927580-940415 GCA_009831015.1 Picea engelmannii | reverse complement strand
TAAAAAAATTCTTGTTTATCCCCCCTCTCTTTATTTCTCTTCCACCCCTATGACACTCACACATTCTCTTTGTAACCCCCTCCTCCCTCCCACTATATCTCTTCTCTTTCTCTCCTACATCTACCACCACTTTGTCTCTCTCATTGTTAGTCTCACACTCACTATATCCCCCTCCCTCTCTCTCCTATACCCTCCCACCATTTATCTCTTTATATATCTCTATCCCCCTTTCCCTCTATCTCCCCCCTTCCTCTCACTCTCTCTCTACCTGCTCTCCTTGTATCCCTCTAGGAAATATGGACACTTTACGATCCTTCCTCCAAAGAATCCCATCCTATTAAGTTTCAATAAAACACAAAAAGAGAAAAGAAAGTAGCTAATATCTAGAACAAAGAAAAAATGAATACATATGAGATGGTATTGTATGAAATTGAGGAAACATTTGAACCCTAATTTCAAGGTAAGGGGCATGGGATTATTTCAAACTCTTTGAAAATGAAATCAATACTCTTGAGTAAACTAGGAGGAAAATTATTCTTGAAAATGAAAAGGAAAGGACAATTAAGCTTCGAGTGAATTGGATACAAGTTGGGGATGATAATACAAAAAAAATCCCCATTTTGAAAATAAACAAAAGAGCATCAAGAAGATGTGGGGAAATAATAAGGTGGATGTCACTAGAGTTTCTTCACTCTCAAAGACAATATTTGAAGGTCTGTAGTAATTTAGAATTATTTTTAAAGAAGAAGTCAGAACAACCATTGATGTTATTCTAAAGGTTGCTAGCTTATTTCCAATATTCATAAACATGGAAGAAAACATAATGATGATGCCAATAATTTACGAGGAACTCCTCGGTACCTTAAAAAGTTTCCAAAAAGATAAAATCCTAGGTCCGAAAGGACTTCCAATCAATTTCTTTCTAGGATGTTGCGAATTTATTGAAAGTGACCTACTAAACATGGTTGAGTACTCTCACTCGACGGGTTAAAATCTATTTTGCTTAAAATATGATTTCCTATAATTGATCTCCAAGTTAGATAGCCCCTAAAATTTTGAAAGTTTCAAGACTATCTCTCTTTGTAACAAAGTGTACAAAATTATTTCCAAACTGATTTCCTAAAGGATAAAAATCATCATCTCAAAACACATACCCTTTGACTAATTTCAGTTATTGGGAGGATTACAAGTCCACAAATAAATTGTAATAGCTCTAGAAGGATTACACTCTATTAAAAATTGGAATAAAAAGTCTACCACCTTAAAGATTGATTGACGCAGACCCCTGAACCCTCAGGCTGGAGTCCACACAGGATCTTTCAACTTCAGCCCTTAGAGTCTAACCGACTCTTTTGTTTCCTCTCGAGAAACTATTTCACTCATCCTCTCTGAGTGTAATTCACAGGCCCTCCTAAGTTATGCTCGCGCGATCATTCACCGGCATAAACCCCACAATCAAACCCCAACTAACTTCAGGACTTTTCCCTTTTTCTTTTTGGGATACCATATTTTGCGATTTCGTGAATCCTGTGGTTGAGCATCTTATCTCTTCGACCTCCGAAACCTGAAATAACACACATAGGACCCTTCCTCTGTCAAATTCTGGCTTCTCACTTATCGTGATTTCGGGAGTTGCAATGATGTGCAACTCTACCTTTCGACTCCCGGAGTCTCAAAACCCGAATTGCCAAAATCCCGAAAAGTCCACCCTAAGTCCTACCACACTTCGTGACTTTAGGATTTCCTTGGCACTATGTCTTGTACCCCTGTCAACAGGATTCCTGGTATGCCGAATCCCAAAACACTAGTGTTATGTTTTCAAGGAAAATCAACGGCTATGGTTCTTCCTCTTGATCGAACGGTTAGCATGATTTCATGTATCGGGAGTTCGTAAGGCTTATCCTCGAAATCTCTGTCTCCTATACCTTCTGGAACCTGAAATTTTGAAATTTTGAAATGGTCTCCTTTCTCGGGACTTCGCAAATCCTGTCGCAATGTTCGCTGATTTTCCAACTATCCCCTTGAGCTATACTATACTCCTGACGTGGACTCCTACCACCTATCACCTTTTCCGATTTTCAAAACTTGAACCACCCTTCGACAACTTCCTTTATTTTCGGGCTTCCGGGTACTGGGAGTTCAAAACTCTCAACCGTAACCTTATGTCATCACGACCCCCAAATTCCTGAACCCCGATTTGCCGAAATGTTGAAACGCACTTCCTTAATTTCCTTCATGTTTCGCGATTTTGGTACTTGTGATGTGGATTGTTCTGCCCCTTGTCAACGAGAATGTTGAAAACCCGATTCCCGAAGTTCCGACAAATACTCTGTCGTGGCCTCTGATTTCGGACTTTCCTCCCTACTGAGTCTCGATCATTCGTCCTCAGGACATCTGAAACTCCGAACTCCGAACTCCAAAGTTCCTAAATTCTGAACTCGTCACTCTTTGACTTCGCAGATGAAACCTCTTTTCACGTTTCAGGAACTTTATCAACCAAGGTTTTGACTTGCACTTCGGAGTCCCGAATTCTAAATTTTTGAAATGATCTGATGACTTGAACAGATCAGGATCAACGGTCCACGTTGACTCTATTTTTCGAAGGTGGATTTGTTCGATGCTTAACTCCCCTGCAACTTCTGTGGATCCTATGGTCCTCGCTATTTTGGGAGTTCTCCTCTGAGAATTCAGACCATTCAATCTCCTCCACAAAGAACCTATGGCTCAAATCAAACCTGTGATCCTCCTCTGGAATTTAACCTCTGCATAACTACTGTCACTTCTTTCCTTTCTTTCGAATGGTTCAAAGGCCCTAACCCTCCTGAGCTTCCTTTCGCAAACTCAAGTCTCCTAGAAGGCTTCTACACACACTCCTTGCGACACTTCTCCAAATATTTTTGAATGTTTGAATCTCTTGACTCTGTGCAACTCTGCAACAGTAGTCCTTCAATCTCTCAACCTTAGTTTATAAGTTCTAAGGTCTCGACCAGCCTGCACACACCTTGCACAAATTCTATGCTTCTCTTGCACTTCAGTTGAAATGAGAACAACGGTATCCCTCCTGAGCTTTTAGAGATGAACTCTGAATTCTGTCAATGCACTCCTTGCGGACACTTCACTGCACTCCTTGGAGGAACTCTTACTCAAGAATAGAAACAATTGAAACTCATTCCCTTACTCTCTCAGAATTCAAATACTTAACATGAAATCATACATACATAGCATAAAAGCAAATGCACAATAGAAAGAGTAAAACAACCATAAGCATAGCATTCAACATGTATACACATAAAGTATTAGAACACCATGAGTCTGAATCAAAGCTTCATATATTAATCTCAGAACTTCTGTACATGGATTCTTCTCTGCTACTCTCTATTTCTCCTCTATGTTAATGTGCTTGATCATACAATCCCTGATTGATACAAAAGATACAAAGATGAGGGTGTCTATAGTCGTTCTCCCTCTGGCTCCTGAAACTGTCTAATCTAGAATTTTAAAATCTACCTACTTTCATTAACTATGCATAAATGCCTCTACATCCTATAGATGAGAGCGGATCACTCAAGATATGTTTACAATATGGAAGTACACCTTCTTAACTATTTCATTAATGTCTGCGCATCCAAACTTTCAAAAACATTTCAAACATTTTCAGCATGTGCCAAAAGTGTGATGGCACTCATCCCTGCTGTCTTCCGCCTCCATGCTTTCTTGCTCCTGACAATGCTCCTGCATCATTGATCTGTCAAATTCCTTTGCAAAAGTTGGATGTATCTCATACTAATACTTATCCACCTAGGATTCAATAATTCTACTATGAGATGGACCCTAGGTGGCATCATCGCTTCCTTTTTTTCCATTCTTATAAATGAATCATCCTCCCCTTGCTTTAAATATGAAAGAGGAATAAGAGAAGGTTTTCCACTATTTTTTCTTCTCTTTCTTATGGTAGTTGAAGGGATTTGCATATTGTTGAAGGTAACCTGTGTCTTCAATATTTAGAAGAATAAAAGGAATTAATTGGGACCCCTCTTGTAACCTCACCCATTTACTATTTATTGATTAAATTCTCATTTTTTGTGAAGGCACAAGGGAATTCATGGACAATCTCCAAAAACGTTTGAATCTCTTCAACAAAGCTACATGTATGAAAATCAATAGGGTAAAATATTCCCTTATCACTTGGGGTCTCTAAAATATGGAAAGAAATAAAATTTTCTAGCTACTCCCCTTTCAGTTAGGGAATGTTGAATCTAGTCTCAAATACGTTGGTTTTATATTTAAAGAAAACCATTATAGGAAGACTAAATGGTTATGGATCTTAGAAAAATTGGAAAGAAAAGTAAATACCTAATGTAAGAAATGACTCTCAAGAGTAGGACGGTTGGTCCTAGTGAAGGCAATGCTTGAAGCCATCCTATTCTATTGATGACTTTAGCTTGGATCGTAAAAGGAATTATGTGAAAAATCAAACAACTTTAATTTCATTTTTTTATGATCTCAAGACAATGAGAGGAAAAAATGGTAGCCTCCTAGAAAAGGTTGGCATCTCCAAAATCCATTTAGGAATGGGGCTTAAAAATCATTTTACTTTTCTCTAAATCCTTGAAAAATCTATTTGGGGTCTTATTTAGGGTACAATACTATAATACTATGGACACAAGAAACCAAGGAAACATATTTCCCTCGAGGTTCAATTATGCATTAGATCTGAAACCCCAAAAGAAAAAACCAATTTTTTTAATCATATGCAAATAAATCTTGGTTTTGTTTCCTTTAATTAGGAATTGGATAATAATATAAATTGGAAATGGTGTATAGGTTCTCATTAATAAACATCCATGGATTGGATGTAAGAATAACCACATTCTCCCTTCTTCTATAACTTGTGAACTTCATAGACTAGGCGTCTACACTTTAAGTCATGTAGGAAGCAAAAATCAAATAATAGTGCAAAACTAGTGGCTCTCTTGGTAAGAAATCAAGTTTGGAGTTTGAGTATGTTGAAACTTGTAATATAAGATTATCTCTTATGGTCCCTGAATCCATATTGAGCCTACAAACCGAGGATAAGATATAAATATCTATCCTAATAAATTAGAGAAGATTCATAGATATGGTGGGGGATTAGTGAAGATAAAATTCCTTTCCAAATAAAAAACAAATCATTTGGCTTCTAGTAAACAATAAATATTTCACTAGGGATAAACCACAAAGAAAAAGCTATTAGATTTTTAGAAGATGTTGTCTTTACAAAAATGAAGAAAAAAATTTGTCTTAATTTTTCTTGTAATTTTACCTTGGAAATTTGGAGGGAGGTGGATAGAATCACGAGGTTATCCCCTACTTGGACATGAAATAACATAGAAGAAGCTTTAAAAGATGGACTCTAAAAAAATTGGGGATATGTCTAGCTAGAAATCAATATCACTTTGAAGACATGGATCTTATCCCCTAAAATGTGCTTTATAAATCCAAACCCAATCAAACGAGACATGCAGTGGGTGGTTTTTTAGGAGGATTATTAAAGATATCCTCCCCATCAGGTCTGACCCTCAAGCACACTATTCTCTAAGGATGAGAAAATTGCATAACACATATACACATCTATGGTGACTCCATGATAGTGATTCAATGGATTGTAATATATCCTATTACTATTACCCCATTTTTTTAGTATTTCTATTAGTAATCATATGTTTGTATAGTGATACTTAACCTATGGATTAGATACATAAAATTGTTTGATACACTTATCTGATTATCAGTCTTTCCGATCATCAGTTTAAACATGAATCCTATTGGCCTCACAGGTAAGTATAGATTACCTTCCTATACTATTTGCCTTTACATTTATTCATACAATAATATTGTCCACTTGTCCTTACAAGAACCTTCCTATACTATTTGCCTTTGCATTTATTCATACGAAAATATTGTCCCACTTATCCTTACTCTTGTAATTAGTTTCTATAATTCAAATCGTTTAATTACTTTGATTTTCTTCCTTAGCCTTCCCCTTTAGAGTTGTTATCACTATGATCCTAGCTCTTTTAGGCTTAGGATCCTCACGGAACTCCATGCTATGACATTCACCACAGCTTTCAATGGGCATGGGAAACATACCAATCAAATTATATCAAGGAATTGAACTCACTTAAGGTTCGACTCTGTGTAAACTCGAATTAAATAGTGATAGGGTGCCATGTCATTGGCGCCGTTAAGTTTTCTACTCGTATTGTACCTAATAGTACTCATTTCTTAATTCTCTTAGGTTTACAAAATTCTTATCAAACACTTTTTTCTATAAAGTCTTCATTTTAGTAGTTCGAATGGATAATTTTGGAGCTAACTCTCTACGAACGGGCCATAGCGTTTCAAAATATTCTTGAGAAATATAATACAAGGTTTTTAAAAACTAAAATGACCGCATAAGGTAACGTTGGGCGAAGCTATTAATTTACACAGTTGTTTAATTTATATGTTTTCATGTACTCTTGTTTTCTTGTAAATATCACCATCTAAATTCTCCTATATGGTTTACACACAGGTTTACTCTGTCTAAGGATGCATACAGTTGGACTCGAAGCATTTCCAAAGGCCTTCCAACCTCCAAGGTAAGGGTCGACTTAGCTTTCAATGGGTAAGTCTCAAGTTATATTAGATAACTTAGGATCAGATTCGGAGCATTTATAATTATGTCCTCAACCCAGGGTTTGTGAATCCGTTGGGCGTATTCAAAACTTATATAGTCGTTGCTAAATACCAAATGTTCTAGTGTACACCCATATGCGTTAAACGTTAATGTTGTTAAGGCTTCAACATGGGTCACAAACTCATGCTACCGATAAATGTGTTAAAACGATTTATCAAAGTCGAGGTGTAGTTTTGAAGTTGCTTGTTATAAAAGGTAAAGGATATGTTCGTGTAATTACATGTTTTCCATTTGTATATGATTATTAATTATTAAGTAATATTATTATTTATAATATTCTTTATGTAATAATATATTTATAATATAAAGTAGAAATATAAATTATGTTGATATATATGTATAATATAAATAAAGTATAAATATATTTATTATCTAAAGGAGACATCTTTTTATGGATGGTCACCATATGTTTTTTAATATATAGAATACTCATCATTGTAATAAGATATTCATTTACATACAATTTTTTCTCATATCGAAAATTCAACACGGTATGAGAGTGAGACTGGGCTCCCTCACAGTAGGGCCCAAAAAAATGAGAGTAGAGTAAAGTATTGGGAGTGTTAAATTTATGGGGTTGTTTCAATCTCTATGTACAACATATTTACTTTTTACTCCTACCTAAATTATAGAAAGAATTCCATAAATTATGGTGGATAGTAATTTCTAGTAAAAATGTATAATCACCTAAATATGATGAATCTAGTCCATATTTACTTCTGCCTATATTTATGCAAAGAATCATATGAAATATGGAGGAACAATTTAACAAAGACAAATACTATGTGGATGGATTATAACCAAATTAATCTTTGGGTAGTTACTAGAGGTATTCTCCGACTATTTATAAGAAAGAAAAAATTATTTTATTTCCAAAGAGATGTGTTTTTTTGGATCAATTTAATATTACTATAAAGATACAACAATAGACACACATATTTCTCTCTCACACACATAGGAAGTGATCTAAGGAAGAGGCCGAAGTTTCTAAGTAGCTTAATGATGTTGTAGAGTTTAATAAAGTAATATCGTTGGAAGTAATTACCACTTGAAAAATTGTCTTGTCTAATTTAACATTAGAAAATCAACATTGTTAGCCATATGCAATCATGTATATGATGGATGTGTGTTAGTAGAAGATGTATCATTTCAAGGGTCACTGTATATAATTGTGCACAAGATAAATTGATCTCCTCTAGGAGATGTTTTTTTGTTGTTTTTGTTTCTTGTTCCAAGAATGTCACAGGTAATACCTATGAGAAGGAAAAATAATGATAGTTGTAGGAAGCAACATGAAGCAAGACTGTCTAGACATAGATTTGTGTGCATCCATGTAATGAACAAGAAGAGGAGATCAACACATGTAGAGGGCGTAGATGACTCTGAAGACTATATATCCTTAGAGGGAGTGATGGCTTTAGATGTTTTCTGCAGGAAACTAGATAGTCTCATGATGACATGTTGTAGCTATTAGAGAGCTACCCACTAGCCCTGGTTGCATGTTGTGAAGTCATTATGGATTTCATGTGATGTATAGATTCATGTGTCCGATAGTCAATGGTCATGAGCTTGTGTGGATGGATACAATGTTAGAGTTTGTGTCAGATATAATACCTTCTTCATTAAGAGGGAATGTTGAGATTTTATGTAATTTAGGAAGTTATTCTTAAGTGTTAATGTTTCAGCATCAGATTGACATTTTCCTAGGATTGGTCATGGTAAATTGACAAATGGAAAATGTCCTCACATAGTCTTCTGAGGACATAAGATTCAAGGTGCATGGATTTCAACATTCAGAAGGACTGAAATTCTTCCCGTGGAACATATGACAACCTGATAAGGAAGAATGATCCTTGTAGTCACAAAACACTCCATTGAGTATGTGAAAACTGCGGTACACTCAGTGTGGAGATTGAAGAATTATTTATATGGATTAAAGTAGAAACCCAGAGCATGGTATGGAATAATCGACAATTTTTTTACGAGCTTAGGATTTACAAACAACAGTGCAAATCCTAACCTTTATTTTAAGGTTGTGGATGATGGTCCAGTATTACCACTACTATATATGGATGACCTATTTATAAACATGTGTGGAAAATCTCATCTCAGAGTGTAAGATATTGGGATGATGCATTAATTTTTGTGTCTCAAGGTAGGGTAGAGACAAGATGAGATCTTTTTGAATCGAGGGAAGCATACAGTAAAAATATTGAAGAGATTCGAGATGATGGATTGCAAAGAAATGGCTACACTTTTGGTATCAAATCTGAAGTTGTTGTAGGATATGACTTTAGAGACTGTGGATGTCACATTATATAGGAATATGGTGGGTCCATTGATGAAATTGATGAACATAAGACCAAATATATGGTTTTCTTTAAACACCTTAAGTCAATATATGGATCAACCTAGGTAGGTTCATTTGGTCCCAACAAAACATGTGATGAGATACCTTAAGCGTACATTATATTATTGTCTCAAGTATGTCAAAGACATGATTTTGAGTTTGTTGATGGGATTTCATGACACACCGTCAACGAAAAGGGAAGATTTGGTCTGGGGTTGTCTAGTTAACCCAACACATTTAAAACAACCTACCTTGATGAGTTTAGTGGCTCTGTTAGCCAATGAAAATACTAAAGTAAACTAAGAGAGGTACAAACTATCTATTTATATAATCTTATAGTGTAAGTTAACTCATAATCTTATATGTTAATATATATATACCTAGCATATAGTTTTATTATATACAATATGTATGTACAGATTCAAGGTTTACATAAAGCCTTGTGAAAATGAAAGTTTAACTACATAAACAAAGTTTGAATACAATATAAGACCAAGGAAATTATTCTATTTCTATAAGCTGCAAATAACGAAAATGAATGAATAAGATTCAAAATGATATAACTATAATGAACAAAGCATTTAAAGTTGGAATGATTTAATCAATACTCATTCATAAAGTAAATAAATCAACTAAAATAAAAACTAACTAACCTGATGCTCATCAACAATCAAGAAAAAGTACTAAGCTATTTTTATTTCTGCATAACACAAGCTACGTTAGCCTGTAGCCCAACATACATCTATGGCAAGACGCAAAGAATGATATTTCCTGAAGTAACTCAAGGAATTCTGTATTTCGAAAGCAATCTATAAGAAACAAAAAGACAAATGTATTTTTCTCATGTGACTTTATATTATTCAAAATATGGAGATGGAAAAAACGCCAATCTCCGACAAATGATGTAATCAAATTCTAGCATTCGACATAAACTCAAAATGTACAGATTAGCCACAAAGATTATGATAACCAATAAATGATGGACCATACAAGAGATAAGCATAACATGAAAACATAAATGTTGAATAAACTAAATCTAATTCATAACATATATGTTTTCATGCTCATAAATGAAAGTAATACAATGATAATGACATCGTACACTTTACATAAGGACTAAATCCAAAAAATAAATTGTATTTTATATCATTTCCCAAAAAGATAAGTCCATCTTCAAGTATCCCAAAAGAATGCCCACATATCTGGGCAAGTACTTGCATTTAAAATAATTTCATGATTTGTTTCTCATATTTTCTAAGATAGAGACAAATCCATCTTTAATAAAGTATTTTCTACAAAATAACCAAAATATAGGTTTGTTGTAACAACCATTCAAAAATAGTTACATAATTAAAATGTTATTGAGATTGTTTGGTTTTTAAAAGAAACTTCAATCCTCTTCAAACATGAGAAGAAAAATGAAATTTAATTTAGAAAAAATAATGTAATAAACTAATTAAAGACAAGCTACAAAATCTATGATTTTGTAGCTAGTCAAATAAAACAAAATAAATAAATTTTGTTATAATAAAACAAGCAAAATGTTAATTCCAAGAAAATTGCTTACCCACTAAACATTTGAAAAAGAGGCATCAGATAATTTCGAGTTCATAACAACATTGAAGTTAGATGAGTTTTTGATAACGATATCTCTTGATTTCCTGAATCTTTTGCTATCTCTGGGAGAAGTTTGTTGAACACTGGCTCTCTGTTACACATTATTTTGGTCACCGTGGTAATCACCTAGCAAGATGTGTTCATGTTCCCTAAAAATATTAAAAGAGACCTTCTCCACGAGAAAAAGTGATTTGACTTCCTCTCCTAGAAAACCCTATAAACGAAGGTTGTTTCACCCTACTCTATTCATGGGGTGCGACGATGCCTAATCGTCGCAACCTGCTCTAGAGCTGGACTGCAACGTCTCTGCAGGTTGCCCTATGTCTAGGGTGTGACGATGTTAAAAGCTTGGGAAAAGTTGAACTTCATGAATTTGGAAGATGAGGTGGTCTATGAATGGTTTCGATTTTACTCGATTCTTTGATTTGGTGGGATCATCCTAATCTTCTCACCCATCTCTCTTTCACCCTATATAAAGAGGGATCTCTCATGGAAAACGCTAAGGTTTAATAGGCTAATAATTGGATGGATAATTATACTCTAGATTATGCATGAGAGCCTCATTTCATTTCATCAAGTCATTGTGAATCTTCTTCATTCAAGGTTGGACAAAAGGTGTGTGTGTTTGAGCAAAGGGCCATCGAAAGTAGACCTTGCAACATCAAGGCTTTTGGTTGTATTCTCCACTTTCTATTTAATATGATACAGTGATATGTTTCTTTCCCATAAAACTAGTCTTGTTTTATTGAATGATTCCTTGATCACATACATAGGTTCTTGTTGAGTATATTATATTTCTTTCACTTTGGTTGGCTTGTGTTCCCTTGCAGATTCAATATCACAAGAGCATTGGAGTGGAGCTAGGATGAAAATGACAAGAGGAAGTGACATTTAAAAGGTATGTTGTCTATCACTTGTTAATTAGTAAACTCAATAATTAGAACTTAGGAAAAGTGTCATATTATGTTCTGTATTGTTCTAGTTTCTAGTGGGATTTAGGGAGATCTATTTGTGTCTGCACTTACCGATTAATCCTATAACAAAATTGGAAATCATACTAGGGAGAGACTAGTTTTTTTTTTTTTTCTTCACATTTTCTTTTATCCTTCCTTATTTTGCTTAAATTCATTCTCTGAGTCTGTGGCTGATCCATATGGACTCCTTGGTTCTGAAAGTTCAGATAGATTCTTTGTTTTTTTTCCATTTTTTCCATTTTTTTCCATTTTCTGCTGAAACTTATTGGGTCTATTTTTTTGAGTTTTTTCGTGACGGATGTAGGACCGAAGAGTTCATAGGGTTCTCATATGGCTATTTCATCTCAAACCTTGAAAGAAATTCTTGAATCATTCAAAGCCCAAGTGGATGCTAGATTGGATGTGTTAGCACAAGGCCTCATAGACAGCCTCACAACTATCATCACAAATGGCCTCAATGATAGTTTTCGTAGTATTCAAGATTCATTGAATAAAATTCAGGAGAGATTTCTTATGGAGGGTCTCATGAATGCATATAATCAAGAAATATATGCTTGGTATGATTTTGAGGATGATTGTGCTGATTGATATATGGATAGTTGTCATTTCTGGGATGAAAACCACTTCCATATTTTATTTGATGACTCCACTCCACCTTTTGTAGAGAAAATCAATGTCCCACATCAGGATCTAGTTACCAGCGTTCAATCTACATATTCTACAGTGGTATTATTCCTCCCAGATTCAACTACGACCCTTTTCTATTATGTGGATGGATCTTCTTATTTGGATCCACATGATAGGTGTCAGTCTTTGGAGAATCATTTGAAGTTGGTTATTGGGTTCCAAAATATTCTACGAGGAATTCACATGAGCATTTGGACATGGGACCCGGGCTTACAATGGTGGTTGGACTACTTCAGCATGACAGATTTCCTTTCTACATGGGACTTTGGTTCTTCAGTATTCTTCAACATTACGGTCCACAATTATCCATGGGATCCTGGTATATGGTTGTACATCAAGCATTGAGGACAACGCTTTCATAAGGGGGATGGAATGTAAGATAGCTAGAGAGGTAGTGGGGGGGCCCAGAGGGCCCATAGTGATAATAGTGGAGGTCATTCAATGTAAGGTGGACTAGGTCCACTATATTATTAAATAAGACCCACTATG
>ML776897.1:887030-910713 GCA_009831015.1 Picea engelmannii | reverse complement strand
GACCATATCATTTCGGAGGGAGTCTTTGCCTCCCATGACTTTGACAGAGGTTCTTTATGTTCCGGGCTTGAAGACGAACTTAGTGTTAGTTTCTACTATTGAGGAGAAGGGCTATGAGGTCTTGTTCCATGATGGGTAGGTGCTTCTTTTCCCCAGAGGGTCTAGCATCACTTCGGCCAAAATGATTGGTACTAGACATGAGAGGTTGTACAAGTTTTTGTTATAGCTAGTGTGAGCATTGATTCATTCTACCAGTAGTAACAATGACCTATGTGAGATATGGCATAGGAGGATGGCACATTTGCACCATGGGGCTTTGAGAGTTCTGAGGGAGATGGTGATGGGAGATCTAGATTTCAGTTCAGAGAACCATGAGTTGTGTAAGGGATGTACCTTGGGAAAGTACACCAAGACTTCTTTTTCGAGTAGTGACAATAGAGCAGCAGGGATACTTGATCTTATACATTCAGATGTATGTGGCCCGATGTCTTTAGCATCGTTGACTGGATCCCTATACTATGTTGTATTCATTGATGACTTCTCTTGGAAGTCCTGGATTTTCTTCATGAAGACCAAAGGACAGGTCTTCAGTCAGTTCCAAGAGTTCAAAGCTCTTGTGGAGAACCAGACAAGGAAGAAAATCAGAGTTCTGAGATCGGACAATGGGGGTGAGTATACCTCCAAGGAGTTTATGTATTTTTGTGTAGGAGAGGGCATCAGGAGGGAGTTGACTGTTCCTTACAATCTACAACATAATGGGGTTGCTGAGAGGAAGAACAGGGCCATTGTTGGGGCTGCGAGAGCCATGCTACATGATCAGGGGCTGCCACTATTTCTATGGGCTGAGGCATGCTACATTGCAGTTTATCTGCAGAACATGAGTCCTCATGGGAGCATGACTCCTGAGGAGGCTTTCTCTGGGAAGAATCCTGAGGTGGGGCACTTTAAGATTTTTGAGTGCATCACATATTCATATGTCTCTTCTGAGAAGAGGACAAAGATGGAACCCATGGCAGAGAGAGGGATCTTTGTTGGGTACAATAAGACTTCAAAGGCTTTCCGTATTTACCTTCCTTCCTTGAGGAAGACTTTCTTGAGGAGGGATGTCAGATTTGAGGAGGACAGAGCCTTTAGGAAGTCTAGAGGGACAGAGAAAGGTGAGCAGTCTTCATCTCAGACTCAGGTGAGCTCACAGCAGACTACAATGACACAGATTTCGGGGCCACCAGTTTCGGTGACTACAGGTTCACAGGTGACAGGGCCACAGACTTCAGGTTCACAGGCTACCAGTCCACAGGTTTCAGGATCAGGTACTTCAGGGTCTACTACAGGATCATTGTCTTCAACAGATGGGGTTGAGCAGGGAGAGTCCCCTCCACAGGACACTACTTCAGAGAGGAGGAGGCCCAAGTGGCTTCAAGACATTTTGAGGGAGGCACAGTGTTCAGTGGGAAATCCCAAATAGGTAGTGAGGGAGAGTAAACCTCCTGAGAGGTTTTGCAGCTACATCGCGATGGTGAGTAGTATTCGGGAGGCTGAGCCTTCCACTTTTGAGGAGGCCTCTAGTAGACAAGTATGGAGAGATGCCATGATGGAAGAGCACAATTCCATCATGAAGAACGATGTCTAGGAAGTTGTTCCTAGACTTGAGGGGAAGTCAGTGGTGACTTCCAGGTGGCTCTACAAGCTAAAGCATGTTGTGGATGGTAGCATTGAGAAGTACAAAGATTGCTTTGTCGCTCGGGGGTTTTCACAGGTTGAGAGAGTCGACTATGATGAGACCTTTGCACTGGTTTCTCAATACACTTCGATCAGGGTAGTGATCTCCATTGTAGCAGAGATGGGTTGGAAGATCCACCAAATGGATATGAAGACCACATTTTTAAATGGTCTTATTGAGGAGGAGGTATACATTGAGCAACCATTGGGCTTTGAGATGCATGGGAGAGAGTCCCATGTGTGTAGACTGAAGAAGGCATTGAACAGGGGCAAGTTTGTATTTTTCAGGGACAAGCTTGGAGTGGTGAGGAACACTTTCCTTGGTATGAGGGAGTGTTAAGTTTTTAATTAAAATAAAGTACCAAGGCAAGTGTTTCTCTTCCCTAGGCGCCTAAGGGGGAGAAAGTGCATAATGTGGGTCCTAGTCATTTAATTTGTGAGATTCAAATTAAAAGATAACTTTATGACTAAAGTGAGGGTGAGTGAAGAGACACCAAATCTCAGCCACCCATCTAATCTAATCTCAACCGTTAGATTAGAAAACCCCTCACCTTCCTTCATGAGGTCAACTTGGGCAAGAGGGAATACCCATTCTTGGGTAGTTGAAGCATTCTTGTTGAGAGAAAAGAGAGAGCAAGAGAGAGGTCGAGTTGAAGAAATGAGACAGTAGCTGCAATTTCTGAGAGTATTGGCATGCATTCCAAGGCTGTCGTTCAGCATTTATTGGCACAAAAATTGAGTCTTAACAAAGTTTTGGCATGAATTTTAAGACAGTCCATACAACATTAATTGTTGGGACAGTCGTACGGTTGTACGGATTTCTTGTTCAGAAATTGAGGAGCAACGCTACAGGAATGTCCAGATAAGTTTGTGTAAATTTTTGAAGATGAATATGTTGTAAAAGAAATTTCTCAGAAGCTCATAAAAAATAAAAAGCCCTCTCTCAGTGGTTTTCCCCTTGTGGGTTTTTCCAGGGTCGAAGTTAGACCGGAAATCTTTGTGTCTATATTTTCTGAGTTTTTCATACTGCTGATATTTTATTTCTACATTGAAAATGATGTTCAAAATCCTCATGTTTTAGTTCTGAAGTTTATTTTCTGTTAAGTTTTATATGCTGAAACAGTGTTGTAACATATGCTGAAACAGTACTGAAACATATGCTGAAACAGTGCTGTAACATATGCTGAGACATATGTTGAAACAGTGCTGAGACATATGCTGAAACAGTGCTGAGACATATGTTGAAACAATGCTGTAACATATGCTAAAACAGTGTTGAGACATATGCTGAAACAATGCTGAGACATATGCTGAAACAATGCTGTAACATATGCTGAAACTGTGCTGGAACATATGCTGAAACAGTGTTGTAACATATGCTGAAACAGTGCTGGAACATATGTTGAAATAGTGCTGTAACATATGCTGAAACAGTGCTAAAACTGGGTTTGGGCATTTAACTTTGGCTGAAAAATCAGCGAGACTGAAACTAGGTTGGGGTCTGAAAAGTTTACAATATATTTGTCGCATGTACCGATCCTTTTTGGGTTTTTTTAGGAAAAAATACGAGCAAGTATTAGTTCTTTCTCATGCTCGTAAAACCATGAGAACGTAATCGAGTAGTCTTTTTTTCATTTTTTGGAACTTGTAATGGTAATACGAAAACAAAATCTATAGAGTATCCTTTAAGCTCTTTTCACGCTCTTTAAAAATGAAAATATTGTCGAGCGACCTTGTTCTTTTCACACTCGTAAAAGTATTTTAAGAAAACATCTAATGAGTGGTAGGTTATCACTTTTTTTGTCTCGTCATATTAAATTACGAAAAGGGACCTTGTGGATTTCTCCTTAAGTGTTTTTCAGACTCTCTAAAATTGAAAAAACCCTAAGTTTTCTCTCTTTGGAATCATTAAACAAACATTGAAAGACCCATATGGGATCAAACCACTCCTTATTAGGGTTCATTAAACATACTCTGATGGACTTGTCTGAAGGATGAGATTATATGAACAAGCATATGTTATCCTCCTCAAGATTGCATAAAAATAAAGAGGTACTCGCCAGAAATGGTGGGGGGAAATTTGGAAAAGAGATGTCTCTGTGGAATTGTGTTAGTGGTAGTAATAGTCTCTCTTGAACATGACACCCCCCTTCATCATTGTATCCGGGTTGGGAAATCCATTTCTCCCCCATTTGATCATTTACATGTCCATATGTTGGGTCCTCCTTGAGTCAATGCTGTGAAAACCATTGTCATGTCATTCATATCTTCAAGAGAATTCCAACCTAAATGAGCCTTCTATCGATTCATCCATCTGCAGTTATAAATTCTCTACCATGTCGGCCTTCGCTCTGTCAGTTTCTAATCACTTCATACTTTGATCTATCTCAAATTTGTTACTTATTTTGTGTCATTGATGGGGGATACATCAAGACCCTCATGTGATGAGTATTTTCCTATCAAATTCAACTCATTATCCATGAACAAGACTTAGAAATCATTTAGTAACTTAGGGCCTGGATGCCTTAATGAAAGGTTTCTTTGCTTTCAACAATGGGTTCACATCATTGACCTCTGATTGGAAGATTCCATCGAGTGTTCGCCTTCAATTAATTTATTCACATTCGTTGGATTGTACTAGGGTACCTTGGGATTCATTGACATCAATGGTGATTTCTCTTGCACTTGTTAACAATTTTTAATTAATGACCAGTAATCAAGTGGTTTCTACCATGTTCAACTTCATCATTTGTAATCGCATGGCTAGATTCATACTTAGAGATGATGAAAATGAAGACCCTGAATCTTGTCATTTCAATCGAGGTTGCGACAAAGTATTCATGATTTGTATTGACACGTAGATCCACTTTGTATGTCTCATGGTTATGTCTGAATTTGAGTTTCTTAGAGCATAGATCCAGAGTATATTCTTGGTGGTTGTACTGAATCTTGATGACATGGATCCATGGTGTATGATTAGTGTCCATGACTCACTTAACACTTATGATTAGAGGCACTTGTAGTATGAGCATGGGAATGCCTACCTCATAGATGGTATGATATTATGTAGATGATTGACTCTTTGCAAGTTCTCGATTGGTGCGCTCCTTGTTTCAGACACACACATTCTACAAAGTATTTCGACGGTCACAAGTTTCAACTTCATACTTTGGGGGGAATTCTGTTACATATTATTTTTTTCACCTTAGTGATCACCTGACAAGATGTGTTCATGTTCCCTAAAAATATTAAAAGAGACATTCTCTAGGAGAAAAATTGATTTGACTTCCTCTGCTAGAAAACCCTATAAAGTAAGGTCATCGCACCCTTCTCTATTCATGGAGTGTGATGATTCTTGATTGTTGCATCCAGCTCTAGAGTTGGACTACAATGTCTCTGTAGGCTTCCCTATGTCTAGGGTGTTATGATGTTAAAATCTTGGGAAAAGTCAAACTTCACGAATGTTCTAGAAAGGGATATTCTAGACAATGAGGTGGCCTCCGAACGGTTTGGATCTTACTCTCTTATCTAATTTGGTGGGATCATCCTAATCTCCTCACCCATCTCTCTTTCACCCTATATAAATAGGGATATCTCATGGAAAAGGCTAAAGTTGAATAGGCTAAGAATTGGATGGATAATTCTACTTTAGATCATGCTTGGGAGCCTCAGTTCAGTTCATTAAGTCATTTTAGATCTTCTTCATTCAAGGTTGGATAAAAAGTGTTTGTGTTGGAGAAAAGGGCCATCAAAAGGGTACCCTGCAACATCAAGGCATTTGGTTGTATTCTCCAATTTCTATTTAATTCGATACAGTGATATGCTTCTTTCCCATAAAACTACTCTTGTTTTATTGTATGATTCCTTGATCACATACATAGGTTCTTGTTGAGTATATTATATTTCTGTCACTTTGGTTGGCTTGTGTTCCCTTGCAGATTCAATATCACAAGAGAATTGGAGTGGCTCTAGGATGAAAATGGAAAGACAAATTGACATTTAAAAGGTATGTTGTCTATCTCTTGTTAATTAGTAAACTCAATAATTAGAACTTAGGGAAAGCGTCATATTATGTTATCTTTTGTTCTAGTTTCCAGTGGGATCTAGGGAGACATGTTTGTGTCCATACTTACTGATTAATACTATAACACTCTCAGATCCACTTTTTCTCTTTCCAATACCATATTACGATCCATAACCTCATTAAGTTGAGATTTCATATAAGGTATATCTTGAGAATACCTCTAGGTCCAAGTGAAAATTTATTCACAGTATACATGTTCCAATCTATGTAGGGGACACATATTATCTGAGTTTAATGACTTATCTTGCACCATTGTCATTTTTAAATCATAATGGATTCCAAAAAACACCTCTTGTTCCTTTAAAAATGAAGGTTTGAAACAAAATTTTATTGGGGCAAGTCCACTGTAGTGGCATCAGTGTTGGTATATTTGACAAATATCGTATCTTCAATGACAACTATGGGAATGGGTTTATCATGGTTTTGATGTTGGTTCCTTGTCATCCTTGACAAAAGTCTACCGACAACTTTTATTTCTAAAATATAAATTATTAACATTATGTGTGACTTTCTTATCCTTTCTTTTAATTTTTTTTTATCCTCACTAACCGTGTTCTGTACAGGATCAGGGGCGACCAATGTCTTATCTCTTAAATGAATCAACATTTCTTCCAAGGATTTCTTTGGAACAAATTCCTGCTTTTTGGAGGTGACCTAGGCTATCAGACGAAACTCAATAGAGGTATCGGGAGGTAAGACATGGTCTTTCGATACTTGTATTTCAAGTCAAACATTTTGCAGTGAATGGGATGACATGCTTCGACCGACAGACTCATATCCACATAGAGGTAAACCAGGAATAGGTTTAGATGGAAATGAAACAAAACCATTCCTAATGAGGAAACTCTGTCAATTATCTCCTATATTTAACAATTGGGCATTAACCAGAACCCACATTAGACCATGGTGGAATAAATTAGAGTTAGGGTTTTGTCTTTGGTGAAACTTGGACATTTTCTAGAGACTTCTAAGCCAATAAAAAGGAAATTTCAACTTAAAACCCAGGAAGACCATCAGTAGTCGTATATGAAACAAAAACATCAGTCCATAATGTCCCTCATAGGTCACAAATTGTTTAATTATCAACAAAAATCCATGCCAACGAGTTTTGAACAACTTGATAGGCATACCTTTTACGTTATAGCGCGATTTTATGGACACCAACAGTAAATTCCATTAGATGCCCTCTATATTCATATTTTAGAACCAATGGTCCCCTTCTTGTGACAAAATCGTGGCCTATGCTATGGATTCTTCGTTTACCTGCAACTGCAGGTCGCCTACTTTGGATTTTTCAATGTCAAAAGTCTTGGCAAAGGCCTGTGCAACTTCTAGGTTAAAACCATCAAAAGACTGGATACAATTAACCTAACCGAAAAGGTCGAGTTCATATATTGTGTCATCGTGGGAAAGAGAATCATGTGAGCCATTCAGATCCACCCTTACCACATGAGCCATCATCTTGCGCATGACATACCAAAAGATGCAGAATGGAGGGGTCTGCGCTCGATCCAACCCAAAAAAAATGGTAGATTTTACATGGCTAAAGGTAACCTGAAAACTAAGACCTTGGGATGATGCTACCATGACTTCCACCCTAAACGTTGATTAAACACCTCGAACTAGAGGATGAAAAACTCTAAAACCACCTCGACTGCTAAGAACCTACTCCTTGGTTACGAAGGACCATCCAAACGATGAAATGAAAGTGATAGTGATGGATAGGACATAGAGGTAATGGTTTCATACCACAGTCACTATATAGGTAATACATTGATAATACAGTGACATAATAGTTTAAAGAAGAATTCATATCAAATGGTAAGGTAATAAAACATAATCAAAATCACAAAGGGTAATGAAATAATCAACACCTTCAAAATATATTTAACCAAAACATAATTTACCCACAATTTAGTTCTATCCTTATACTATAAAATTTTCACATGATCACAAATCCACCGAGCTTATATGGTATGTTATTTTAGTTATCTCAAAGGTTTGTTTGATTTTACAAGGAGAGAACTCTTAGAGTTCAGTTAATGTATTTTACAAGTAGACTTCAATTGCATGCTTTCCAGTCATGAAATTGAAATGGGTAAACGATTCGTTTATTAATAAAATAAATCTAAAAAAAAATTGATCAACCAAGCAATCACTCAAAAATCAAATTCGTCGTAAATAAAAACTAGGTGGCTGATAAAAATTTCTATTGCCATTTTTGCACTTCAAAGATCGATGAAGCGATATGAATATTTGGCTACCAACAATGGTGACATACTGGGTGAAGCAGTTACCTCTTCATCATCAAAACTTTATATCAGGGAAAAGAAATATTAAAAAAACACTTAAAACAACTTTGAATCAGATTAAAAGTATTAAGATTAGCTTAGAAAAATTAATACAGTCATAATCACAAGGAGTTCTCTAAAAGATGATTATAACTTGAAAGTTAGTTTTGATTAAAAGGTGACGATATTTATAAAGGTAAATTCAATATTGTTGACATGGCCACTACTTCCAGCAGACGTTCATAGCCTCAACAGGGATGTCATTTTACCCACTCAAGTACTTTAATCCCATCCAAAAGTCATCTATCCATGATATAAATTTTTGATATATGATCAACTTATAAAACATAACTGAAAAATCTCAAACCCAACATTGCTTCACTGCCATTAGGCCTATTCAGTACCTCGACAAAGTTGTCTTGGTATCATGTTTGCATTTACCCGTTGCTAGCAAGCCTATTTAGTAGCCCGATGGGTTTACACACATTTCCCACAAATTGAAGTGTTTCCAACTCTCCTTAGTTGTTTATAATGATAGAATTTTGATATTTCATGATAACAGGAGAGCAGGGAGGTACTGAAGATTTGACATCCATATAGATATATGATCGATCATTAATATTTTTTTTTTGTTCTTTAAGAAATGATAGTTTTAATCATGGTTTAGACATTTATATTTCAATAAAGAAATCATCTCAAGGATGGGGAAGTGCTTTGAGTTGATCTCATTAGAGTTGGGATGGTGTGAAATGTTTAAGGGTGATCGTACTTTCCCAAGACCTTGACAAAATTTCAGGAACAATATTCTCGCAAAGACTTCTAGAATTACTGTCTTATAAACAAATCATCTAAGTTAAACCTTAATACTAAAAATGCTTGATGTGACATCCCCAAAAATAAAGTATTTTTGAAATTCAAAATTTGTTAGAAAATTATTCCATTTTTAGTAAATTCGAATTTGGAAACATTTTGCCATTTATGTCCATTACGAATTTCGAATTTAATAAATTGTAATTTATTATTATGAATGTTGGGAAGAGACCTGATGTGACCAAACAGTCTATTTGACTATGAAACTTGTATGTAAACAGAATATTGTTTTAATTATTGCAGGAGGACAAATGGAACAACCATGTTAAATTTAGCTGACCATGACTCCATGAGTGGGGAACATGTTGGAACTACCTCTGGGCTGATTGTTACAAGTGGAAAATCAGGGATTTGGCCATTGGAAGCCCTTGAAAATCAAGGATATAAGAAGATGTGAAAATTCCAAAGGGAGGGAAGAAAGACCTAGGCAAAAATATTTTTGGATAAATAGCATATGTGAGGAGGTAGAACATTGCCTAGTATGCTGGGGAAAGAAATTGTTGTATACTTGTTGTTTGAACACTAAATATTGAGTGTGAGGCAAGGAGAGGACTACAGATAGAGAAACATTTGCTGAAGAGGATATTTCAAGTTCTCCCTCATGGATTCATGGTCAGGCTAGGGGGTGAATCGAGCAAGTAACTTGGCTATCTGGTTCTATGGTTGGGAGGAACGTGGTTGTTCCCTTTGTCTTCCCACGAACTGGTTCAGATATGTTAGATATTCTCCTTCTTTGTTTGGAATGATTTTATGTATCCGATATGATGCCTCTGATTGTGTTAAGTTGAAATAATATTCCATATGTGCCATATGTTCGTTGTATAAAGTTTATGATCAAAGACCAAATTATGGAATGGTTCCTTCTAAAACTAAAATCGTAGGAAGTATGATCTTTGTATAATGAACTTGAAAGAATAGGTACATATATAGGTGTATGTTTATTTTCATGATTAAAATTCTGAGTAGAATTATTTATGAACAAACGAACTCGAAAGGAACAAATCTTCCTATAGGTACATTCTGTCTTCTGAAATTGCATTGCTAGATAGATCTATCTTTGAATCATTGAATAGAACAAGTTGGTACATATAGTACATATATATATATATATATATACAAGGTATATAGATACCATTGCAGTTTGTACCACGTACAGACTTTATTAAAATAAGTTTAATGAACTGAAATAGAAATCCACACAGAAAGTTGTGTCATATTATTCGAACAAACAAACTATGCTAATCCGACAATCCACTACCTTTTGTTTGAAGAAATGATCAAATAAGAGATTAAGTCTCCTCCTTAAATTATGTTTATAATACCAAATAAAACTTCATGAGTTTTGTTGCCCTAATTATGAGGTATTACAGAAGTGGAATGCTCCATAAGCATAAGGATTCGTAGACATTTATCCAAGTCCTTTACCAATAAAATAACTTAGACTTCTCTTTCCATTCATACATAATAAAAGAATCCCAACTAAGAAATAGTCTCGGCATGAGAAAATCTACAATTTAATAAATGATTGAATATACATGTGAAACCGTTCACTCGGGGTTTGTGACAGGGGACGATATAGAAATGGCAATACCTTCATACAATTCTATAATTACATTAAGAAATGGTAAAATCCTACCAGTCTTTGAAAACCCCCTCACACAGTCTAAAGGATGATAGTTACACAAGAATGTATATATAATTATAACATTGCAATTATAGTTAAGCATTCTGAATTTTAAACCACAGAACCATAACCCTACTCTACCCTTATATTGTCAATGCAGATCATCATTAGCTACTCCTATTCGGTCCAATCTAACTTTTATCAGTTCAGAGTGAAACATACCAGAAATAACATAGGAGATGTCGAAATTAAATAAAACGATGCATTGTGATCCAACACTTAGAGTTTAAAGAAGGGCCTTATTCAAAACAATAATCTCAGTAATTAAATTCAAAATAATGTGAATCTTGAATGATGAGGAGAACCGACTTGATTCATTAGTCTTTTACATACTTTAATTTTATAGGATAATCCTCTAGATGATTCATTGGAAGAATCATACTGTCATAACCCACCCCTAGACTTTAAAGTTACCTTGGGGATTTCTTTTCCCTTTCCGAGCCGATAAGGAACTGAGGAACACTATTTTTAATGAGTATTTTTAAACTTACAATCGAGACTGTTCGAACCCTGGAAGGGTACAAACATAACTCTAATACATGTTGCATCTTACACACGTATGAACCTCGGGTCCTTGACGAATACAACAACCTGGAAAAACCATCATACGAAGATTAGTAATTTATATACAAAAAAAGGAGATTAAGAAGTACACCAACAAAGAGAGATGGGTTATTAACAAAACATTACTTAACTTCCGATTTGGGTTTCACATGTCTTCCTTGTCCTTGTTTTTTTTTTCCAGCCTAGATAGATGATGAGGTCTGACGGTGAAGGGTGCAGAAACACACTGATGGGTACCCTTGCATCAAACAGGGCCCATCGTTAGTGCTGCATTTCCACTCTTGGAATGAGTTAATTAAGATAAGGAAAATATTTACACAGTATAGTAGATAATGAAATACAATAGTCGATTATACTAAGTCCCTTGCATTCAGGAGCAACATATAAATTTTTAAGTGTAAACAGAGTCTAAATATTCCTTTAACCAGAAGTACACTTAATTGGATTTCACCTAGGTTACCCGCACCCCAACCTGCTCAGAAAGGTAAAAGTCCAATTTCAACATAGATAGGTTCTGACCTTTAATGTGGGCGAATGTCAGGTTAACCTGGTTGCCACCTTGGAAGCAAGGTCTCCCGTGTACTAATCAAGCAAAGAAACACCTAGTAGGGATTTTCTAACCAAGCTCATGACTTTCTCGACTAAGAACCTTGGCCTGCGACAGAGAATTTTTCTTTTAAAACCCCAGACTCTTGATTATGGGTAAACGAGGCTCTCCTCCCCTCTCCCTAACTGAAGAGAAACATCGATAAACCTTAAGAAAATCATTCCTCCAGTAGGGATGTAGGATGAATCCAAAGAATACAGGGAAGCCATATGAAAATGGGAACTCAATAGGAATAAAATTGACATGACAGGATTGCTAGTGACAAGATTCTTACTCTTTAATTTTCTGAAAGATGCACCATCTTATTTAACCAAGCTAGGTTTTATGATTCAGGAAGACTTACCTGGAAGATGGTCCATGCCATATGTTTTAGCTATGAAGCGGCCACCATGGCATTGGACTGCGCCTCAACCAAATCTTGTGACATAGAGCCACTTCGCAGAAGAACAACTTTGACAAACGGTGAACCTATTCCAACCCTAAGCGACACAACTTGCTGACTAGGAGTAAATCTCAAGAGTGCAGAGGAAGGATAGCCATGTGACAATGGCAAGGTCAAGTAAATGTCAAGAGTGTGGAGGATGGATAACCATGTGACAATGGTAGAGTCGATTTGATACCTGGGCACAAAGCCCGGTAAATACACTGGGACTTGCAGGACCGTCATCAACAGATTTACAGAGTCTTAAGTGTTATGACAGGGAACTGTCTCTTCCACTTAAATAATGGCATTATTTGATACCTACTTGACTCGATGGGAGTTAAATTCCTTTCAAAACCTCTTTTTCATTCAAGGCAACAGTTCGATCCTAGTTGTCAAATTTCCATTTGGCTTTCGGATTTAATTCTTCTTTTCAACCAACTATCGGTTCGAAGAACCACTCAATATCCATGAATTGGCAATTATATTAGTTGTCTAGTGTACAAACTGACCCCATGACTAATATGGCTAAAGATCTAGTTAAAGTTCCCTAGGGTTAGCGCGAATATGGAACCTTTGTTAAACAAAGAAATAAATGAGTCGTAGTATGAACGATAATATTCCACTTACATACATGTACCTAAAGGTTGAAAGGGGTTTTACTAAAGCCTTGGAAACACTTCCTTATAATCCTTCTACATGTGCTTAAGCAAGATAAGATAAATGGGATATCTTGTAGTAAGTGGATGTTTAGAATTTTGTAACAAGATTTGTTTAATAGAATTTATAAAAGGTTTCTTTTTATAGAGCTTCATCACTAAGTGACATAAGGTTTGTAGAACTAAGAACCCTTATTCTATCAATAAATTATTTAGAAGACAGATAAACAATTTTCTTTTTTGGTAAATATGAGTAAATTTGAGGTTCACTACATATGGTATCAGAGAAAAGATTACAACACTAGACCTGAACATGGCCACGTTAGTTACTTGGCATATTTTTCAATTTATGCAAAACTAATAAACCTTTATTGTTACAAACAAAAAGCCATATCGGTTTTGTGTTAACTATGGCAACTCAGGATGATGCATAAATTAGAATTGAAGGAAATCCAGAATAGAGACCCCTTGGAGATCCAAGATAGAATAGTGACGAAATATCACCTACAAAAGTGTTGGAAACAATGAGGAGTCTCATTGTTGAGCTTTAGGTTTTCAAAGACAACAATGAGAAACTAAAGAAAGCACAACAGGAAAAACAGGAAATAAATGAAGTCCTGATGTGCAACATAGTGACTAAGAAAATACCAAAGGATGATAATAATGAAGAAGAGGTCAGTAAAAGGGCCTCCAATAATTCTATGCCAGAATTGGAAAAAGCGGATAGTTCATCTGAAGGCACACCTTCAGTTGACGAAAAAACTAAAGTAGACCATAAAAGAAAACAAGTAGACCACATTGAAGGAAAATTTAAGAAGATTAAACCAACTACCTTTGAATGAGAATCCAGAACATGAGAAGTTGAGGCATGGTTATTGGACATAAAAAAATACTTCTAGATATTTAACTATTCCGGCCATATGAACGTTAGAATGGCCATTTACAATCTGAAAGGGAAAGCCGACATTTGGTGGCAAGATCTCAAGTTGGCCAAGGGCCTAAAGGAAAAACAGATGGAATGGTCTGACTTTAAGAAATACTTTAAGAAGCAGTACCTATCTGAAAGCTATTATGAAAGGAAAACGTAAGAATTTTACGAGTTACGACTTGCAAAGATGACAATGGAGGACCTTATAAACAAATTCCTGGAATTACTAAGGTTCGTACCTTACATCCGGGTAGACAAGGTAAAAATCCAGCGATTCTTAAGTTGTTTACCGCAATCCTACATGGATAGAATTGAGTTTGACAACCCCAAATCCTTGAGTGAAGTATTCAAGAAAGAATGAATGTGCTACGACCAATACAAACAATGGGCAAAGTTTCCCAAAGATTGGAAAGATAGGAAAGAAGACCGAATGAACCAGTGGAAGAAGGGATTCCAACCAGCTCCTTATCGGAATGAAACAAAAAGCTTTCCCAGAAAAAAATTCCACTCAAATTGTCCAAGTCTGCAAGGCAGTGGCAAACCGACAAATCTTGGAACAAAGAAATTTGGGGACGGTCCTCATGAACCATTGAAGTGCTGAGAATGTGGAGAACCTCATCTAAGGAGGAACTGTCCATGTTTAAATACAACAAACAAAACTGTTGTTCATAATTTGCAAGAAGCCTCGATGGTGGGTGATGTGGGAAAAATTCTGCATCGAATAAATGCAGCCATTGATGGTCGTCAAGTTGACCACCTGTCCTCTGTGGTGGAAATCGAAGGTAAAATCAACAACACCCAAACTTTTGTTTTAATTGATCCTGGAGCTACATTAAGTTATATGACTCCTGGAGTAGTAGAGTCAAATAAACTTAAGAGGATGAAACACGCAAAATATTGGCTGGTACAGTTCGCAACAGGAACTAAAAGGAAAGTGGTTGATTTTTATTTCTGATTTTGAATTTAGTTTAGATGTTCCAAACATAAAAACAAATTTGAATAATCTTCCACTAGGATCTTACAATATGATTATCAGAATGGATTGGTTGGAAAAAAACAAAGCAGTTCTAGATTGTTATACAAAGACACTTAATTATAAAGATGGTTATGACACTACCAGAACAGCTTGAGGTATACCAAAACCAATATCGGTTAGACAAGTCTCAACAATGCAATTCAAGAAATGCATAAGAAATTGTTGCCAATTTTATGCCATCCAAGTAACGAATCTGTTAGAAAAAGAAGATAAGCCAAAGATAGAAGATTTCGCTATCCTACGTGAATTTAGAGACATGTTTGTTGATGAGATACTAGAATTACCTCCTAGAAGGGAAATAGACTTCTCCATAGACCTGCTACCTAGTTCAGGCCCTATCTCTAAAGAACCTTGCCGAATGAGTTTACCAGAATTGACAGAATTAAAAATACATTTACAAGAATTGTTGGACAAAGAGTATATCATATCGAGTGTTTCCCCATGGAAGCCACCAGTCCTCTTTGTGAAAAAGAAAGAAGGTACTCTAAGACTTTGTATCGATTATAGAAAATTGAATAAAATGAATATTAATAACAAGTACCCCTTACCGAGGATAAATGATTTGTTTGATCAAGTAGGCGGGGCCAAAATATTTTCGAAATTAGATTTACGATCCAATTATCATCAAGTTAAGATAAAGGATGAGGATATAAACAAAACAGCCTTTCGAACAAGATGTGGACACTACGAATTCGTATTCATACCTTTTGGACTCACTAATGCACCAACCACGTTTATGTGCCTAATGAACAGTTTTTTTAGTCAATACTTAGACAAGTTCGTACTAGTATTTATCGATGATATTCTGGTGTATTCTAAAATAGAGGAAGAACATGAAGAACACTTAAGAATAGTTCTACAAAAATTGAGGAAACACAAACTATACGCCAAATTTGATAAGTGTGACTTTTATCAAAAGAAAATACAATATCTAGGACATGTAATTTCAGCCGAAGGCATTGTCGTCGACCCTGAGAAAATAAAAGCCATCATAGAATGGTCGGTACCCAAGGATGTAGCAGATATTTGGTCATTCATGGGAATCACCAGATATTATCGCATATTTATAGAGGGGTTTTCCAAGATAGACTACCCTATCACGTCTTTACAAAAGAAAGGGACCAATTTTAACTAGTCACAGAAATGTCAAGACAGTTTTAACAAGCTGAAGGAATTATTGACAATTGCACCCATATTGAAGGTAGCAGACCCAGATAAAGACTTTACCGTATGTGTTGATGCAAGTAAAGAAGGACTAGGTGGTGTCCTAACTTAGGAAGGACACATCATTTGTTATGAGTCCCATAAATTAAAAGAACATGAGCAAAATTATGGCACTCATGACTTAGAATTGGAAGGAGTGATACACGCCTTAAAAATGTGGCGACAATACATAATGGGCATAAATGTTTTACTATTGAGGGATAATAACGGTGTGAAATATCTATTTAGCCAACCAGATCTTAATGAAAGGCAAGCAAGGTGGCTAGCCTTTTTGAGCGAATTCGACTTCGAGGTCAGACATATCAAGGGAAAGGAAAATAAGGTAGCAGATGCTTTAAGCACAAGAGTCCATGGGTTATTTGAGATAAATATCAGCAGGGCAGAAAGCGATCTGGAACAAAGAATAAAGACGGTGGGCATTAATGATGAAAATTACACTAAGGTAATGACAAAATTACAAAACAATACTGTAAACTCAGATAAACCAGATCTGAGTATCGACAAGAAGGGACTATTACAGTTTAAAAATAGACTTTACGTACTAGATTCAACATAGTTAATATTAACAATATTGGAAGAAGTGCATAAGAAACCGTATTCTGGCCATCCAGGATACCAGAAAACAATAACAACACTTATAAAACTATTTTACTGGCCTAATATGAAGGGAAAAACATCGGAATACTTGGCTAGGTGCCAAGATTGTCAACAATTTAAGGTCGAACACTAACATCGAGCCGGCCTATTGCAACCGTTACCAATGCCAGAATGGAAATGGGAGACGATATCGCTGGACTTTATAACAGGTTTGCCTAAAACTCAGAAGAAGAATGATTCTATTATTGTGGTAATCGATAAACTCAGTAAGTCTGCACACTTTATTCCTGTGAAATCTACTTTAAAGCTATAAATATCACTAAAATATTTATGAAGGAAATTTTTAGACTGCATGGTGTTCCTAAAATGGTGATCTCAGATAGAGATGTAAAATTTACATCCACTTTTTGGAAATAATTTTTTGCAGGGATAAATACTAATTTGAATTTTAACACGAGTTACCATCCACAAATGGATGGACAGACTGCACGAACAAATCAGATCGTAGAATATATCCTCTGCATGTACGTAAGAACAAAACCGAGTAAGTGGGAAGACTACTTTCACTTGGTAGAGTTCGAATATAACAATGGGTACCAAACTTCGACTAAATTGAGCCCCTTCGAGGTACTATATGACAGAAAGTGCATGACACCAGTTAGCTGGGATTATCCAATTGACCGACTCATGGTCGGACCAGAAATTCTCCAAGACATGGAAAGTATGGTAAGAAGGGTGCAACAGAACTTAAAAGAGGCACAGGACAGGAAGAAACGTTATGCAGACCAGAAAAGAAGACACTTGGAATTTCAAGTAGGAGATCGTGTTTACTTAAAGTTCAAAGCGCGGAGGAGTTCACTAAAACTCAGGAACTGTGCCATGTTGGAACCCAGGTTTTGTGGGCCCTTTGAGATATTAGCTCGAATTGGACCTGTAGCTTACCAACTTGCACTTCCAACTAATTTAAAAATTCATAATGTATTTCATGTTTCCTTGTTTAAAAAGTATGTCCATGACCCTGCTCATATGATTGATTGGAACTTGGTGCAGGTGGAACTAGAAGGCGAGTTCCAGGCAGAACCCTTGCTCATTATGGACCGGAGAGAAATAACACTTTGGAACAAAATCGTCGCTGAGGTAAAGGTGCAATGGAAGAACTTTAGTCCTGAGGAGGGCACTTGGGAGTTAGAGGGAGATTTGCATAAATCTCATCCAATCCTATTCAAAGAAAGGAATGAACACTGAAGATAGTGTTTATTGAAGGGAGAAAGGATGTGACATCCCCAAAAATAAAGTATTTTTGAAATTCAAAAGTTGTTACAAAATTATTCTGTTTTTAGTAAATTCGAATTTGGAAACTTTTTTCCATTTATGGCAATTCCAAATTTTGAATTTAATAAATTGTAATTATTATTATGACTATTGGGCAGAGACCTGATTTGACCCAAGAATCTATTTGACTATGACACTTCTATGTAAATAGAATACCATTTTAATTATTGCAGGAGGACAATTGGAACAACCATGTTAAATTTAGTTGACCATGACTCCATGAGTGGGGAACATGTTGGAACTACCTCCGAGATGATTGTTACAAGTGGAAAATCAGGGATTTGGCCATTGGTAGCCACTGAAAATCAGGGATCTAGGAAGCTGTGAAAATTCCCAAGGGAGGGAAGAAACACCTAAGAAAAAATATTTTTGGATAAATAACATATGTGAGGAGGCAGGACGCTGCCTAGTATGATGGGGAAAGCAATTGTTGTATACTTTATGTTATGAACACTGAATATTGAGTGTGAGGGAAGGAGAGGCCTATAGATAGAGAAACATTTGCTGAAGAGGATATTTCAAGTTCTCCGTCATGGATTCATGGTCAAGCTAGGAGGTGAATTGGGCAAGTAACATAGTTGTTCGGTTCTACGGTTGGGAGGAATGTGGTTGTTCTCTTTGTCTTTCCACGAACTGGATCAGATATGTTAAATATTCTCCTTCTTTGTTTGGAATGATTTTATGTATCCAATATGATGCCTTTGATTGTGTTAAGTTGAAATAATATTCCATATGTGCCATATGTTCATTGTATGGAGTTTATGATCAAAAACCAAATTCTGGAATGGTTCCTTCTGAAACTAAAATCCTAGGGAGTATGATCTTTGTATAATGAACTTGAAAGAAAAGGTTCATCTATAGGTGTATGTTTATTTCTGTGATTAAAATTCTCAGTAGAATTATTTATAAACAAACGAACTCGAAAGGAACAGATCTACCTATAGGTACATTCTAACTTCTGAAATTGAATTGCTGGATAGATCTATCTTTGAATTATTGAGTAGAAAAAGTCGATACATATAGTGCTAGTACAGACACACACACACACACACATATATATAAAATTTATATAGATACCATTGTAGTTTGCACTACATAGAAACTTTATCAAAATAAGTTTAATGAACTGAAATAGAAATCCACACAGATATCTGTGTCATATTATTTGAACAGACAAACTGTGCTAATCTAACAATCCACTACCTCTCGTTTGAAAAAATTATCAAATAAGAGATTAAGTCTCCTCAAATTCTATTTATAATACCAAATAAAACTTCATAAGTTTCGCTACCCTAATTGTGAGGTATTATAGAACTGGAATGCTCCATAAGCATAAGGATTCATAGACATTTATCCAGGTCCTTTACCGATAAAATAACTTATACTTCGCTTTCCATTCATATAGAATAATAGAGTCCCAACTCAGAAATACTCTTGGCATAAAAAAATCTACAATTTAATAGATGATTATATATACATGCGAAACCGTTCACTCGGGGTTCATGACAGGGGATGATATAGAAATGGAAATACCTTCATAGAGTTCTGTAATTACATTAAGCAATGGTAAAATCCTACCGGTCTTTGAAAAACCCCTCACACAGTCTAAAGGAGGATAGTTACACAGGAATGCAAATATAATTATAACACTGCAATTATAGTTAAACGTTCTGAATTTTAAACCACGAAACCAAAACCCTACTCTACCGTTATATTGTCAACGCATATCATTGTTATCTCCTCTTGTTGCATCCAATCTAACTTTTATTAGTTCAGAGTGAAACATACCGGAAATAACATAGGAGATGTCGAAATTAAATAAAACGATGCATTGTGATAAAACATTCAGAGTTTAAAGAAGGGCCTTATTCAAAACAATAATCTCAGTAATTAAATTCAGAACAGTGTGAATCCCGAATGATGAGGAGAACCGACTTGATTCATTAGTATTTTACATAATTTAATTGTACATGATAATCATGTAGATGATTCATTCAAAGAATAATATTTTCATAAGCCAAACCTAGACTTTAAAGTTACCTTGGGGATTTCTTTTCCCTTTCCAAGACGATAAGCAACTGAGGAACACTATTTTTAATGACTATTTTTAAACTTGCAACTGGGACTGTTCGAACCCTGGAAGGGTACAAACAAAACTTGAATACCTGTTGCATCTTGTGTGCATAAGAACCCCAAGTCCTTGGCGAATACAAAAACCTGAAAAAACCATCATACGAAGATTAGTAATTTATATACAAAAAAAAGGGAGATTAAGAAGTACACAAACAGAGAGAGATGGGTTTTTAAGAAAACATTACTTAACTTCCAATTTGTGTTTTGCATGTCTTCCTTCTCCTTTTTTTTTTCCAGTCTAGATAGACATCTAGGGTCGAGGGTGAAGGGTGAAACAACACACTGGTGGGTACCCTCGCATCAAACATGGCCCATCATTAGTGCTATGTTTCCACTCTTGGAATGAGTTAAATAACATAAGGAAAATATTTACATAGTATAGTAGATAATGAAATATAGTAGTCAATTATACTAAGTCCCTTGCATATAGGAACAACATATAAATTCTTAAGTGTAAACATAGTCTAAATATTCCTTTAACCAGAAGTACGCTTAACTAGATTTCGCCTAGGTTACCCGCACCCCAACCTGCTTAGAAAGGTAAAAGTCCACTTTCAACATAGATAGGTTATGGCCTTTAATGTGGGTGAATGTTCGGTTAACCCAGTTTCCACTTTGGAAGCAAGGTCTCTCATGTACTAATCAAGAAAACAAACACCCAGTAGGGATTTACTACCCAGACCCGCGACTTTCTTGGCTAAGAACCCCGACCTACGACAGGGAGTTTTTCTTTTAAAACCCCAGACTCTCGATTACGGGTAAACGAGGCTCACCTCCCCTCTCCCTAACCGAAGAGAAACATTGATAAACCTTAAGAAAATCGTTCCTCCAAGAGGTATGTAGGATGAATCCAAAGAATATAGGGAGGTCATATGTAAACTAGAACTCAAGAGGAATAAAACAGACATGACAAGATTACCAGTGACAAGATTCTTTCTCTTTGATTTTCTAAAATATGCACCATCTTATTTAACCAAACTGGGTTTTATTACTAAGGAAGACTTACCTAGAAGACAGGCCATTCCATCTATTGCAACTATGAAGTGACCATCATGGGATTGGATTGCGTCTCAACCAAATCTTGTGACATAGAGCCGCTTCACAAAAGAACAACTTTGAAGAATGGTGAACCTACTCCAACCCTAAGCAATGCAGTGATGATTAGGAGTAAATGTCAAGAGTTTGGAGGAAGGATAGCCATGTGATAATGGCAGATTCGAGTAAATGTCAAGACTTCAAAGGATGGATAGCCATATGACAATGGTAGAGTTGATTTGACACCTAGGTGAAAAGCCCGATAAATACATTGGGACTCACAGGACTCTCATCAACACAGTTACAGAGCCTTAAATATTATGACAGGGAACCGTCTCTTTGACTTAAAGAGTGGCACGAGTTGATACCTACTTGACTCAATGGGAGTTAAATTCCTTTCACAACCTCTTTATCATTCAAGGCAGCAATTCGATCCTAGTTGTCAAATTTCCATTTGGCTTTCGGATTTAATTCTTCTTTTCAACTAGCTATTGGTTCAAAGAACCACTCAATAGCCATGACTTGGTAGTTATATTAGTTTTCTGGTGTACAAACTGGCCCCATGACTAATATGGCTAAAGATCTAGTTAAAGTTCCCTAGGGTTCACGTGAATATGGAACCTTTATTAAACAAAGAAATAAACAAGTTGTAGTATGAATGGTAAGATTGCACTTACATACATAGACCTAAAGTCTGAAAAGGGTTTTACTAAAGCCTCGGGAACACGTCCTTATAATCCTTCTACATGTGCTTAAGCAAGATAAGATAAATGGGATATCTCATAGTAAATGGAAGTCTAGAATTTTGTACCAAGATTTTTATAATAGACTTTATAAAAGGTTTATTTTTACATAGCTTCATCACTAAGTGACATTAGGTTTGTAGAACTAAGAACCCTTATTCTATCAATAAATTATTTAAAAGACAGATAAACAATTTTTTCTTTTGGTAAATATGAGTAAATTTGAGGTTCACTACACTGGAACTATTTCAAACTGCTATCAGTGATAAATCTGATCATGAAAATTCCATTCAACAATGGATTGCGAGTTAGAAATAACTTTTAAATATAAAAAGAAAACAAAGAAAGAAGCAAAATAATAATAAAAAAAAAAACTAGGGATATTTACAAGGGGGTAGGTATTATTATTTCCAGGCAAAGTACTTCTTGAGAGTTTGGCCATTCACTAGAAAAGTTTCTAGCTGTCCCTCCAGGTTTTGCAGACGAAAGGAGCTAGGACCCACTTTTTCTGCAATGACAAAAGGTCCCAACCACATATTATGAAACTTAGTGTGTTCTCATTTATCCTCATGTGCTTTGTCCCATTTGAGGACCAAATCTCCTACGTCAAAGTTTATATCCAAGGAAAAACTTGTATCAAACCAATTTTTAACAATTTGTTAGTGCTAGTCCAATTTATGTTTTCCTTATGTCCTAACTTCTACTAATTTCACTAAAGCGTTTATTCGATTCTCTAAAGGGGGACATTCTTCCTCCTGAACTTTATGAGGTAATTGAAGTGATGGGAGAAAGAGGTGGGGAGGAAGGATAAATTCACTTCCATAAATGATAAATAAAGGAGAATTACCGATGGACTCTTTTGGGGTGAGCATGTCATCCCACAATGCGTTATATGATGCATGGTGCCAATTTTTGCGATTTTCTGATACTGTTCTTTTTATTATTTTAATTATATTTTTGTTTGTTGACTCAAGCAAGCCATTTCCTTTAGGATAATAACTGGCGAGTATTTTATCTTAATCCCGTTTTCTAGAGAAAAAAAATTCATGTCCAAGGAAGAAAAATAAGAAGCATTATCAAAAACTAAACATTCAGGTATCCTGAAACGTGTGATAATATGACAATTTAAGAACGAAATTACCTGATCCATGTTTACTACCCTTAATGGTAAAGATTCATACCATCCTGTAAAATAATTTGTTTTCGTGAGAATGTATTTGTGTTGCTGTGAAGAAGGGGGGTTAATTGGTCCTATGATATCTAGGCCCCACTGCTGAAAAGGTGTATCTACTGTATCAGACTGCAAGGGAAATGCAACCTTATTGACCCGTCTTGCAAAATTTTGACAAATTATGCATTTGTGATCCATAGCATGAGCATCCTTAAATAATGTGGGCCAATAGTAACCATCCCTAAGTGTTGGAAGATGGGTTGTTTTCATTGATGTCAACCCTAGTCATGGGTTTTGGATTGCAAGATTGATGAAGGTATTTGGACATGAAAAAAAATGCACATGCATATACAACACCTAGGGATGAATAGTATGCGTCATGTTGTTTCCATTGGTATGCGGCATGTCACGTGGATCCTCATGGTTGAGGAGAAATGAATTTTTGAAGATGAAAAAGTGAATTGTACATGTAGGCCTTGAAGATAATTACATAAAATAATTACAAAATAAGAAAGTGTCAGGTCGGCCCTAATGTTAAAAGGAAGTGACATAAATGGTATAAATAAACATCATTATACATTCATT
>ML776897.1:818904-883210 GCA_009831015.1 Picea engelmannii | reverse complement strand
ATAATTACAAAATAAGAAAGTGTCAGGTCGGCCCTAATGTTAAAAGGAAGTGACATAAATGGTATAAATAAACATAATTATACATTCATTTGATACAATTCGAATTTCAGAGGGCAGAAGAGGTAAAAGAAGGTTGGCTTTCAAGGGAGGATGAAGTCTTTTGGTGATGTGTTCTAACTTATGTTATTTTTAGGTCATCATACCATTTTTGCTATAACTTTTTTTCTAGAATGATTCATATGGTGAAATCACTATGTTATTGATAAGACATCTCAAGGTACCTTTGGTCACACTCTTTGGAAGATAGGGTTTGTGACCAGTCCTGAAGCTAGTCAATCAACAGGTGTTCCGGGTAAAACAGTCACAACTTCTTCATACAGAATCCAAATGAAGTGGGACCACTTCTATTGGAAATAGTATGGACTTTAGTGTCTTGTGTGTGATTTTAAGAATTGGATGTTAAACATTGTGCGTGGGGCATTCTGTACAAGTTGGGTCTTCTGAACAGACTAGAATTGAATAAAGTCTACCATTATTTCTATAACCTCTTTTTGGGGAGGATTCAAGGAGTGAAAATTGGAGGAGTTTTAGAGAATACATTGAGTAATATTATCTACAAGATCAAAGTACTCCAAGAATTGAAGAATTGAAAAAATTGAAGATGTCTCAGGAAGCATTATCAGGTTCTATGTGATGATTGGTTGATGGTGATGATTTAATGTAAAGTTTTATTATCTCTCATATATTCTTGGGTGGAAGGAAGGGGCAAGGATGGAGAGTTCAAATATCTCTTGATATTGGAGGATTGTATCTTCCTCTTCGAGGTTTATCCCTCCCTTTACATTTGGAATCTATAGCTACCTTTGGAATTCATTACTTCCCTTGAACAATAACTATTGATTATTTCTCATATATTGTGCATGGTGTATTGTGGTGTATTGGTGTAACTCTTATACTATTGTTTATTTCTCAGTGGATATAGTTGAATGGTTTAAGTATAAGTTGAAAAAGGTTTTAAATTGTACTTGATATTGATTCACCCCCCTCTCAGTATCAACACTAAGTACTTTGTGGGCAGTTGTATCTTCACCAAAATGACCCCCTACATCACCGAAATGTAACTCAGCTAGTACATTTTAAAATTCTTCTTTTTCTAGGCTGTGTAGAAATACACCATCAAAATTATTCTGAAACAACAAATCATTAATCAATTGATAAGATGCAAACATGAGACTTAGTGCTCTTCTGTTTTTTGGATCAAGATTTTGAGGAGAAGTTCCTTGCAACAAACAAAATCTGATATCATTATATCATGAATTAGTTACAGTTTTTGTACAATAGATTTGTGTTTTGTTATGAAAATTTTCAGTGGGTGTTGTTGGCTTATTTTTTGGTATTTCAACTAAGTTAGCCACTAATTTTCAAAGGCCTTGACTTATAAAAATTTGTGTGGCTAAGATTTATATATCGTACTCTTGAAGGGAGGTCATCTGATTATCCCTTTTCACCCCAAGTTCCTTCTGAACTAATAGATTTCTTACAGGAGGGTAAGGAACAATGAATTTTATTGTAGATTTCAATAGGTAAGGTATGAAATGTTTAACTACCTTAAAAACTACGTATTCTTGTTGATCTACTTATGGATAATTTAATTCTTCTCCTTTAAAACAAGAACTCATAAATGAAATGGGCATTTCATTGTTTTCAACATTTTTCTAAGTAAGCACAACATCATAGAATTTTTCTGATGCAAAAGTGTAAAACGTGAAGTCTTTGGAGAAATCAGGACTCATCAGGGAGGGTGTGACATCCCCAAAAATAAAGTATTTTTGAAATTCAAAATTTGTTAGAAAATTATTCTTTTTTTAGTAAATTCGAATTTGGAAAATTTTTGCCATTTATAGCAATTCCAAATTTCGAATTTAATAAAATGTAATTGATTATTATGACTATTGGGAAGAGTCCTGATTTGACCCAACAGTCTATTTGACTATTAAACTTTTATGTAAAAATAATATTGTTTTAATTATTGCAGGAGGACAAATGGAACAACCATGTTAAATTTAGCTGACCATGACTCCATGAGTGGGGAACATGTTGGAACTACCTCTGGGCTGATTGTTACAAGTGGAAAATCAAGGATTTGGCCAATGGTAGCCCTTGAAAATCAAGGATTTAGGAAGTTGTGAAAATTCCCAAGGAAGGGAAGAAATACCTAGGAAAAATATTTTGGATAAATAGCATATGTGAGGAGACAGGACGTTGTCGAGTATGCAGGAAAGAAAACTACTATTTACTTACTATTATGAACACTGAATAACGAGTGTGAGGCAAGCGAAGGACTATGAAACTAGAGGAACATTGTGGAAGGGGAGATTTCAAGTTCACCCTCATGGATTCATGGTCAGCCTAGGGGGTGAACCGGGCAAGTGATTTGGTTGCCTTGTTCTACGTTTGGGAGGAATGTGGTTGTTCCCTTTGTTTTCTAGCAACCAGGTTCACCTATGTACTCTCTAATTCCCTTACCGAATTTGTGACATTGAAATGA
Organism: Picea engelmannii; assembly: GCA_009831015.1. Classification (NCBI taxonomy): domain Eukaryota; kingdom Viridiplantae; phylum Streptophyta; class Pinopsida; order Pinales; family Pinaceae; genus Picea; species Picea engelmannii. Next base: position 880,662 of record ML776897.1, on the reverse strand, counting down.
TTGTATTTGTTGCTGTTCTAATTGATTATTTGTAGTCACATATATTAGTTGGAATTAAAGTGTTGTTGCAGGTTAATTGTGGAAATATTTATGTTCATCAAAAACTACATCTATAGTATCACAACAAGATTTATGTTATAGGAATAATGCTATTTTATTATGATTAATGGATTGATAAAACGCTTGAGTAATCTATATGTGGTAGGAACAAAGAGTAAGTAGTACACTACGCAGCAAAACCATTGTACATTATATAAATCATGGCAAGGATAGGGTTAGGTTACATAAAGTGCTCAAGCAAAAACAAATACGAATTCTAGAAGTATCGATCTAACATAAGTTCATATGTGAATAATGTATTCAAGTTCTGTATTATTTTCTAACCTATACAGACCAAAACCCCAAATCAGAATGAAATTCTACTAGTATAAGAATTCATGATAGGTTTATCTGATTATATGGAAGAAAGTTATGAGAATATATATATATGTTATCAGATGAGGTATTTCACTGGAAAATCCTCATAGGCCCAAGAGTCGTTTCATCAATTTGAAGGAGGGTATTTAGATTTGCATCCGTATATCTAATTTCACTTTGGCCAGATTTAAATCTATAATCAAATAGGATTGTCTATATGTTTCTTATAAAACTGTTAACTAATTAAACATTTTGGTCATTGTAATATCTATTAAGACATGTGAATACATGCATAGATATAAGTTATATAACTTCTTTATACAAAGAATCAAGTCTCTGAATGTCTTTCACAGAAATTGCATATATATATACACATAATTGTTCATATCGTATCAATTGTTCCTGTAGACATGTATCTACCACTACACGAAAGAGATACTAAATAAACAATTTTGAAACCTCTCATTTATTCATATTACAGTCCAAGATATACTTGCCTACATTGTGAATGAAATTAAAAAGTACACATGGTCATATCCCTACATACCGTAAGCAAAGAAGTATACAATAGATATATTGGGTAAAAAGAGACCTACAATGATATCTTTACTAAAACAAAAACAAAATAAGAAAGAAAATACCTTTTCATACCCTACAGTGAGAAAGATACAAAGTTTTGATACTGAGTATGAATGTTCAGACTACGGTCCCGATAACAAACATTTAGGTATAGAGAAACCAAAATAGTGAATAAGACTATCCAATAGTCCTTACTTTAGTGTAATTAGTTAAGGAAAGTAAAGTAACCTCCAAAAAGGAGTTATCACACATAGCAAGCCACCCCGGAAGAACCCATAATGTTTTCTTTAGGGTTTATCCTTTCTTTTCTAGCCAATACAAGAAATCGAACGTAACTACAAATTGTGCTAAATCTAAATGGAAGTCATGTCCTTCAAAGTGCCTAAACTCTCAAAGAGTTTATAAGGGAACTCGAATACCTTTTTCTCCTTTGATAAGAACCGGTACCCATGAGTGTACATGGTCAAAATTATACAAGGAAGTTATAGGTTTACATTAGCATTCTTTACAAAACAAACACATAAGTCGAATGATAATTTTCAACAGAGAAAAGGTAATCAAAAGAGTCCAGTCTAAGATTAACACTTAACTCATGCCGTAAAGAAGGCCTTTCTCTGCGCATATCTATGGAGGTCATCCTTGAATTGAAAGGAGGGGAAGGGGACAAGGTTAATCTGACAGGTACCCTTACAACCAAAGGGACCCATCATCAGTGAACAATACCAATCACGAAATTTAAATTATAATTACAAAAAATAAATCAAATTATACCAATAGTTAACATAAAATGTAAAAGGACCTTCCTAGACCACGATAATGTTAGAAGGAAGAATAAATAACACAAGGAGATCAATAAAAATTAACAACAGACCTCAACTTACTTATATAGAAAGACCTTAAAGAATATCGATGTTATACAGTACAAACTATAATAATTTGTTAGCAGGGTATGGTCTTTAGAATTGGGGTAAGTGGATGGGGTGCCAATACCTCGCAAGAAGTCATCAATTAAGCCCATAGAAAGACTATACTTGCCTAGAAATTAGGATTTAATTCATGACAGTTATACAACATAAATTTAATGGGAGACTCAAGTAAGAGTAGATGGGAAATCTGTGTACGGGGATCCTTTCAATATAACAAAGAGCCGAGCCACCTTAACAACCAAAAGTATAGGGAACACGTGCTCACCAGGAATGGTAGATGGCGATGGCGACCTCCGGTTCTCGTTGCCTTCTTGTTTCGGTAGCCTGCTTCTTAGAGACGTTTCATAGAGCCTTTTGAGGGGATTCCACAATGAAAGAATAAACACATTAAACCCTTGACGAACTATAACTACATGTTGTTAATTCCAAGAGTACGAAGGATAGTTGTACCATGTGATAAGAGCAGCGTTGGCGTGTCTCGGTTGGATGAAGCTAGGTGAGGAATTCGTAATTCGCATAATACAGGATTGTCATTTAATGGTAATGCAAATTCTTAATTTCACCAGATAGAAGACCATCTCTTCCACCTCACAAAAGTTACAAAGTCATTTACAGTCCCTTTCACAATATAGTGACTTGGAATACGCCACACCAACCGTTCACTTTAGTTAAACCATCATTCCTTTAAATTCGTCGATGTAATGTTTAGTTAAGATCAAGTCAAGAGAGGTTAAGGGACATAGTCTCGACTCCTTTTCCCTTACATCTATATATGAACTTTCCTCTAAGGAATTTTAGATTCTCTAGCGTGCCAACATGGGGAACCCTCGACTAAGGGAGAGAAAGGGGTTAGAGATCCTAAGCCTAGAATACTATCTTTTCTATTTTTACATATAAATGAGTGTGGTTTGAGTATGAAGGGAAGAGTATAAAGTTACTACTTAAAGTAAGTTAGACTGGGGTGGTAGTGTCTTAGTGTGGCATGTAAACTACCTCACATATATTTAGGACAGGAAATAAGGAAATAAGATGTCTGCATTTGATCTTCGAAATTATTCAATGAAATTCTGAGATTAATGTCAATTTTTTTTTTATGGCTAATTATGAGGTTCATTACATATGGTATCAGAGAAAAATTTACAACACTGGGCCTTGAATAGGGCCACATTAAATTCTTGTCTTATATTTTTACTTATACAAAACTAATAAACCTTCATTGTTACAAATAGAAAACCTTTTCTATTTTATGTTAATCATGGCAGCACCGGATGATGGGGAAATCAGTATCGATGGAAATCCTAAACAAAGAATTTTTGAAAATCAAAGATAGAATAGTGATGAAAGCTCACCTACTGAAGTACTGGAAACAATGAGGAATCTCATCGTCGAACTGTAGGTTTTCAAAACCGACAATGAAAAACTGAAGAAAGCTCAACAGGAACAACAGGAAATAAATGAAGCCCTGTTGCGCAGTATAGTGATGAAGAAAATATTAAAGGACGATAATAACAACAAATAAGTTAGCAAGAGGGATTCCAAGAACTCTGGACCTGAAATAGAAAAAGGAGACAGTTCATCTGAAGGTACACCTTCAGCTGAGGAAAAAGACAAAAACAGACAAAAAGAGAAAACAAGTAGACCACCTTGAAGGAGAATTCAAGAAAATTAAATCAACTACCTTTGATGGAGAATCCAGAACAAGAGAAGAAGTTGAGAAATGGTTATTGGACATCAAAAAAATACTTACAGATATATAACTACTCCAACAATATGAAGGTCAGAATGGCCATATACAATCTGAAATGGAAGGCTAGTATTTGGTGGCAGGACCTGAAATTGGCCAAGGGCCTAAAGGAGAAACAGATGGAATGGTATGACTTTAAGAAATATTTCAAGAAACAGTACCTATATGAAAGCTACTATGAAAGGAAAGCAAAATAATTTTATGATTTAAGACTTGGACATGTGACAATGGAGGACCTTATAAATAAATTTCTGGAATTACTAAGGTTCGTACCTTACATCCAGGAGGATAAGGTGAAAATCCAATGATTCTTAAGTTGTTTACCACAGTCCTACAGGGACATAATTGAGTTTGAAAACCCCAATTCCTTGAATGAAGTATTCAAGAAAGCACGAATGTGCTACGACCAGTACCAAACAACAAGAAGAGTTTCCCAAAGCCTGGAAGGAAAAGAAAAAAGATCAAATGAACCAGCGAAAGAAGGGATACCAACCAGCTCCTTTTCCGAATGCAGCAAAAATCTTTCTGAGAAAATATTTTCACTCCAACCATTCGAATACGCAAGGCAAAGGTAAACCGGTAAATCTGGGAATGAAGAAGTTTGGGGACAGCCCCTGCGAATTGTTAAAGTGCTGGGAATGTGGAGAACCTCACCTAAGGATGAACTTTCCATGTTTAATTTCAACAAACATGACTGTTGTTCATAAATTTTAGGACTCGACAGTGGGTGATGTGGGTAGAAGCCTGCATCGAATAAATGCAACCACATATGGTCGGCAAGCTGACCACCAGTCCTTTGTGGTAGAAATCGAAGGTAAAATCAATAACACTCGAATTTATGTTTTAATTGACCCTGGAGCTACATTAAGTTATATTACTCCTGGTATAGTAGAGTCAAATAAATTTAAGAAACTGAAGCACGCAAAATCATGGATGTTACAACTAGCTACCAGAACTAAAAGGAAAGTAGTTAACTTTATTTCTGATTTTGAGTTCATCTTAGATGGTCAAAACATAAGGACAAATCTAAACATCCTGCCACTAGGATCTTATGATATGATTATCGGAATGGATTGGTTGGAAAAGCATAAGGCAGTACTCGATTGTTATACAAAGACACTTAACTATAAAGATGATTATGAAACTACTAGAATAGCCCAAGGTATACCAAAACTTGTATCAGTTAGACAAGTTTCTGTGATGCAATTCAAGAAATGTATGAAAAGGGGATGTCAAGCTTATGCCATCCAAGTAACAAACTTGTCAAAAACGAAAGACAAACCTAACTTGGAAGACTTTGTTGTTTTACATGATTTCAGAGATGTATTCATTGATGAAATACTAGATTACCCCCTAGAAGAGAAATAAACTTTGCCATAGACCTGGTACCTGGTTCATCCCCTATCTCAAAAGCACCTTACCGAATGAGTATACTAGAATTAACAAAATTGAAAATACAACTGCAGGATTTTTTGGAACAAGAGTATATTAGACCGAGTGTTTCACCTTTGGGAACACCCATCCTCTTTGTGAAGAATAAATATGGTACTCTAACACTATGTATCAACTATAGACAATTGAACAAAGTAGCCATTAAAAACAAGTACCCCTTACCTAGGATAAATGATTTGTTCGATCAAGTAGGTGGGGCAAAGATCTTTTCGAAGTTGGATTTACGATCTGGATATCATCATATTAGGATAAAATATGAGGACATAAGCAAGATAGCTTTTCGAACAATATATGGACATTACAAATTTGTGGTCATACCTTTCAGACTCAGTAACGTGCCAACCAGATTCATGTGATTAATGAATAGTACTTTTAGTCAATACTTGGACAAATTCGTGTTGGTTTGTATTGACGATATTCTGGTATATTCAAAAATAGAAGAAGAACATGAAGAACACTTACGAATCGTACTGCAAACCTTGAGGAAGCACCAACTATATGCTAAATTCGATACGTGTGATTTTTATCAGAAGAAGATACAATACCTAGGACATGTAAATTATGTATTGGGCATTGCATTCGACCATGAGAAAGTAAGAGCCATTATGGAATGACCGGTACCGAAGGATGTAGCGGACATTCGGTCATTCATGGGAATGACCAGATATTATCGCAGATTTATAGAGGGGTTTTCCAAAATAGCCTACCCCATCACATCATTACAAAATAAAGGGACCAAGTTTAATTGGTCACAAAAGTGCCAAGATAGTTTTAATAAGTTGAAGGAATTATTAAAGACTACACCTATTGTAAAGGTAGAGGACCCAGATAAAGACTTTATGGTCTGTGTCGACATGAGTAAAGAAGGACCAGGTGGTGTCCTAACTCAAGAAGGACACGTTATTTTCTATGAGTGCCGGAAGTTAAAGGAACATGAGCGAAACTACGTCACTCATGATCTAGAATTGGAAGTAGTAATACATGCCTTAACAATGTGGCGAAACTACATAATGGGAAAAAAGTTTCTACTATTGACAAATAACAATGGGGTGAAATACCTATTTAACCAACCAGGTCTTAATGCAAGGCAAGCAAGGTGGCTATACTTTTTGAGCGAATTCGAATTTGAGGTAAATTATATCAAAGGTAAGGAAAATAAGGTAGTAGATGCCTTAAGTACAAGAGTCCATGGGATATTTGAGATAAACGTCAGCAAGGAAGAAAGTGATCTAGAACAGAGAATAAGGACGACATGTATTAATGACGAAAATTACACTAAGTTAGTGGCAGAATTACAAGACACTACAACAAACTCAGACAAACCAAACCTGAGTATTGATAAAAATGGGTCACTACGATTTAAAAACAGACTTTACATACCTGATTCAACAGAGTTAAAGATAACAGTTCTTGATGAAGTGCATAAGAAACCGTATTCTGGCCATCCAGGATACCAGAAAACAATAACAACACTTAGAAAATTGTTTTACTGGCCTAATATGAAGGGAGAAACAATAGAATACTTGTCTAGGTGCCAAGATTGTCAGCAGGTTAAGGTCGAACACCAACATCCAGCCGGCCTATTGCAGCCATTACCAGTTCCAGAATGGAAATGGGAGACCATATCGCTGGACTTTATAACAGGTTTGCCTAAAAATCTGAAACATAATGATTATATTATGGTGGTAATCGATAAACTCAGTAACTCCGCACACTTTATCCCTGTGAAATCTACTTTTAAAGCTATAAATATCGCTGAAATATTTATGAAAGAAATTTTTAGACTACATGGTGTTCCTAAAATGCTGATCTGAGATAGAGACGTAAAATTTATGTCCACTTTTTGGAAAGAATTGTTTATAGGACTAAATACTAATTTGAATTTTGACACAAGTTACCATCCACAAATGGATGGAAAGACTCAACGAAGAAATCAGATCGTAGAAGATATGCTCCGCATGTATGTAAGGACCAAACTGAGTAAGTGGGAAGACTACCTGCACTTAGTGGAGTTCACATATAACAATGGGTACCAAACTTTGGCTAAATTGATCCCCTTCGAGGTACTATATGGAAGAAAGTGCATGATGCCAATTAGTTGGGACAACCCAGTTAACCGATTCATGGTTGGACTAGAAATGATCCAAGAAATGGAAAGTATGGTAAGAAGGGTGCAACAAAACTTAAAAGAGGCACAAGACAGACATAAAATTTATGCAGACTAGAAAATAAGACACTTAGAATTTCAAGTGGGAGATCATGTTTACTTAAAGGTCAAATCCCGAAAGAGTTCTCTAAAACTCAGGAACTGTGCCAAGTTGGCACCCAAGTTTTGTGGCCCTTCAAGATATTAGCTCGAATTGGACTTGTATCTTACCAACTTGTGCTCCCAGCTAATTTAAGAATTCTTAATGTATTTCATGTTTCATTGTTGAAAAAGTATGTCCATGACCCTACTCATATGATCGATTGGAACTTGGTGTAGGTGGAACCAGAAGGTGAGTTACAGGCGAAACCCCTGCGCATTCTGGACCGGAGAGAAATATCACTTTGGAACAAAACTGTCGCTTAGGTAAAAGTACAATTGAAGCACTTTAGTCCTGAGGAGGCCACTTGGGAGTTGGAGGGAGATTTGCGGAAATCTCATCCAATCCTGTTCCAGGAAAGGAATGAATAGTGAGGATAGTGTTTTATTGAAGGGGGAAAGGATGTGACATCCCAAAAAATAAAGTATTTTTGAAATTCAAAATTTGTTAGAAAATTATTTCGTTTTTAGTAAATTCAAATTTGGAAATTTTTTGCCATTTATGGCAATTCCAAATTTCAAATTTAATAAATTGTAATTAATTATTATGATTGATGGGAAGAGATCTGATTTGACCCAATAGTCTATTTGACTATGACACTTGTATGTAAACATAATATTTTTTTAATTATTGCAGGAGGACAAATGAAACAACCATGTTAAATTTAGATGACCATGACTCCATGAGTGGGGAACATGTTGGAACTACCTCTTGGCTGATTGTTACAAGTAGAAAATCATGGATTTGGCCATTGGTAGCCCCTGAAAATTAGGGATTTAGGAAGCTGCGAAAATTCCCAAGGGAGGGAAGAAAGAGCTAGGAAAAATATTTTGGATAAATAGCATATGTGAGGAGGCGGGATGTTGTCGAGTATGTGGGAAATAATTCTACTATGTACTTGCTGTTATGAACATTGAATATTGAGTGTGAGGTAAGGGGAGGACTATGGAACTAGAGGAAAATTGCGGAAGGGGAGATTTCAAGTTCCCCCTCATGGATTCATGGTCAAGCTATGGGGTGAACCGAGCAACTGATTTGGCTACCCTATTCTAAGGTTTGGAGGAACATGGTTTTTCCCTTTATTTTGCAGCAACTAGGTTCACATATGTACTCTCTAATTCACTTACATAATTTGTGCCATTGAAATGATTGTATTTGTTGTTGCTCTAGTTGATTATTTGCAGTCACAGGTATTAGTTGGAATTAAAGTGTTGTTGTAGGTTACTTCTGGAAATATTTTTTTTCATCAAAAACTACATCTATAGTACCACAACAAGCTTTCTGTTATAGGAATAACGCTATTTTATTATGATTAATAGACTGATAAAATGCTTGAGTAATCTATATGTGGTAGGAACAAAGAGTAAGTAGTGCACTACGTAGCAAAACCACTGTACATTATATAAATCATGGCAAGGACAAGGTTAGGTTACATAAAGTGCTCAAGCAGAAACAAATACAAATTTTGGAAGTATCGATCTAACATAAGTTCATATGCGAATAATGTGTTCAAGTTTTTTATTATTTTCTGACCTGTACATACCAAAACCCCAAATCAGAACGAAATTCTACTAGTATAGGAATTCACGATAGGTTTATGTAATTATATGGAAGACAATTATGAGTATATATATATGTTATCGGATGAGCTATTTCTATGGAAAACCCTTGCAGGCCCAAGAGTCGTTTCATCAATTTAAAGGAGAGTAAAACCGAACCTGCAATCCTATCTTTACTAAGCCAAAAACGAGTCCAGTCTAAGATTAACACTTAACTCAGGCCGTAAGGCAGGCCTATCTCTGTGCATATCTATGGAGTTCATCCTCGAACCAGAAGGAGGGGAAGGGGATAAGGTCCATCTGACGGGTACCCTCGCAACCAAAGGGGCCCATCATCAATGAACAATACCAATCAGGAAATTTAAATTATAATTACAACAAATAAATCAAATTATACCAATAGTTAAAATAAAATGTAAGGGGGCCTTCCCAGACCACGATAATGGTAGAAGGAAACAAAAATAACACAAGGAGATCAATTAAACTTAACAACAGGCCTTGACTTACTTCTATAGAAAGACCTTAAAGAATATCAATGTTATATAATACAAACTATAGTAATTTCTTAGCAGGGTATGGTCTCTAGAATTGGGGTAAGGGAACGGGGTGCCAATACCTCCCAAGAAGTCATAAATTAAGCCCATAGAAAGACTATACTCGCCCATAAAATAAGATTTAATTCATGACAATTGTACAACATAACTTTAAGGGGAGACTCAAGTAAGAGTAAATGGGAAATATGTGTATGAGGGTCTATTCACTATAACAGAGAGCCAAGCCACCTTAACAACTAGAAGTATAGGGAACGAGTTCTGACTAGGGATGGTAGATGTCGATGGCGGCCTCCAGTTCTCGTTACCTTCTTATTTTGGCAGCCTGCTTCTAAGAGACATTTCAAAGATCCTTTCGAGGGGATTCCACAATGAAATAATAAACACATTAAACCCTTGACGAACCCTAACTACATGCTATAAATTCCAAGAGTACGAAGGATAGCTAGACCATGTGATAAGAGTAGAGTTGGCATGTCTTGGTTGGATGAAGCCGGGCGAGGGATTCGTAATTCGCATAATACAAGACTGTCATTTAATTGTAATGCAGAGTCTTAATTTTTCTTGACAGAAGACCATCTCTTCCACCTCACAAAATTTACGAAGTCATTTGCCATCCCTTTCACAATATGGTGACTTGGAATATGCCACACCAACCTTTCACTTTAGTTAAACCATCATTCCTTTAATTTCGTCGATGTAATGCTTAGTTAAGATCAAGTCAAGCGAGGGTAAGGGACATAGTCGTGACTCCTTTTTCCTTACATCTGTATATGAAATTTCCTCTAAGGACTTTTAGATAGTCTAGCGTGCCAACATAGGGAACCCTCGACTAAGGGAGAGAAAGGGGATAGAGATCCTAAGCCTAGAATACTATCTTTTTTATTTTTACATATAAATGAGTGTGGTTTGAATATGAAGGGAAGAGTAGAACCTTGCTACTTAAATTAAGTTAGACTGGGGTGGTAGTGTCTTAGTGTGGCATGTAATCTACCTCATAGAAATTTAGGACAGGAAATAAGGAAATAAGATGTCTGTATGTGATCTTCGAAATTATTGAATGAAATTTGAAGATTAATGTCAAAATATTTTTTTTATGGCTAATTACGAGGTTCATTACAGAGGGAGCTTCGGTTATAGATTTTCTAATGTAATTAAAATCTAGGTTCTCTTGTGGTCCCCATTTGAAAAAAAAAACATTTTTAATCAGGTTTTGCAGAGGCCTAACCATCTCAGAAAAACTTGGAACAAAGGATATGACGAAATTTATTTTACCTAGAAAAGATTGCATTTCATTTTTGGAAGATGGTGGAGGGAGATTGGAAATAGCTTGTGTTCGTTCGGGGCCTATTATCATCCACTCCTTTGAGACTATAAATCCAAGTAATATTCCATGTTCTACTACAAAAAGTGACTTCTTATGATTCGGTGAAATACCAAACTTAAGGCAACGTTCTAGTACAGACCTAAGATGTGACTAGTGATCTTTTTTATTTTTTGAAAAGAAATGAGCATCATCTAGGTAGACAAAAACCGACTGGTTCATAAGCCTATGAAAATAAATATTCATTTCCCTATGGAAAGTGGCTCTGACATTAATCAATCCAGAAGGCATTTTTCGATAGGCATAGGTGCCCCAAGGGGTGAGGAAAGTGGTTTTCAACTGATCTGATGGAGACATAAGGAATTGGTTGTACCCTCAGAAACCATATAATAAAGATATCCTTTCATAACTAGATACTTGTTTCAAAATTTGTTCCATTGGAGGAACTAGATAGTTGTCTTTATCAGAGGCTCAATTTAAGTTACGAAAATCGACATAGAGCTTAATTTCTCCATTATTCCTTCTTACCAGGACCAAGTTGGATACCCATTGGGTATGTCGAACCATAAAAATGATTTTGGTGGTTAATAATTTATTTAGTTCCTTTTTTACCATTGGTTCTAGTTTAGGATTCGTTTTCCTAAGTTTTTACTGAAATGGTTGATTTTGGCATTTTATAGGAATTACATGTTGTATTATGTTTGGATCAAAAGTTTTCAAATCATCGCATGTACAAGAAAATACATCTTTAAATTGTTTAAATTTTTTTATTAAGCGATGAACTATTTGTTTTGAAATTAACCACTCCCCTAAACTTGTCATGTAAATCATACAAATTTTCTAATCTAACGAGAGAATTAGGGATAGAATTTACGAGATTGGACGATGTTTCAACAGAACAAGAGTCATATATTACCAAAAAATCATAGAGATTTTCATTTTGAGTACTTTCATAAATTATAGCCTCTTGGAAAGTGTCCTCCATATGCAAAAAATTTATGATTTTATGGTCATTGTCGAACACTGACGAATTGGTAATATTGTCGGGGATCGATGGTTTGAACATCAATTCAATAGAAAATGCATTAGGAGAAAATCCTTCAGCAGGTAACAATTTTGACACAACATTAGCCAACAAATTTGCTTCGGAACTACTAGATCTAGGAATAAAACTTATGTTAAAAGAAATAAATTTATGGATTAATTTCCATACCTTGGTTTGGTAGTTTTTGATATGAGGTGATAAACAATGAATAGCATTTTTTACTTGTTTAACTACAATTTCATAATCACCAAATACCATCAAGCTTTGCACCTTAAGATCCAATACCTTCTTCAGTCCCTGTAGGAGTGCTTCATATTCTATTGTGTTGTTAGTAAACTCAAATTTTAATTGACAGGAAATTAATGTCTTATTACCTTTTGGGTCAATCAAAACACCGTCAACACTGGCTCCTTCACGAGATTTAGATCCATGAAAGTATAAAGACGAGATTTCATCATCATCAACAATGCTTGCATCATTTTTAAAAATTGTTGCTTGAGTATGGGATGATATTACGAACTGTTGATCTAGGTCTGTAATAATGGATATTTCAGTCACGAAATTCCCAAAGAAAGTGTCCATACCTTCAACTTCAATCGTGTTTACTCCAGTGGTAAAAGGCTCATTTAAATCCTTTATATCTTTAACAATGTACTTCACACAACGTTCTTTATTAATTCTGATCTTGTTAGGATGGTCGTTTTCTAGTAACCACAGATGCAACTAATCTGTAGCGAAATAACCGTGCAATTGCTCAGACCAATCTCTTCTGAAGAACAATCCATAAACTTATGGAATATCAATGATAACTATGTCAATTATCTGGTGCACTTTTTGGTTAGATGACAATCTAATCAATGCATTTTTAAGTTCACCAACAACTGTGACATTAGTTCTGTCTAACTGAATAATTTTCAAATCGGAAGGTTCGACTTCAACATTAATCTTTTGACAAAAAGACAAAGGAATTACATTCGATGAGGCCATAGAATCAACCATACAATTATTCACATTTCTTTTGAAGATTTTAAAGGTTAACAAGAATGGCAATACATTTTTTTGTGGTGTGGGAGCAGAAATATGTTGATTTTATATTGTTGTATCTAAATTTTTTTATCTAAATTCCCTAAAGTTTTATCTGATGTGTCCTTTTTATTATGATCTTTAGGTGGTCTTTTGCTCACGACATATTTCATTTTGTTTATGCCATTTTCTGTTGATTTTTTATTCAAAGGATCATTCTTTTTACTATTATCAGCTATACTTCACAGCATTTTCTGTAGGATGAGAGAGAATTTGAGCAGTTCAAAAATCAATAAATTTTCCCTTAGTTTTTTAAGATATTCAACCAGATCATCTTCCAAATCTAGGGAAATGGGATTTCGGGTTGTTTCAATCCATTTAGGTTGTCTTGAAATCGTAATCTTACTTGTATCAGGTGAAGATGTGTTTTGCACCTTACTTCGAGTGTTGTATGGGTGTTGGTTTTTATGGATAGTTTCAAAATTAGCTTTTAAAATACTGTCGAAGATATGTCCGAAGAATGGGAGAGATGAGTCCTCCTCATCGGGTGTTTTTTCTTCACCTACATCGTTTTGGTTCTCAGGCGGGACAAAATCATAACTATCATTTCCATCTAATATTGCTTGTAAGGCATATTGTAACCCTTCAAAATTCAGACCCTTTGTGGTAATATTTGGTCTGTTTGGAGGAAGAGGTTTCCTAAAAGGTGGTATAAAATCCCCTTTACTTGAATATGCTTCTTCAAAATATCTTTTCAAGTCTATGAATTGATTAGAAAACTTATTAAAGGCTTTCTGTAAAACCTCTAAGATCAAAGTTTCTTGTTTTTTTTTATTTGGGGAAGGTCTGGTAAGGATTTATATTTTGTTTTTAAAGTGGAAGTTGATTCAGCTTCCATATTTACATTATCCTTTAAACTAATAATATCCTTTCCAATAAGGATTGCCTCCTCAAAATATTCTAGTAACATGGTTTTGTTGGACCTCTTAACTCAGATGGCTATATTATGATGTAGGGATTTAGCATAGTCTGCAATAATCAAGTTTTCAATAGGCATCGATTTTGTAGGAACTTTATTTTTAATCATAAGGAATCTCTGATTGAAATCTTTGAATTTCTCTTTGGGATTCATTTTTATGTTGGAAAATTCCATTACCAAAACTTCTAGAGATTTATCATCCTAAAACTTTTCTATGAAAAAGGTCTCAAACTTATCCCACGAAGTGATAGTTTGGGGATGCTGTGAAAAATAACAGGAAGAGGAATTTCCTTCAAAGGTGTAAGGGAATAGCTTGGAAATGAAATCTTCGTGTTCGACATTTCGAAGTCTAAAAAATAACATGAATTTTTTGATATGATCCTTAATTGATTGCTTCAAATTGGGGTCAAATTTGGGTAACCACATTTTAGGATGTTTGGGTAACGAATGTTGAGGTCTGCGTACAACCACAACATCTTGATTGAGCCAAGGTTTGGTGGGATTGTTTTGGTTAGCCATGGGATTTTGAGTGGGTGAAATTTGAAATTTCCCAAATGAATAATTGCCTTTGTCAGAGGATTCCCCACTTGAAGAGGGTGGAGAAGATCTAGGTGGGGATGGAGGAAGACCAGATCCTACAATACTTTGGATCGGTGCTTCAAAATGATCGGGAATAGTATCAAATAATGTGTGATCAGGGAGACCAATGCCAAGAGGATATTCATGTTGATTAGAAAAATCAAGGGACTGATTTAACTTCCCACCAGATTTTCTAAGTTAGGACAATGCACCCTAACTTCTCAAAAATGATTGGAGAGAATTATGAATAATTTATTGTACATCGATCCCTTGAGGAATCGATTTGATAGGTTCAGTGGGAATGTTAGGTGTATCTTCTGACGTAGTGGCTGGCTCAGGTATAACAGTAGGGTCTGGGCGAGTATGCATCACGAAAGGAGAATGATTATTTGGGGGATTCTTACAACCTCCTCGTGCCATCAATGAATTTCATGCCCTCGTTCTAGCACCATTTGTTTACGGGTGTTTATGAGACACCATCAACGCGAAGGGAAGATTCGGTCTGAGGTTGTCTAGTTAACCCAATCCGTTTAAAATAACCTGCCCTGACGGGTTTAGTGGCTCTCTTAGCCAATGAAACTACTAAAGTAAACTAAGAGAGGTACAAACTATCTATCTATATAATATTATTACGTAAGTTAACTAATAATCCTATCTATTAATATATATATATATATACCTAGCATATAGTTTTATTATATATAGTATGTATGTACAGATGGAAGGTCTACAGAAAGCCTTGTGAAAATGAAAGTTTAACTACAGAAACAAAGTTTGAATACGATATACAACTAAGGAAATTATTCTATTTCTATAACTACAAATAACGAAACTAATGAATAAGATTAAAAATGATATAATTGTAATGAACAAAGCATTTAAAGTTGGAATGATTTAATCATTACTCATTCATAAAGTAAATAAATCAACTAAAAGAAAAACTAACTAACCTGGTGTTGATTAGTGATAAAGAAAAATCACTAAGTTATTTGTCTTTCTGCATAATGTAAGCTTCATTAACTTGTAGCCCAACATAAATCTATGGAAAGAGGTAAATAATGTTATTTCCTGAAGTAACTCAAGGAATTTTATATTTCGAAAGAGATATATAAGAAATAGAAAGACAACTATATTTTTCTCATGTGACTTTATATTATTCAAAATATGGAGATGGAAACAACTCCAATCTCCGAAAAATGATGTAATCAAAATCCAACATTCGACATAAACTCAAAATGTAAATATATTTGATTATCCGCAGAGATTATGATAACCAATAAATGATGGACCATACCAGAGACAAGCATAACATGAAAGCATAAATGTTGAACAAACTAAAGCTAATGCATAACATATACGTTTTCATTCTCATAAATGAAAGTAATATGATGATAATCACATCGTACAGTTTACATAAGGACTAAAGTCGAAAAGAAAAATGTATTTCATATCATTTCCCAAAAAGATAAGTCTATCTTCAGGTCTCCCAAAAGAAGCCCCCCATCTTTGGGCAAGTACCAATATTTAAAATAAGTTCATGATATATTTCTCATATCTTCTAAGATAGAGATAGATCCATCTTTAATAAAGTCTTTTCCATAAAATAACCAAAATATAGGTATCTTGTAACAACCATTAAAAAATAGTTACATAATTAAAATATTATTGAAACTGTTTTTTTTTTTTTAAAGAAACTTGCAAATTTGGAGCATCTCCAACGATTTACTTATCACATCAACCCTTGCAACTCAATCCTCTTCAAACCTGAGAAGAAAACAAAATTTAATTTAGAAAAAAGAATCTAATAAACTAATTAAAGACAAGCTACATAATCTATGATTTTGTAGCTATTCTAATAAAACAAAATAAAGTAATTTTAGTTATAATAAAACAAACATGTTAATTCCAAGAAAATTGTTTACCCACTAAACATTTGGAAAAGAGGCATTAGATATTGAGAATCATTTGTAGACGAGGATCACAATGGAGTTGTGCTAGGTCCGAAGGTCAACAAATGGACTAGCAGATAGAATCGTGAACAAAGGGGTCGACAAGGAAGGATCATAATTGGATTCCACATGGAGTAACATCTCGAATGGCTAGCTTAAGATAGACTGTACTCAACTAGAGATAAAGGACTATGACAACATTCGAAGTACGAACGACCACATCGAGGCTGAAGGTGCAGAAATAATGGAAGGGCAAGTAGGATCTAGGAGAATATGATAGGCCAACATTTAAACATGAGTTACAATGTAGATCATGGTCACACCACAAGAGGAGGTATGACACCACGGTCCTATCAATAGAATAAAGTACATGGGTTGTTCATGGGGGAGAAGAAATTTTAATCCATGGATAAAAAAGAACAAAGATCAAAAGGATAGCTCGTGGGCAGGAATGGGCACACCTCATCCATGCACAGATACGGTGGGAGGAAATGATTAGCGTACAATGTGCAAGGCAAAATATTGGTGTAGGGACGACGACAGGGTTACCAAGAGAACACACTCTGAAACAGGGAAAAAGGACCAAAAGGTATGCCTTTACGGGAGACGCATGATTACCAGGATAAGATCGCATCTCGGGAAACCCTTTAAAAGAAGAAGCATCAAGGATAACTATAGACCAGCGAGCAGTAATTACAGAGACCAGGAAGGGGAAAATAGAAGAGGAGTATGAATTCAAGACAAAATCCACTTCATTCAAAAAGATATGGTAAGAATAAGAATATCCAGAGTAAGAGGGCCCCCCATGGGGAGGAACTTCCAACAAGTGCCTGAAAGATCACTAGGATGGAGCAGGCGGCCATAGAATCCAAAGGAACCTTTCTTGAGCAGGTCGATCCAAAGGGAAAAGATTTCATCGATAGGTGGGAGTGAGATGTCAAGACCAAGCACCAGGGAAAATCCTGGGCAGAACTCATTCGAGAAGCGAACAAGAAAAGGGACCTAGGGGCTACATAGCCCAGGACAACCCTCTACCACAAAACGGTGGAGGAAGATTGGCACACAAAAATGATGATAAGTAAGCTAAGATATGATAAGAACGAGACTAGCAGGGTGGAAAACCATCTACACAAGAAGGAGCTCACAGAAATTCTGAGATGGCTCAACAACCTTGAGGCTAGCGCAAGAAGAATAACAGAGGACTAGAGGAACCAAAATGAAAAAATGGAATGAATGGCTAGACAATTCCACCTCTACCTTTGTTATGTCCATCACATGGACATCACTCCAGAAGACTGATGCATAACACCATCCAACATCAGAAAGAAACGCACGGTGGAGAAGAAAAAGGAAAACGAGGAAAGAAAGGAAGGAGATGAAAGCCATCAAATCCGCTTGGACTAGCGCAGCATCAACCCATGGTCATTTTGTTTATCAGTGTATGAGAAACCCTTGTTATAATTTCTTGTTTTTTATTTATATCGTATGGTACAGTTTCTTCAAATGAGTTTCCGAGGACTAGGCAGTTTCCCCAGGCGGCGACCTAGCCCTACCCTCACTTACGTAGACAACACAACTTCAGGATCCTTGATCTGGTATCCTTTTTGGCAGATCAGGGGATACCGCTCTTTTCCTTTTTGTACGATATTTTTCTCAGTAATATAGAATCTCAACTCACTTACAAAAAAAAAGAAAAAGAGGCATTAGATAATTTTGAGTAAATAACAACATTGAAGTTAGATGATTTTTTGATAACTATATCTCCTGATTTCCTGAAACATTTGCTATCTTTGCAAGAATTTTGTTGAACATTGGCTCTCAGATCAACGTTTTCTCCTTCCAATACCATCTTACAAGCCATAACCTGATTACGCTGAGCTTGCAAATAAGGGATATCTTGATAATACCTATGGATCCAAGAGAAACATTCTTCACAGTATAGTTGTTCCAATATCAGTAGGGGGTGTGTATTATCCGAGTTTAATGTCTTATCTTGTGCTATTTCCCTTTTTGAATCATAATGGATTCCTGAAAACCCCTCTTGTTCCTTTAAAAATGGAGGCAGGTTTGAAACAAAATTGTATTTGGGTGAATCCACTCTAGTGGCATCAAAGCTAGCATCCTCGACAAAGATCGTATCTTCAATGACAATTGTAGAAATGGATTTATCACGGTTATAATGTTGGTTCCTACTCATCTTTGACAGAAGTGTACCACTCGTTTTATTTCTAAAATCTAAATCATTAACATTCTATGTGACTTGCTTACCCTGTGTTTTGATTTTATTTTTATCCTCACTAACCGTGTTCTATACAATATCAGGGCCGACCGATGTCTTATCTCTTAAATGACTTTGAATTTCTTCCAAGGATTTATTTGGAATGAATTCGGTCTTTTTTTAGGTGACCGAGGGTATATGACGAAACTCAATAGGGGTATCAGGAGGTAAGACAGGGTCTTTCGAGACTTGTATTTAAACTCAAAAATTTCGCAAAGAATGGGACGACATGCTTGGACCGACTGGCTCATCAACACATAGAGGTAAACCAGGAACATGTTGAGATGGAAATGAAACAAAACCATTCCTAAAAAGGAAACTCTGGCAATTATATCCTATCTTTAACAATTGTGCATTAACCAAAACATGAATTAGACCAAGGTGGAATAAACTAGACTGAGAGTTAGAGTTTTGTATTTGGTAAAACATGGACATTTTTTGGAGACTTCTAAGGAAATAAAAAGGCAAGTTCAACATCAAACCTAGGAAGACCATCAATAGTCATATATGAAACAAAAACACTATTCCATAACATCCCTCAAAGGTCACAAATTGTTTAATTATCACCAATAAGCCATGCCAACGAGTTTTGAACAATTGGATAGGCGTGCCTTTTACATTATAGCGTAATTTTATGGATACCAATAGTAAATTCCATGGGATTCCCTCTATATTCATATTTTTTAACCAAAGGTTCCCTTCCTGCGATAGACCCATGACCTCTGTTATGGATTCTTCATTTACTTGCAACTATAGGTCACCTACTTTGGCTTTTGCACCATCAAAAGTCTTGGAAAAGGCCTGCCCAACTTCTAGGTTAAAACCCTCAAAATACTGGATAAATTTAACCCAACCGAAAAGGACAAGGTCATCTACAATGTCTTCATGGGAAATAAAATCTTGTGAGCCATTCGACTCCACCAGAACCATAGGAGCCATCATCTTACGCACGATACACCAAAATATGCAAAATAGAGGGGTCTGCGCTCGAGCCAACCCAAAACAAATGGTAGAGTTTGCATGGATAAAGGTAACCCATAAAATAAGAGCTTGGGAGGATGCTACCATGACTTCCACCCTAAACATTGTTTAAACAACTCGAACAAGAGGACGAAAAACTCAAAAACCACCTCGCTTGCTAAGAACCTACTCCCTAGTTATGAAGGACCATCCAAACGATGAAATGTATGTGATCCCTGATGGATAGGACTGAGAGGTAATGGTTTTATATCATGGTCACTATCCAGGTAATACATTGATAAGACAGTGACATAACAGTTTAAAGTAGCATTTGGATCATATGGTAAGGTAATAATACATAACCCAAATCGCAAAGTGTAATGAAATAATCAACACTTTCAAAATCGAATTAACCATAACATAATTTACGCATGATTTAGTTCTATCCTTATACAATAAAATTTTCACATGATCACAAATCCACCAAGCTTATATGTTATGTGATTTTAGTTCTCTCAATGGTTCGTTTTATTTTACAAGGAGAGAACGCTTAGATAATGTATTTTACAAGAAGATTTCAATTTCATGCTTTCCAGTCATGAAATTGAAATGGGTAAACCACTCGTTTATTAATAAAACAAAGCTCAAAAAAAAAATGATCAAACAAGCAATCATTCAAAAATCAAATTCATCGTAAATAAAAATTAGGGAGTTGATAAAAAATTCCTTTGCCATTTTTGCGCTTCAAAGATCGATGAAGTGATATGAATATTTGGCTACCAACAAGATTATATGGATATTCAGATTAAGATTGGGACGACAATGTTCTTGATTGAAAGAGTACTTCGGCATACTTCTTCAGTCTAGGATCCAGTATGGTTTCATGGAGTAGCAGGAAGCAATTGTGTGTAGCAGTTAGTACAGATGAGGTAGAGTATGTTGCAGCATGTGAAGCGAGTTGAGAAGCAGTGTGGCTTCGGAAATTACTAAATATTGGACTGAATTTTGACTTGTAGGTAACACCTACAAGAAGAGGATGATGAGACTTCTTCTGGAGGACAAGTGATGAAGTTAGCAGTTTAAAGATCGAGCTGATATTCAGTGCTCGAGAGAGATTTAGACAATCAGTTCTAGAGGGAGTTGGGTACTATAGTAAGGAGCAGGAGGCTCCGCCATATGCAGGAAGAAGTCATGTGTGGCACTCAGTATGGTTGAAGTTGAGTATGTGGCAACAAGTCGTGAAACAATGTGGCTTTGGAAATTGCATACTATTGGACTGAATTTGTCTTGTAGGTAATATCGACAAGAATAGGATGGCGAGACTTGTTCTGGAGGACAAGTGTTGAAGTGAGTAGGTTGAATATTCAGTTGATATTCAATGCTCGAGAGGGAGTTGGACGGTTAGTTCTAGAGGGATATGGGTACTATAGTAAGGATTAAGAGGCTCTACTTGATGCATGAAGTAGTCATGTATGGTGCTCAATACGACTGTAGATGAGTATTTGGAAACATGTGTAGTAGCAGTGTGGCTTCAAGAACTTTTGTCTGGGTTATTTAGCCTCATACTGGAGGCGACCTGCATTTGGTGTGACAACCAGAGTTGCATGAAGTCATCAAAGAACCCCATGTTCTATGAAAGATCAAAGAATATCAAGATCGGATATTACTATATCAGGTATATAGTACATAAGGGAGCAGTGAGGCTCCATTTTCGTGACTACAGAGGATCACATTGCATACGTGTTTACCAAGTCATTGTCGAGGCTGAAGTTTTAGTACTTTAGGGAAAAGCTTTGAGTGGTCTCTCTACAGAGGGAGTGTTCTCATACAACATGAAAAATGGCTAGAACTGAGACATTTGGAACTCATCTAGCATGAAAAAGGGTTGGGACTAAGTGTTCTCATCTAGCATGAAAAAGGGATGGCACTGAGTTTTCTCATCCATAATGGAAAATGGTTGGCACTGAGACATGAAGAACTCCTCGATCATGAAAAAGGGTTGGAACTCAGTGTTCTCATCTAGCATGAAAAAAGTGTTGGATCTAAGACATGTGGAAGTCATCCAGCATAAAAAAGGGATGGCACTGAGACAGGTGGAACTCATCCAGCATGAAAAAGTGATGGAACCGAGTGTTCTCATCCAACATGAAAAAGGGTTGGTATTGATACATTTGGAACTCATCTAGCATGAAAAAGGGTTGGAACTGAGTGTTCTCATCCAACATGAAAAAAGGCTGGCACTGAGAGAGGTGGAACTCATCCATCATGAAAAAAGGTTGGGAATGAGTGTTCTCATCCAGCATGAAGAAGGGATGGCACTGAGCCAAGTGGATCTCATCCAGCATGGAAAAGAGCTAGAATTGAGACCAAGGGTGCACATAGTCAGGTAATGATGCATTGCAGGGTAATGGATGTCCTGGGGATATGTTGTAGTTGTTTGAGAACTACCCACGGGCCTTGAATGCATTTCCTGCGAAGTCACAGGGGTGAACATGATGAGGTACATATGCATTGTGAGGTAATGGACGTCATGGTGACATGTTGAAGCTATTTGAGAGCTACCCACATGCAATATTCAAAGGTAATATTCAGAGATAAGCTTGGCATAATGTAGAATGTCTCCCTCTCTGAGAGGGAGTTTTGATGTTTGAGCAACATTGGAAAGACATTCTACTAAATTCATAATTAATAATATGATTATTAATTATTAAGCAATATTATTAATTATAATATTATTAATCCAATAATATATTTATAATATAAAGTATAAATATATATAATACAGTACAAAATATAAATATAAAGTATATTTATATTATATGTATAATATAATATAAAGTATAAATATATTTATTATCCAAGAGATGCATTGGTCACCATGATCACCATATGTTCTTTACATATAAAACACTCATCATTGTAATAAGATATCCATTCACATACATTTTTTTCAATAGTCAAAATGCCCTTGGAACATGAACTCTATTATTATGGTACTAAAGTATAACCAAGTATCTAGGTTAAATGGTTCCTTACTTGAACACGAGGGTAAGTATCTAGGTTAAATGGTTCCTTACTTGAACACGAGGGTAAGGTTTGTCACTACGATGCTACAAAAATCCGGAGGATTTGAGTGTTAATGATACCACCATAAAACACTTGGAAACATATATATAGTAGCGATAATATGTAAATAATAACCAGAAGTAAGTTTCTTGTCGTGATTTAAAAAAAACAATATTGTCATAAACATTATTTGCATATGTTTGACCCATCGCTTGAATAGGTATGTTTATAGTAAATCTTCGGCTTAAGCCTGCCACTCGAGTCTTTGTAATTGTTTTATAATATTCCACTATTATTTCATTATCCACCATATCCACTATTATTTCACTATTGTTTTATAATTGTTTTGTAATATGTTTTATAATATTCCACCATGAAAGGATTTGAATCAGCAGCTCGAGTTCATTTGTTGTTACAATCGATAATAAAATCGTACCCTCTTTTATTTGTGTCAATGAGGCATCGTATTAGTTTACTATCAACAAGGTTTTATTATATGTTTTGAGTTTTTATCATATGGCTTCAACAATCTTTAACTAGATTATAAATTTATATGTTATCCCTTTGTATTTCACTTACATTAATTTTATACCCACATATTATTTTCAACCTGGTTATTAGTCCCTGCTTAACTAGATTATAAATTTATATGTTATCCCTTTGGATTGCACTTACGTTAATTTTATACCCACATATTATTTTCAACGTGGTTATTAGTCCCTGCCAAAGCAGGGACTATAGTTTTAGGTTCGATGTCAAACTACATTGACTTCGCATTAGTTGATCTCTTTCTTTAAAAAAATTCCAAAGTTTCGTGGAAATTTTTATTAATCCAATTTTTCTATAAAAAAAAAACTTACTTTCATAATTTTTCAATTTTATGTATTAAATTTTTTATTGGTTGAGACATCATGACGTGATATAAATACCCCTACTGTAAACTACATTTTCATTACTTTTCAAAGTTAAGAAATAATTAATTTTTTTATTTTTATAAATGGTCTCTTTAGAGGCTATGTGAGATCATTCATCATTACATTGGATGCTGTTGGAAACTGGTGACAACGAATTCCTCCAAGATTAGGATTTAGCGTTGGTTGTAACCAATAAGATCAAGTTGGAATATGGATGAGATTGCATTTAATTATCAGTTTTCTTGTGTAAATGTATATAAATTTTTGTAAGCCCATAGAGGAAGACATGAGTGTGAGTGAGCTAATGTAATCTCTATGATCTAAATATAAGACAATCGATGCCTTCGCTTGGTGGACGTAGCCTAATTTTTGGGTGAACCACGTAAATCTTTGTGTCTTTTAATTCTGCATGACTATGATTGGTTTATGATATTTGTGTTTCCGCATTTACAAATATAACAATTGGTATCAGAGTAAAGCATTGGATATCCATGACGCCATCCGCAGTGCCAAAACCATGAGGCCATCCATAGGAGATGAATATCTGTACATAAAACAAGGATGGGAGAGAGCGCTGGTTTTTCAATTCATCATTGGGCGTCAAGGAGTGAGGGAGCATTGATTAGTTGCCACTTGCGTTTTCTTCAAAATTGAATTTTCAGTGTTGGTTTGTCATCATAAGGGGAGCGTTGTGTTGAGAAGATGCGTTGAACAATACTCGTATGATTTTTTCATCATAAGAAGAGTGTTGTGGGAAGAAGTTGCGGGGATAGTTGTGCTAAGAAGCCGATCCTTAAGAAGCATTTGTATGTTTTTTTTGAAAAATTTCTAGAGTACCAAATTCAAAATCGAGAAGTTCAATGGAAAGAGAAATTTCGAGATCTGGAAGGTTAAGATGCACGATTTTATCGTGCAACAAGGTGTGGTGAAGGTGCTTTTGGGTAAAGAAAAACAACCTGCGACCATAACAGATGAAGACTGGGATGAGATCGATGCGAGAGCATTGAGTGCCATACGCTTGTGTTTGGCCAATGATGTTTTGTTCAACATTGTTGCAGAGAAGACAATAGTCGGTTTATGGACGAAGTTGGAAATCTTGTATATGATGAAATCCTTGAAGAAAAAGATCTTCCCGAAAAGACAATTGTACAGTTTGTGCATGAAGGAAGGTACGAAAATAGTTGATCATTTAAATACTTTTAGTACTCTCTTATTTCAGTTGACCAGCATGGGAGTCAAATTCGATTCTGAAGACAAAGCGATTACATTCTTATGTTCTTTTCCCGCATCATGGGATCACTTTGTTACCTCTATTAGTTTAAATTCAAGAAAAAGTATTGAGTTTGATGATATTGTTGGAGCTTTACTGTTTGAGGAAACAAGGAAGTCCAATTTAGAAACCTCTACATCTGAGGCAATGGTGATTAGAGGAAGAACTAAAGAAAGAGGATAGGGTCAGAGGGATTTATCTCAGTCAAATTCAAAGGGAATAAAGAGAAATATTAAGTGTTGGTTTTGTGGAAAATATGGACACCTGAAGAAGGATTGTTGGAAGAGACAACAAGCCTCCAAAGAAGACCCTCCAAAAGAGATGAAGGAAGCAAACACAACTGAAACAAGTTCAGCAACAGGTTCAGGTATGAGTGATGAAGTTTTATCAATTAGTATTGCTTCACATCATGATCAACAATGGTTATTAGATTCTGGTGCTTCAAATCACATGTGTCTTCATAGACATTGGTTTGTTACTTACCAGTCTATAGATGATGGAAAATTTTACATGGGAAATGATATCTCGTATAAAGTTGTTGGAATTGGTAGCATTCGAATTAAGATGTTTGATGGAACTGTTAAAATACTAACTGATGTGAGACATGTACCTGAGATTAGGAAGAAACCAATTTCTTTGGGAGACTTATACACAGGAGGATATAAGAGTATTGTTCGAGGTGGAGTTATGAAGGTCTACAAAGGAATCCTACTGGTTATGAAAGAGAAGAAGTTGGAAACATGTTTATGTTATAAGGAAGAACTCAGTCAGATCATGCAACAACGTTATCTGATAAAGACAGTTATTTTGTTTGACTATGGAATCAACGGTTTGGTCATATGATCAAACAAGGATTAAAGGTATTAACTGATTGCAAGTTACTTCCTAGTCTAAATTCTTTAAAGTTAGATTTCTGCAAGCACGGTATTTATGGAAAATAGAATAGGCAGAGATTTAAAACCGGAAGACACACCAGTGAAGGAATCCTTGATTATATCCTTTTTGATGTTTGGGGACCATCCCCTACTATTTCATATGGAGGATCATCATATTTTGTAACTTTTATAGATGATTTCTCTAGAAAGGTTTGGGTCTATATGTTGAAAGGAAAGGCAAATGTATTTACTATATTCAACCAGTTTAGAGATTTAGTGGAAAAGAGCACTAGTAGATCCATTAAATGTTTAAGAACTGATAATGGTGGTGGATTTAAGTCAATGGAATTTGAGAAATATTGCAACGATTTTGGGATTCATAGGCACAAAACCACTTCCTA
Source organism: Picea engelmannii (assembly GCA_009831015.1). Taxonomy (NCBI): domain Eukaryota; kingdom Viridiplantae; phylum Streptophyta; class Pinopsida; order Pinales; family Pinaceae; genus Picea; species Picea engelmannii. The sequence goes on along the minus strand of ML776897.1, from coordinate 854,465 downwards.
TACTCCTCGGCAAAATGGAGTTGTTGAATGCATGAACATGAATCTTTTAGAGAGAGCAAGGAGTATGCTTAGTAACGCCAACTTGCAGTAGGAACTGTGGGCAAAAGCAGTAACTACAACTTGTTATCTGGTGAATCGATCACCATCAATAGTAATAGAATGCAATATTCTTGAAGAGGTATGAAAAGGTCACCCTTGTAATTATTCTAATCTTAAAGTTTTGGGTTGTGAAGCCTATGCTCTAATTCCGAAACATCAACACTCTAAACTAGATCCAAAATAAAAAAGGATTATCTTTTTTGGATATGGTGATGGTATTAAGGGGTACAAGTTGTGGGATCCTACTACCCACAATATCACCATTAACAAAGATGTAATATTTGATGAATCATCTCTCATCAAATCCGATGTGGATGTTCAAATGAAATGGGAAGAAGTACCTAAGTATCAACAGATTCAGTTTGAAACCAATTCAAATACCGATGAAAGTGAACATGAACAAGTTTCTGAAGATGTTCATTCATAGTTTCCTACAGAGGAAGACATGGTTGATGATAACAATCAACAAAATATGGATGAGCCACAAACTTCCCCAAGGAGATCTACGCGGGTCAGAAATCCTCCAAGAAGGTATGATAATTTTGTTTCGTCAGTTTCTTTAAGTATTAATGATAATGCACGTTCGTTCTATTAGGAAGCTGTGAAGGGTTCTAATAGTGATAAATGGAAAGAAGCAATGAAGGATGAAATGAAGGCATTAGAGAGGAATTCCACATGGGACCTGGTAGAACTTCCAAGAGACGAAAAATATGTAGGTTGCAAGTGGGTATACAACTTGAAGAAGGGTGTTGATGATAAGGTGGAAAGGTACAAAGAAAGGTTGTTTGCGAAATGATATTCTCAGAAAGAAGGTATTGACTTTCATGAGATTTTTTCACCAGTTGTTAATAATGTTTCAATTCGAGGTGTGTTAGCATTGGTTGCTTTACTTGAATTGGAGTTGGAGCAGCTAGATGTTAAAACTGCCTTCTTACATAGAGATTTGGATGAGGAAATTTAAATGAACAAACTGAAGGATTCGTTTAGAATCATGACAAGAAATTTGTTTGCAGGCTCAAGAAATCATTGTATGGTTTGAGGCATTCGCCCAGACAATTGTACAAGAAATTTGACTCTTTCATGCTGAGCCAGAATTATACAACGAGTGAGTATGATCATTTTGTCTAATTTAAGAAATTGAATAATGGCATATTCATTATATTAGTATTGTATGTTGACAATATGATTTTAGCAAGCAAAAACATAACCGAGATCAACAGGTTAACGACTTAGATGGCTAGGACGTTCGATATGAAAGATCTAGGAGCTGGAAGGCATATTTTGGGCATGGAGATATTTAGAGATAGGAGGAATGGTAAGCTTTGGTTGTCACAACAGAAGTATGTTGAGAAGTTACTTTTGAGGTTTGGTATGAACGATGTGAAACTAGTTTCAGTCCCTTTGGCTTCCCATTTTAGTATTTCTTCAAGTTTCTGTCCTAGTAAAAAATAAGAAAATGAATATATGTCTCGAATACCATATGTTAATGCAGTAGGAAGTATAATATATGTGATGGTTAGTACAAGGAGATACATTTAACATGTTGTTGGGGTTGTCAGCAGGTATATGGAAAATCCAGGTAAAGAGCATTGGGCAGTAGTGAAATGGGTGCTTCAGTATCTAAGGGGCACAAGTGATTACTGTATCACCTATAACAATGGGCGTGAGTTAGTTTGTGGATATGTTGATTTTAATTTTGTAGGTGATTTGGACAAGAGAAGGTTTACTTCAGGGTATGTATTTACTCTTGCAAGTGGAGCTATTAGTTGGATGTCAAATCTACATAACATTGTTTCTTTATCCAGTATAGGAGCAGAATACGTAGTTGCTTCACATGCTTGCAAAGAGACAGTTTGGTTGAAAGGTTTGTTTGGTGAGTTTTGAAGGATGTAGGACAAAGTAAAGTTACTTTGTGATAGTCAAAGTGCTATTCACTTGGCTAATAATCCAACCTACCACAGTAAAACAAAACATATACCTATCAAATACCATTTTGTAAGAAAGGTCATTGATAAATGTGGACTCTCTCTTGAAAAAGTGAATACAAAAGAGAAATGCACAGACATATTCACAAAACCAGTACTTCTAGAGAAGCTACAATGGTTCTTGGCTTCTCTTGGCTTGCATAAAAGGTGATGAACAAAAGGAGGAGCAAGGTATCAGGTTAATTTTTGTCAAGGTAGAGATTGTTGGAAACTGGTGACACCGAATTCCTCCAAGATTTGGATTTCAGATCCTATAATCCAACGTTGGTTGTAACCAATAAGACCAAGTTATAATATGGATGAGATCGCATTTAATTATCAATTTTTATGTGTAAATGTATATAAATTTATGTAATCCCGTAGAGGTAGACATGAGTGTGAGTGAGCTGTCTAATCTCCATGATATAAATAATAAGAAAATCGATGCCTTCGCTTGGTGGAAGTAGCCCAATGTTTGAGTGAACCACATAAATATCCATGTCTTTTAATTCTGTGTGACTATGCTTGGATTATGATATTTGTGTTTCTGCATTTACGAATATAAGAAATGTTATGTTAAATCATTGAAATCAATGCAATGACTCATATCTTTCATGCTCTTGACATGTAGTGTCACTGCAATCAATGCAATCACTCATATCTACACTTTCCACCACCCTCCACTTGGTATGGTAAAATTATTCTTCTCACAATTGTTTCCCCACTCCTCACTATCTCATGGTCTCTCCACTATTTCCCCAGTCCTCACCGCTTCACGGCCTCCCCATCGATATCATACCGACAATCCAATCTTATGCTCCATCGAATGAAGCCCAGAGACCCTAGAAAGATGGGTTGAAGATGAAACAGATAGAAGCACCACCGAATGAATCCCAAAGGCCCTAGCAAAGACTTCAGTGCCAAGACTACACTGCTCGCAATGTAAGTGGATCTAAATAAATCAAAATATCTTGTACAAATTTTACTCTATCTTGGAGATCGTAAAGGCTTTTTGTAAATAAAAATATTCTAAAAGTATTATAGAGGAATTGTTAGATACATGTTCAGTACCATGTTATTATTCTAGTTTTTGGTCATCTCTAAGAAATACCAAGCGCAACCCTTGGTGTCTAGAGGGCTGACTTTCACAGGATTTTGGGGCGAGAAGTAGGAGGATCTCCATTTGTTTAGCCGAATCACTAAGCCTTCCGCATAATCAAAGGTGTTTTTTTGGGAAAGGATATTATATATTCTTGATCCATGGTGAATGCTACGAAGTCCAACATCTCACCTGTAGAAAAATATTAATCTTGAATTAGTTTCAGAATAGGACATAAATGTTTGGGGGAAATATCAATCTTGAATAAGTTTCAGAATATGACATAAAATTTTGGGGGTACTTCATAAATATATGGCTAGCTTAGGTCTGCGTGGTCCATGGAAGAATAATAAATCAATGGCAATTAGAATATAAGCAAGGGAATCCAAACAAGCTAATCACCTTGCATATTCCTAATTATGGTTTAGGAGAATAACATATAAATTATGTAATTATAGTATGAAATTTATATAAACAATTGATTTTAAATGATGTAAGAGATGTTATACTCATTTGACAAACAAGTCATGGAATAAATCAAAATTGTTGCACATAAACATGACACCGGTTGCAAGGCCAAAATATTCTACTCCTATAGCACGTTCCTCGTGGTTGCCAATGTTTTTCCTGGCTTTGGCACCACCGACAATCTGGCTACTTGGAAAAAGGAGCTCATTTTTTTCTTTGGCCAAACCTCCCACGAAACCACATGTATTTTCATCTTTATTACTTGTGATTTCTTTCTCTGAACTTACTTGGATTTACACCTCATTTGATAATCAATATTGTTAGACAAGCAAATGATCGATGGCCTATAACGGTCCATACAAATGGGGTTATTATTTCAAAGATGAGTGAGGCAATCCTCCTAGTCAATACTTCTAGGCATCCTCCCAATGGCCCTGTGAATCTGGAAAGAGATACTACAGACATTATCTAATTTAACCCATACTGAACTCTAACTTCCATCCCTTTAAACATATCAGAAAGAAGAATTGCACCCCAACAAACCCAAACGATTGCATTCTTTCTCTCTGGGAAAATGCTACGTGTTGTCTTTGGGAACTCAAAAATGAACTATCACCAAAATGGCCACGACTATGTAAATTTTACCTTATATACCCATAGGTCAGAAAAAATCTTGGATCTAGCCCATTTATAGTGCCTGGATTGAACCTTGTCAGAGTCAACTACTGGGATGATTTTTGGTTTCTCTTTATATGGGATGACATCCTCCAGTTCCTTCCCGAGGTCGGGTAGCATTTTCGATCGTCCTAGGAGGGGTCGAAAGAAATACTTCAGATGAGTCATACTCATTTTATATAATGTGTTTATGAGACCGATGAAGGAGACCTCTATGAGGAAATGCGGTAAGGTTGTAGAGTTTTAAGGATCCTCATGCTAGTGGAGAGAAATCAAGAGTGAAAAAAACAGGAACTCTAAGAGCTAGGAGGGTACAACATGGGCCAGAGGGGCCGAGGTCGAGGCCATTGTATGAGTACCATACAAAGTCAATCAGAATCACATCGAGAACTAGATTTTTGGACTTGTGGAGGGAATTTACTCAACCTAACCTATAATCTATTGGGAATCCTTTCCAGATTGAAAATTTCACACAAATACATCCTCCACACATGAAACTAACCCTGAAATATATAATATTTATTTGGTGATTGATTATTTATATATACCATCATAATTTACATCGCTTCAATCCTTCATTTAGAATGAACTTTGTTTGTAAATGCGGGTTGAGAGGGACGATGAGATATTTGACTGCTAGGCCATCCCTAGAACGCTTCTTCTCTGGAAGAAAAATCAACACTGGAGTTATTATTCGGGTTTTTTTTTGTGTTTTTTTCCTACCTTTGTTCTCTAGGTAGAAGGGAAATTAATTTGAATATTCACTCTAGCTTGCAGGTTGAAAAGTTCACAAAAAAGTGGAATGAAAATAATGAGTTTAGAGAAGAATATGAGCAAATAAAGTCGACAACTCGCAATGTGAAAAATCCCCGTAATTGCAGTTTTGCATATGGCTACAGATCCGAGGATTACACTTACTAATATAACATGTGCATGCTCATTTATTGTTAATTGTAACAGGTTTAATATGGAATTGGTGTTAGGCCATTAGCAACATGAATTTTTTTATATGATGATAAATAATAGGCTACATGAAACTAGTACCTACCAAATAAATAGTATGCAAACGCATAAATTACCAATCATTCAACATATATTGGGTTTAGATTGTTTTTATTTTAGATTTGGTTCAGGGACTCAAGGTAAATAGTACCTGGGGGAATGGAGCGTGTATTGTTCTTTCCTTAAACCAACAATCAATTATGGAACGATCATGTGTTGTTGATGTAACAATATCAAATCCCTACTATGTGGTTGGTGGAGCAATATCAAAACCTTCCTCGTATATTAATAATAGAGCAAGATTGAAAATGGATCATTCTGACCATTGACATATTTTGGATCTCTTAGAGATGTGGTTTGACATGTGGAGAGATGTCCTAAAGCTTTGTGTGCATGGGATTTCCATTTTAAGTGCATTATGCCATATGTCAAAGATGAGAATTAAGTTACACCATGGGACGCGGTAGTGTTAATGTCTGTAGGTTTCAGACCTGCATTCATTGGGTAACAAGACAGAGCTTAATAAACTCATTGGGTAACGAGACATAGCTTGATAAATAGTTGGGAAAACGGTACTTTTTCGCTATCTTATAATAAAAATCGGTTCTATGTTGCTAAGTGTTAAATTTCAAACAACGAGCTATATATCAAATGTGACATGTGGTGAAGTTGTTTCCACGAAATCCATGTCACTTCATTTGATGTCACTTGTGAATATGAATTTTAAGCTATATTGAATATGATGTTCATAGTTAATTTCTATATTGAAATTAGTATGAGGGTTGTTCAAGAATTCTTACCTCGTTTATGATGTTCATAGTTAATTTCGATATTGAAATTAGTATGAGTGTTGTTCAGGATTTCTGACCTCGTTCTTAAATTAAAGACAAATTCCTTCATTCACTGTGAACAATTTGCACTATTCATGATTTAATTTTTGATTACATTCATAACTTGTCTGCTCAAAATACCTCATTGGGTAATTCAATGAGGTTTGCATTGTTGAATTTTCATTTTTAATATGATATGTCATTAAGAATATAAGCATATAATACATTTTACACAATTTTCTAAAATATATAAGTTGACATTTTTTTATTTAAATCTGATATGTCATTAAGACATATAGTACATTCTACTAATTTTTTTAAAATACATAAGTTGATTTATTTATGAATTAAATTTAACATGACACACTTCAATAAGTTAATCAACTAGATTTGTTTGATCTAATCCTATTGTAAAATATTTTTGGAATAAATTGAATTCAAAATTAAAATTTCAAACAAATCCTTTGTCAAAACAGAGTTTAGGAAGTGTGGATTCCATTGACATATGTAACTGGATAAAATATAATTGGTTTAATACTTTCAGATAAAATAAACAAATAGATTGTTTAGCATCTAGGAACAGATGTCGATCTAGCTTTAGGATTTTATTATGTTGCTATATACTTAGAAAAACCTGATTGATTACATTCTCTATCTCTATTTTATTTTTGTTCCACCTTTCCCCATATCTGCTATCTACAAGTTTAATTAAACTTTCTAGACAACAAACATAGACGCAAGGAACAAAGATGTAAATTGTTCTTACAAATCTACAGTAGCATTTTACAACTCCAATCACCAGAAAACACTTTATTTTATTTAGTTCACTATCCTTTACTATCAAATAATATATTATTGTTGGCATCTAGACTGGGAGTGGAAATAAATTGACGGTAAGAATAAAACCCTAGAGGTTATAAGAAGAAATCCAATAGCCTTACAAGTATCAAGTTAAATTGGTGCATGGATTATATTTTCAAAACAGAGATAGTGTAAATTAATATTACAATTTCAAGATGAGTATTCTACTAGTTATTTGTATATGATCATTTCTATAATTGTTGATTTATTTATATTGAATTTTGAGGAAAATATTATGAGTAAGACTTTGGTAATATATCGTGAAGTAATTAGTGTGTAAATAAGAGTAATTAGTGTGTAGTTGAATGCTTATAGTTAAATTTAATGTTGGTTGTCAGGAAAATTACAACTTTGTGCAACTCTCATTGAAATAAAATTATCTATTCAATTTATTATCAAATAAAATAAATAATTATTTCTAACATCACAAATAATGCATATTCTTACACAAATATGTGCTCACATATTTAACATACTTATACAATAATAATCAATAATGTGTATTCTTACATAATAATTATGCTCACATACAATTCAAACTTTTCAACAAGGCAGGGACTAGTTGCTTCACAGTTATTTACCTTGTTTATTTATGCATACATATATAAACCATAAATATCTTATTGACATTCTTGGCTTTATGGTCATTACTTAAAGAACAATATTTATATGATTTTGAGGATAGTCTTATCATTTTTATGGGATTTTTTTTTGCAACATTTATGTTGTCCATTTTGTTCGACAACACATGTATTCCAACAAAGGATGAACACCTTCAATAACCATTCACATAAACAGATCAAAGATCAACACAACGATGTTTTCACGTGGTAAAAACCCTACAGGGAAACATCCACGGCCCCAGCCAATGCGACCACTTGGAGCAGTTTATTAATGCAAAATAAAAAGATTACAGAGACATTTTACAAGAGAGTTTCTCATAATCGATCATCAACAAATGACCCTTCATTCTCTTTAAATAGAGATCATGGACCAATCGGGTGTTAAGCCATGGATCAATGGCCGTTAATATTGAAGAGAGTATGAACCGTCGGATCACACTATGTCGAGAACATATCATGACCGTCAGGTTTCCTAACTACAAGTGCATACTAATGCATAGTAAAGAAACAGACTAAGAAACACACTTTTACCTAACGACACATTAGACCAAGCACATATTAACTAACTCCTAAGTGTCTAAATATCCTAACATCACCCGTTAAGAACAACTTGGGATAGGATTGAAGGATTTACAATAGTGACACAATAGGAGGAGGAAGGAGGCATCAAAGCCTATCCCCCCTTAGTGAAAACTTCTTGATCTCCTAACATAGATCGAAGTTTGGAAAAACTTGCTTCTATAAGAGACTTTGTGAAAATGTATGCAAATTGATATTCTGTAGGGAAAAATAACACTTCAATAAATTGATCATGAATTATCTTTGTGATGAAGTGCATGTGTATATCGATGTGTTTTCTACGTTGATGTTGAACTGGGTGTTTGGCGATCTTTATGGCACTTTAATTGTCGCAGCAAAGGCTAGTCGGATGTTGTTGCTGGAATCCAAACTCTGAAAGGATCTATCGAAGCCAAAAGGCTTCCTGACTTGCATTTAGCACTGCTCGATACTCTGCTTCTGCTCAAGAAAGTGCAATAGCCTGTTGTTTGTTACAGGCCCAAGTGACATGTCCTGAACGAAGGCTGAAAACATAACCTGCAGTAGAATTCTGATCATTAGGGTCATTTGCCCAATCTGAATCAGTGAAAACAACCAATAAAGGAGTCCCCCCTGAACTATAATGTATCCTGAACTTAATTGTACCATGAACATAGCGAAGTATCCTTTTAGCTACTTTCCAATGACTTTCATGGGGTGTTTTCATATATCGGGCAACAAGACCGACACGAAAGGAAAGATCAGGATGGGTATGAGTCAAGTATAAGAGGCTACCGACTTACTAACAATATGGGGTGAAATCAACTTCGGGAGAAGTACAAGTGGTAGTAATATTGATTCCAGACTAGAAGGGAGAAGGGGCTGGTTTACAGTCGTCTATGTGAAAGCGTCGAAGAAGGTCACAAGAATACTTAGATTGGGAAAGAAAAATTGCTTCACTAGTTTGCAAAACTTGGAGGCCAAGGAAATAGCGCAAAAAGCCCAAGTTTGTCATTTCAAACTTCTTCTTAAGATTGGTTTACACATGGTTTAAAAGTTTTGAGCCACTACCAGTAAGGATAAGGTTATCAATATAAAGGAAAATGATTATGAGATGGCGTCCTACTTTCTTGGTATAGAAATTAGGATCAGAATGGCATCTAAAGAATCTAGTGGCAATAAGAAAGTTGTCATTTTTTGCATACCAAGATCGGGGAACTTTCTTGAGACCATAAAGAGATTTCTTAAGGTGACAAACAAGGCTCCAGTCATTCTGGACATAGCCAAGAGGTTGTTCCATGTAGATTTCATTTTGAAAATCTTCGTGCAAGAAGACAGATTTAACATCCATCTGATGGACCTCCCATTTATGTGAGGCAACAAGGGAAATAAAAAGTTGGATGGAATTCATTTTGGTTACGGGGGAAAAGGTTTCATTATAGTCAATTCCTTCAACTTGGGAAAATCCTTTGGCAACTAACCAAGCCTTGTGTCTTTCAACACTTCCATCTGATGCATACTTATTTCTATAGACCCATTTACATCTGACAAGTTTTCTTCCTCTTGGAAGAGGTACAAGATCCCAAGTATGGTATGTCATTAAAGAATGATACTCTTCATTCATTTCTTTATCCCAATCTAGATGACCTAAAGCTTCTGCAAATGTCTATGGATCATGATTTTCTGAAAATTTATACAAAAGAGAAGAGGCTCGCTAGAACTATGAACGTGTCCGACGCTAATCTGAAGGATCACCGACAAGATCACTAGCTGCTTCTAGTGTTGAACGAACCCATCTAGGAAGCGATGGAGCTGGTGCTGGTCTAGGTTCAAAGGATTCATCTGGAGGAAGGTGAGCAGGGAGAGGTGGATTTTCATCCTCACTGTCATCATCTGAAGAAGAAACCATAACATAAGAAGGAAAAAATGTCGAAGATGGCTCGTAGGATGAAGCAGGCACAACCGCTGAATCAAGCTCGTAGGCCAAAGAAGGCACAAACACTGAATTAGGCTCGCAGGCCAAGATATTTTCATCAAATTTAACATTTCTTCTAATAATAATTTCATTACAGTGTGGTTGAAGAAGTTTGTAACCTTTGACATCTTCAGAATAACCAACAAATATACACTTCTCACTTTTAGGCTACAATGTTTTCCTTTTCTCATCAAGAATGTGAGCCCATGCTATACTGCCAAATGCACAAAAGTGACTTACATCTGGTTTAATTTTAGTCCAAGCTTCTTCCAGTGTTATATTTTTAAGAGCCTTTGTGGGAGTGTGATTTACTATGTAATTTTCACAGTTGATGGCTTCCACCCAATACTTTAGACTTAATCCCTTAGATTGGATCATACAATTAGCCAGTTCTTTTAATGTGCGGTTCGTTCTCTTAGCAACACCATTCTGTTGTGGTGTATATGGAACGGTGTGTTGCATTTGGATTCCCTGTGTAGTGCAATAACTTGTAAAATTATTGTTCACGTATTCGCCTCCATTATCTGTTATTAACCTTTGAATTTGATGTCCATATTTCTTTTCTACAAAGGCCTTGTAGGCCAAAAACCTATCAAAAAATTCACTAAGTTTTAATAAGTAAACCCAAGTACGTCTGGAAAATTTGTCAGTGAAAGTTAAGAAATACTTGCACCTAGAGAAAGAAGGAGAAGAAAGTGGACCACACAAATCACTGTGAACAAGATGCAAAGGACCCGAGGCATTCCAAGATGCAAGTTTGTCAAAATTGTCCCGATGATGTTTGCTGAGAAAAAAACCAACAAAAACACAATCTCTGCATGAAACAAGAGGAAGAACAGTCACCATCTATTGATTACATAGTTGCTACAATGACAAATAGTTTAGATGACCAAAAATGAAGAAGACCGGTAATCATTTGTTGATTACATAGCTACTGCAATGAGCGATAGTTTATATGACCAAAATGCTCAAGCCAAAGTTTTCTCAAGTCATTGCTATGAGCAACAAAAGATGATGAAAAACATGATGACCCAAAGTTGTAAAACTTGTACAACATGGTAATATCATCAACAATTCCATTTCAAGAACATTCTTAAGATCTTTTAGATCCTTGATTACAACTTGGTGAGGTGAAAACTCTACGGCTTTACCTTCACTTGAATGAGTGATTTGATATACTGATATAAGTTTACAAGAAAGACTTGAAACACATAATACATCATTGAAATGACCATTTTCTACTTGAATTGTTCCAGATCCTTCAACACTAAGAGATCTATCATCACCAAAAAATATTTTCTTGGTGTTACATTCATTTAGAGTATAAAATATGTCTCTATCCTTAGCCATATGATAAGATGCTCCAAAATCAATAAGCCACTCGTTAGAAGTAGTAGTAGAAGTTGTATTGAAGAAGAAACCAGAAGCTGAAAGTACAAGCCCATGAGAAGAAGAAGTAGTAGTAGAATTAATAATGATGTTGTGATTCTTCATTGCTGCTTCTAAAGCTTCCATCTTCTTGAAACATTTGGACTCATCATGACCATATTTATCATAAAAGTTGCAATGTCTATCAATCTTCTTATTTTTATATTTTGTCCCTTTGTCTCCATTAGGAGAGAAATTTGTCTGAGTGGGTTTGGGACCCTTATATTGCTTGTTTTTGTGGGGAGGATGTTGCTTCTTCAGATTGTTGGGTTTATCTTTCTGATGGAAAAATAGGGCTTTGTTGGAGGTACCTGCAATGCTGATCACTCCAAGTTGTACTAGCTTATCTTGCTCTCTAATCAAAGCATCACAAAAGTTCTCAAGACTGGGTTTTTGATAAGCTTCCCCTAGAGTCTCTTGCATGGCATAAAAGGTAGATACAAACACATAATATGCACTACCTAACTTAGAAAGAATAATATAGATGAGACAATTTGTTCTATCTTTATCTTACATTCTACACATAGAGTTCTGTCTGTTTTAAACTTAGACAGATAGTCTTCAATGCAAGAAAAACCACTTGGAATTAAAGTTAGTACTTGATTTTCTAACTGTTTTGATAGAATAATATTGTGTTTACTAAACATAGGTTCAATCTTTTCACAAGCTTCTTTGGGTTTATCAATTGATTGAAGGTGGAACCTTAAATCATGAGAGATGGGCATTCTGATTAATCCATGTTCTTCATCATTCCTATTATCCTATTTGTCTTTCTTATCAACATCAGTGCGTGTTGTTTCCTTTCCTAAGGTAATCTGGTACAAGACTTTACTTCTTAATCAATCATCCATATGAGATTTCCATTGGAAGTAGTTGGTGCTGGTAAGTAAGAGATTACTTGTAGAATCCATATTAAATATGCAGATAATATGGATTTAAAAACTGAAACTGATGATCTGAGTGGAACGATCTCAAAAATTTATGAGGTTTTAAAAAAACGACACTTAAAACGGACTTACGATGTGAGAGTCATGCCCTTTTTAAAAATAACAAAAATGGTAACCAAAAGACCATGTGGTGGTGTAAGTTGCTTTACAAAGTGACCCACTTTTATAAAGAGAAGTGGGGATTGTACAATGAATTTACTTCATGCAAAATAAATAACTCTAAAATAAAATATTAAAGCTACTTGTAGTGATTCACTTTTATACTTGAAGTGAAATACACTGTATAGTTTTAGCATGATTTTTTTCAAAAAAAAAGGTAACAAAGCAGAGACTTGAACTCAAGACCCCTTACTTAATAAGGAAAATTTTAACCAAATGGGCTAGCAAAACATATTTTAGTGCTTCGTAAGAGGATTGGTAGTGTTGTTGTTGTTGTTGTTGTTTTGTTGAATACATCCTTGGAGAGCGTGCTAAAAAAAACTATTTTCACACCAGAAAAAAATTCCTCTTCTCGATGAGAATAAGGGTTAGATCTCGGTTGGCTTACCTGGAAGATGCACATTTTCCTATCTATTTATGATTTTTTGAGATCGCACAGGGTGTAGGGAAAAGAGAATACACAGATCTAAAAGAGTAGGAACTCGGAAACAAATAATATCAAACTAAAATTAAACCAAAATAATACTTTGTAAAAATTTAAAAAATGCGTATTCGGGCTTTATACCTCTGGATCTGACTATAATGGCTGTATCTTGGGAAAAGGGAAACCTTTTCATGTGAAACGAAAAATGTTCCTAACCGAAATGAGTGGTCCAGATGCAATGGAACAACCCTCTCGGCCTATAAATGTATGAAAATGAAAGAAAATGGAGAGGAGACAACTCAACTTCCAGATCTCGATCTACAGCAGGAGCATGTCTTCAAACAGGCTCTAATACCATGTTCAACAAAACATGTATTCCAACAGAGGATGAACACCTTTAGTAACCACTCACATAACCAGATAAAAGATCAACACATCGATGTTTTCACATGGTAAAACCCCTACAGGGAAACATCCACCACCCCAACCAATGCACCCACTTGGACTAGTTTATTAATGCAAAAGAAAAATATTACACATATTTGTTACAAGAGATTTTCTCAAAATCGATCATCAGAAAATGATCCTCCATGCTCTTTAAATAGAGATCATGGACCAATCAGGTGTTAAGCCACAAATCAATGGTCGCTAATATCGAGGAGAGTATGAACCATCGGATCACTCTATGTTGGAAACATATCATGACCGTCAGATTTCCTAACTACAAATGCATACTAATGCATACTAAAGAGACACACTAACAAACACACTTTTACCTAATGACACATTAGACCAAATAGATCTTAACTAACTCCTAAGTGTCTAAATATTCTAACACCTTTATAAGGTAATTTTGAGGTGGCTCTCTGGTTAGGAACCCTATACCTATCATCAAGATATATTTGTCTTCATTAATAGAAGTACCGTTTACTTATTGAAATCTAAATATATTTTCATTCAAGATGTATCTATTTGTTATCTTTAACATGTTATGATAGCAGGGTTGCAACAAACATAAATAACGTCACTACACTATAATCAAAGCAAGGGACACTGGAAATATGCTCCAATCCCCCTCAAGGGGAAATTTTATTACAAAACCATTCCTGGATCTACAATTTGTGTACAAATGGTTACTTATAACTATAGGTGACCGTAACAATTATTTCATAATTATCTAATTATTTGAAATGAATACACAACCATCTCTATAATTAATTCCTATGATCTCTCCACAATATCTCCATGCTTCTCTCAACAATCTCCATTCCTACATCTACTCATTTCTCTCCATATCTCATTCCTACATAGACTTATAGAATACGTCTACATTATTACATTTTTTTCATATTTTCATTAAACATTACAAATAAGAATGTCTCATTTTTTATGAGAAATATTCATTAAATTTGTCCCTTTTCAATATTCAAGGTTCGTTTCCTTTATCTTCATCATTGGTCTTCCAAAATATTTGGTATCTTGCTTCTTCATATTTGATCTTATTCCTCTTGCACCTATAAATAGAAACATTGTTGAAGTCCATATAAAAAAGTAACCACATGTAAGAATACATGGGTCTCTAGCCGTTGTATCCGCTAGTCCAATAGGAAATTCTTTCTCATACATGATTCATCAACCATTTTCTAGTCATGATATAAATACATCTACCTTTACTTCCCTTGCATGGCCATCATCCTCATCCTCATCTTGGCTTTCCAACATACCAATAGACATGCTCTGGATTGTCACATTCTCAATAATTAAAACAATTTTATTTCAATGTTATTCCTTTGAAAATAAATTTCCATTTATGGAAATTCATACTTGATATTAATAAAGCATGTAATTACTATATTTGTGACCATTGAGCAAGATTTTGACTTGAAAATTGTCCTCTTTGATGGACAAACGTATGAGCCAAATATTATATATATATTTAATGCAAGAAGTAAGTGGAACAACCATGTTAAAAATAGATGACCATGACTCCATGAGTGAGGAACATGTTTTAATTTACTTTTCACAAGTGTGAGAAGTGGAGTTATGTCATTGAAAGCCCCTAAAAATCATGGATTTGTAAAGCTATGAATTTCAAAGGAGGGAAATGGATTGAAGAAAAAAGTCATCGACAAAAGGAAAATATATATATATATATATATATATATACAAAATATGTGGGAGGCACAATGTTTCTTAGTATGTTGTGGAAATGAGTATTTGTTGTGTGAGCACTAATGGTGTTAGGAAAATTATTTTCAGAAAGACAATGGTTAAGGAGTGAAGCTAACCAGGAGTGAAGCTTAGTTTGCCCTTATGGAGTCATGGAAAGGCTAGGGGGTGACCAGGACAAGTAATATTGATTGTTCTTCCTCTATGATTACATGGAGCGTGGTTGTTCCATTTGTTTCCAGCTTGATTGTTACAAATATGTATTTTATTTCACGTGTTCCTTCTCTTGTTAGATTATTGAACTATATGTTAAGTACACAATGAGAGTGATATAAATGTATGTATACTATAGAAATTAAAACAATTACTTTCATTACCCATGGATTTAATAATATCAAATTGTACATTTTATTCCAAATTATGTGTAAGGGGAGTTTATGAAATTTAAACTCTAGAAACTTCCATGCAACTATAGTATAGTTCCTGAATACCTTACATCCATGGAATATTCATTAAAAAGCAGAATTAAATATATTGTTAGGATTGCATAACTTTACTTTTCTCCTGAGTAAATATGAATACCTAAAGTAGATAAATGGGAAATTCTTGTAAACTACTAATACTAATACAGTACATAAGTGAATTCTTTACAAAATCCAAAGTGATATTTCTTCTCTGTGTGGTGTAGTATAGATTGTTCCAGGTTATTAATTTATGTTTTTTTATACAAATGCAATATATGAAAAATCTATATTCCACTAAAGGAGAAAGCATTACAGGACCTTTAGGTATACTGGTACATATATAATATTAGAATGTAAGGTAGAAAAAAAAAACATGCTCCGGAAAAGAGAAAATTATCCGACAGATAGGATACAAGTGTTTGTGGAGTATGGATATATCAAAATTCTATACATGTTAAAGAATTAACTTTTTTTTTTTACAAAGAGATAGAAGCATAACGGAATAGTCTCATGGACAAATTTCCAAAAAAAAATTGTATTAGATTGTATTCATTGTAATATTCGTCCAGAAACAAAAATTTATACAAGTAAGATCCCAAGTCCCTTTGAATAAGAAAAACTAGGAACTAGATCCTCAAAGTGGAACTCAAGTACCTTTCTTTTGATAATAATCCTTCTAGAATCCATAAAATGTGAAATTTTAAACCTCCAAGACATAATGAAGAGAAATATTAATTTAAGCTTCTTAAAAAATTGATTTAAGAAAAATAAAAGAAAAGGAAACAATGAAACAAGGAGAACCAAAAAATTTTCTCTAGTTATAACTAGATTAAGTAATTTCCCACTGGAAATGAACCATAATCGAAGATGCATTTCCTCAAATACCATCCCTGAATGTAGAAAAACATGACTGAATTTTTGTAGGAGACTTTGAAGTGCCTAAGGAGAAGGTGACCTGGTGATCACTAATGGGCTCGCTCGCATTTCTAAAGATATACCCATCATTATATTGTTAATTCCATTCATTCCCAATAGTATATTATTTTAGAAAACAAATATAACACAAGAACACTTTTTCAACATATTTAATTGTAAGTAATGTGGAAAAGAAATAAAAACCTACACAAATATATTTCACAAGAAGACGTTATATGTCACACACCCACTACGACAACCTAAATTTTGTTTTTTGTCTTTTCCTTTGAGGGACATAATCCCCGAATTTCTATGGGGCCTAGCGCAGACCATCCCTTCCCTTATCCTCCTCCAAGTGACCACAACCTGGCCTTAGCGGAAGCACCTTTCACAATTTGCGAGTTGGGAGTCAAGGCCCTCGACTCCTCTTTCACCAAACGCCAATACCCGAGATGCGATACGGGTATGGCTCCCTCTTCCCTAGAACCTTCTACATATAACCCTAGGCTAGGCTAAACACTAGCACTACTCGCAACTCACGACTTTGCTAGTTGGAGTGTTGAGCCTTCGTGCTCCTCCTTTGCGAATCCCTGAGACGCGAGAGGTCAGCGTTACGTGGACTCTGCCAAGCGACACATACACGCCACTTGTCTCCTCCACTCTACTCTGCTTACAAGTTGTGTCGTTGCCGCCCATCGCACAAGACCTCGGCTCTCGACATTTCGCGACCTTAGAGATCAAGGGGCATCTTCTTCATCCTACAAAACCTTGAACCACAATAAGTCAACAATGGGTTGAATCTTTCCCAGGCGACATGTGTCCACCACCTGTCACTAGCTCCCACCTTTCTCTGGGTGCTTGTTGTTACGCCACTTGTCAACCATGTGGTCCCCACCTAACAGATGTGCCACGTGTTCACATGAGCCTTCGATGCTCGACACTTTGTGACTTCTGCAGTCGAAAGGAGATTATTTCAACCTTCGAACCCCCAATACGTGATACCACGTGGAGGTTTTTATCCAACGGTTCTCCCATGGCTTAGATCCAATGACCATGATCACGTCGCAATTTTGCGAATTGTGAGTTTGTGCAGTTCTATCCTTGACCACTCCAAGTCGCAAGTCAATTAAATGCTACTCTCCTGCCTGTGCAAAGGCTAAGATCGACGGTCAATAGAGCTCCGCCAGATCCTTGGATCTACGGTCATGGATCCCATCGCTACTTGCGAAGGCTGAAAGGGTCGAGGTGTTAATGCCTGCACTCATTCTCTAGATCCATCAGTCTTGACAAATCTGGGGTATTTCCGAAAGCATTCTGACCATTTGTCTACCAAACGATACAATATTATCTTTCTATAATTAGACTCGCTATCCCTTCTGAGCTTGAATCACGAAATTCAACCTCTCGGAGCTTCAAACTCCCATGACTATAAGACCTTAGAGAGCTACTCTTTCTTGCATAAGGTTTCCAGACTCGAATTGCATGAGCCTTTAGAAGGTTCTTGGGCGATTGTCCCCAATCTTAGTCAAGTCTCTGGGTAAAGGTTCGATACGGTTCCAAGGTTTATGGGATAATTCCCGGGGAAGAGTACTCTCAAGGAGCCTTCCCAGAATATTACAAGAATAAAGCAAGCAAGATGATTATCGGTGGAGCAAACTCATGCCCTAGACTTAATCATTTGTATAGAAAGTAAGTACGACATGTAAGCATACACATGCCTCCATTATGTCTAGTCTAAAACACCACGCAATCATTCCACACAAAAATTATTATGGGCATATAAACATAAGCATGTATTCATGATATTCAATTAGAAATACAAGGCATAAAACACTTATCAGATCCACCAGGCGTGATGCAACTGCTGAGAGGGGTGCTCGTTTCCACCCAACCGTAGGCTCAGTGACTCCAAACGAATTTACCACTAGCCACCTCCGAGCTAGACCATGATGCTTTTAGATTCAGTCTCCTACTTCTAGCTCAACGGAAGTCAAGGATGAAGGTTACTCTCCTTCTCCTGATACAGAAAAATAATCCAGGATGAAGGTTACTCTCCTTCTCCTATGTTCAAAACTCCATGTGTTTTCCAGAGTTCCTCCAGTTCTCTTCCATGATCCTCATCGCGCGTGGTCTCTCCTCTACGCTTTACCACACCTCCTCTCTTGCCTTTTCTCTGCAAGATTGCATGTGGCATGAATTTCCCTATCTGTGGTTAGGTCTGGGAGCTTTTATGGATGAGAAGTTCACCCCCATCCCCTCATTAACTCTTTAGGATCCTCCCCACCTACCAATCTGATGGAAAATCCATTCCAGGGTCAGAGAGTTGCTTTGGTCTTTGAGCAAGTAAAAACTAGTACGGTACTGGCTCGGTGGAAGTTAATGCAACCACTCCAAGTCCCTTCCACCACATCTCATTATCCATCATGGTCTCTTTTATCACATCCCCCTCCCAACAGTCATGCAACACATATTAATAACATAATTTACATTCATCGACCTTTTATACAAAGGTCCGTCAAATCAAACATTCACATCTTTGAGTTTGCCATAGTTCTTGGCCAATATAGTTATTTTTACAGACTGGGGGAAACAGGGTATTACAATTCCATCCCCCTTAAAGGAACATCATCCTCGATGTTCTATCTATCAATATGACATGTATGTACAGAAGTAAACAAAATCGGATATGCTTTTTTCATGGCATCTTCCATTTCCCACATAGCTTCATCTGGGCCAAAATGTTTCCACTACACCTTGACCTGTGCAATGGTTTGGTTCTTGAGTGGGGTTTCCTTTATGTCCAGTATGCATTGAGGTTCTGGCAGGAATTCTCACTCCCATTCCACCTGGATCATAGACCAGTCAATTATATGATTAGAAGCATGTACATATTTATTCAATAATGAAACATGGAAAACATTATGTGCTTTTACTGTGGGAGGAAGTGCTAGCCTATAGGCTACAGGTCCCACTCTATCTAGAACTTCAAAGGGTCCAAAATATCAAGGTGCCAACTTGGCACAAGCTATCATCCTTAGGGAACTCTTCCTAGGCCTAACTCTGAGATATACGTGGTCTCCCATCTTGAATTCTCTTGGAGTTCTCTTTCGATCGGCGTAACTTTTTTGTCTATTCTGAGCGACCTTTAGATTTTGTTTTATCTGAATCACTTGTTGTTCCATTTCTTTCAACATGTCAGGTCCAATAGTAATTCTGTTTATGGGATTACTCTAACTGACTAGAGTGTTGCACAACCTACCATAGAGGACATTGAAAGGACTCGTCTTCAAGGATTCTTGGTAACCGTTGTTGTAGGCGAATTCCACCAGTGGCAGGTAATGTTCCCACTTTTTGGGTTGATGCATTACATGCATCCTTAGAATGTATTCTAATATTTGGCTCACCCTTTCCTTCTTTCCATCGGTTTGAGGATGATAGGCTGTGCTAAACAGTAATTTGATCTCCAGACCATCCATCAAGGATTTCCAAAAGTTGGAAGTAAATTGTGTGTCTCTGTAAGACACGATCTCTTTAGGCATACCATGTAGTCTGAATATCTCCTTCATGAATACGTTGGCGATGACTATTGCCTTGCAAGTCGACTTGACAGGGATAAAATGAGCGAACTTGCTCAATTTATCCACCACTACCATGATGGCGTCATTCTGTTTGGTTGAGGTTGGTAATCCGGTGATGAAATCCATGGAGATGGTTTCCCATTTCCATTCCGGGATTGGTAGAGGTTGTAATAATCTTGCTAGGTGTCATTGTTCTACTTTAACCTATTTGAATTCTATGCATTTGGCTAAGTACTCAGCTATGTCTTTCTTCAGTCCAGGCCAATAGAATTGTTTCTTGGTGGCTGTGATCATCTTTTGGTATCCTGGATGACCAGTATATGGTCTTTTATGTAGTTCATCCATTATGAACCTCTTCAAGTCATCACAATATGGAATATACAATCTGTTTTTGTAAGTTAGCAGACCTCCATCTATCATCTGGTAGCCTTCATAATTTATCCCTGTAGGTTCTTACTCTAGGTACGAGGTCATGGTCTGGAAGAATGTGTTGGTTTGTTATGCATTCTTAACTCTTTCCCTGACATTGGTCTTACAGGTGCTCACTGCTACCAGATGAATTGTTTTCATACTTCTTCTAAGGGCATCGACCACCTTATTTTCCTTTCCCTTGATATGTTTGATTTCAAAATCAAACTCACTAAGAAGGTCCATCCACCTAGCTTGTCTGGCATTGCACCTTGGTTGGTCAAACAAGTATCACAATCCACAGTGTTCTGTCATAAGTACAAATTTCCTTCCCATGAGGTAATGCCTCCACATTTTCAAGGCATGCACTATGGTGGCTAGTTCTAGATCATGGGTCACATAGTTGGCTTCGTGCTCATTCAATTTTCAGGATTCATAGAAGACTACACTTTCGTCTTGCATAAGGACTCCCCCGATCCCTTCCTTATAGGCATCTGTGCACACGAGGAAGTCATTTTTGGGATCAACAATCTTCAACACAGGTGCATGGGTCAGAAGTTGTTTCAGGGATTGAAATCTTTCTTCACATTCTTGTGTCCATGTGAATTTAGCTCCCTTCTTCTGGAGGGCAGTGATTGGGCAACCAATCTTGGAGAATCCTTTTATAAATATCCTATAGTATCTTGCTAAGCCCATAAAGGATATGGTATCCGAAACATCCTTTGGGGTAGGTCGTTCCATGATAGACCATATCTTGTCAGGGTCTACTGCTACTCCTTTTTCAGATATGACATGGCCCAGGTAATCTATTTGCTTCTGGAAAAAGGTGTACTTGCTAAATTTGGCATAGAGATGATGTTCTCTTAGCACTTGAAGCTCAAGTCTAAGATGTTCCTCATGTTCCTCTCTATTCTTGGAGTAAATTAATATATCATCAATAAAAACTAGTACAAATTTTTCTAGAAATTTTTTCAGCACATTGTTCATCAAGCACATAAAAGTGGCAAGGGCATTGATTAATCCAAATGGTACTACCACAAACTCATAGTGACCATATCTCATCTTGAAGGCAGTTTTGTGGGTGTCTTCACCCTTGATTCATACTTGGTTGTATCCATATCTCAAGTCAATCTTTGAGAAGATGGAAGCACCTCCCAATTGATCGAACAGGGCATTGATCCTGGGTAAGGGGTACTTGTTCTTTATGGTTACCTTATTGAGTTGTCTATAATCTATGCACAGTCGGAGGGTACCATCTTTCTTCTTCACAAACAAAACTGGTGCTCCCCATGGGGAAACGCTGGGCCAGATATAGCTTTTGTCCATCATTTCTTTTAGTTGTAATTTAAGCTCAACTAGCTCGAGTGTGCTCATCCTATAGGGTGTCCTAGACACTAGCATCGCTCCTAGTGCAAGTTCTATCTAGAAGTCAATGTCCCGGTAGACCTGATACCTTTTCCGGAAATACATCTCTATATTCTCTTAGTGTGGGGTGGTCTTCGAGGCTTGGTTTGTCATCTTCAACTGATTCCAACACCTATATCTCATATACTGGACATCCCTTTCTGCAATACTTTCTCATTTGAAGGGTTGATATTCATCTCATCGAGACAGGTTTTTGGATCCCTTGAAGGGTTATCCTTCTTCCTTCTTCACTTACACATTCTAAGGTTTTATGGTAACAGTCCAATTTGGCTTTATATGTGGCTAGCTAGTCCATACCAATCAACAAGTCATATGATCCTAGGGGTAGTATGTTAAGGGTTGTCTGGGTGGAGAATTCACCCATAGTGAATTGGCAAGCTGATATCACCTCTGCTACCTTTCTTTTGGTGCCAGTGGCTAACTGTACCAACCATGGCTTGGCATATTTATGTGGCTATAATTTACACTTATCAACAGCCTTAAGATATATATAACTCAAATTTGAACCAGGGTCGATTAGAATATACACTAGATGGTTGGTGATCATAACTTCCATCTCCACCATTGAAGCTTGTTGGTCAGCTTGTTTATTATCCAAGGCTGCATAAATTTGTGGCACACTCCTGGCCACGTCATTGACGATGGTAGCTTCTTGAACATTGTACATTATCCGACTGTTCTGTTGTCGGTGCAGGCAGTCCCTCAATAGATGTTCTTCTCCATAACCCCAACATTTCAAGGGTTCTCTCTTTGGGTTATCAATCTTTCCTGGGGTATATCCAGAAGGTTTATTTCTGCTCTGGGAGGGGAAATTCTGCTGGTGTACACTTCGGATTGGGAAGCTCATCCTTGAGTCTTTTTTATAGTTTTTAAATCTTGGGGATTTAAACCCCTTTTTCTAGAATCTCGAACTATTCTTCTGCTTCCAGCCTTTGCGAGCTTCTCTCTGATGCCCAAGCTATTCATAACAATATCTTGCCTTTCAGATAGTGTCTTTTAGGGTCTTTGGCTCATCAAACTCAATCTTGTTCTAATAGTCCTTAGGTAGTCCACTAATGAATCATTGCACCTTTGCCTTTTCTTCTATTATATAAGGTACATACCTTAGCAACTTGAGGAATCTGCTGACATATTCCTCTATGGTGCGTTTCCCTAGCTTGAGTTCATAGAATTATTTAGTCTTTTCGTCGAAATACTTTTCCGACAGATACTTCTTCCTGAAGTATTTCTCAAACCGTTCCCAAGATAGGTCCTCTTCGTGAATCCCTTTTACATTCTTAAGGTCTTCCCACCAAATGGAAGCCTATCCATTCAAGTTGAAAGTGGCTACTCGGGCCTTGAAGTTTTCTGAGAAGTCATGGACTCTGAAATACTTCTTTAGTCCAAGCAGCCAGGCCTGTATTTCCTCCCCCTTCTTTATTTCACCATCAAAAGAGGGTGGTTTGGCCTTATTGAATTCTTTGAGATTATGAATTTTGGAATGCTTTTGATTCTTTCGTTTTCTTCGAGAATAAGAACTAGTTCTACTACTAGAAGATCCCTCTGAGTCACCATTTTCCTTTGTAGAGGAATCGTCTGACACTTGTCCCTTATCTCTGGGGTGGACCTTTCTCGAGGTGCTCTTCCCAGTGTGGCCACTTAAAATACCACGTTTCTACATCTCAGGTGGATTTCGACTTTTCTTTGTCTGTCGTCGGTCCACGTGACTGGTGTCAGGTCCATGCTACTATTGTATTTGTATGTCAGATAAACTCTACAGCAAGACTGCATTAATTTTTGTTTGCTTCTCTTGCTCTTTTATCAACCTCTCGTTGTTGGCCTTGCAGCTTTGTAGTTCGACCATGAGGCTCCTCACAGTCTCAGCTAGATTTGGATGGGTCTCTACCTCTCTCCTTTCGTCAAACTCTTCATCTCTATTGTGGGAGCCATCCCCCACTTGGTGGTGTGTCACCATTCTATGTGTCTGCAGTTTCCCATGGTTGATCGTCCGCTTGTGTGCAGGAAAAAGACCCGTTGTTAGTCAATATTTATATTCATTTATAACTAGCGCATAATTCATATTTTTCAAATGCATACACACAATAGGAATTTTCATTCTTATCTTTGACTTTTGATAAAGGGGGTTAAGGTAGAGGGTTACTCCTTTTAAGAGTACTTCAAATGGAGTTTCTGCACAACTCGTTCTGTTGTAACCATGCTCTGATACCAATTTGTCACACACCCACTACGGCAACCTAATTTTTTTTTTTTGTCTTTTCCTTCGAGGGACAAAATCCCCAAATTTCTATGCGGCCTAGCACAGCCCATCCCATCGCTTATCCTCCTCCAAGCGACCATAACCTGGCCTTAGCGCAAGCACCTTTCGCAATTCGCAAGTTGGGAGTCAAGGCTCCTGACTCCTCTTTCACTAAATGTCGATACCCAAGATGTGATATGGGTATGGCTCCCTCCTCCCTAGTGCCTGCTACATATAACCGTAGGCTAGGCTAAACACTAGCACTACTCACAACTTGTGAATTCACTAGTTGGAGTACTGAGCCTTCATGCTTCTCCTTTGTGAATCCCCAAGACGTAAGAGGTCAACGTTACGTGGACTCTGCCAAGCGACGTGTACATGCCAGTTGTCTCCTCCGCTATACTTTGCTTACGAGTTGTGTCGCTGTCGCCCTTCGCACGAGACCTTGTCTCTTGATGTTTCATGACCTTAGCGATCAAGGGGCAACTTCTTCATCCTGCAAAACCCTGAACCACGATAAGTCAACAATGGGTTTACTCTTTCCTAGGTGACATGTGTCCACCACCTGTCACCCGCTCCCACCTTTCTCTGGGCGCTTGTTGTTACGCTACCTGTCAACCATGCGGTCCCCACCTAATGGGTGTGCCACCTATTCACACGAGCCATCGATGCTCGAAACTTTGTGACTTCTGTAGTCAAAAGGAGATTCTTTCAACCTTTGAACCCCCGATACGCGATACCATGCGGAGGTTATGATCCAACGGTTCTCCCATGGCTTGGATCCAACGACCACAATCACATCGCGATTTCATGAATCATGAGTTCGTACAGTCCTACCCTTGACCACACCAAGTCGCAAGTCAGCGAAATTCTACTCTCCTGCCTGTGCAAAGGCTAAGATCGATGGTCAATAGAGCTCTGTCATATCCTTGGATCTACGGTACTGGATCCCATCGCTACTTGCGAACAATGAAAGGGTCGAGGTGTTAACGCATGTTCTCCTTCTCTAGATCCATCGGTCTTGACAGATTTGTGGTATTTCCAAAAGGATTCCAACCATTTGTCTACCAAACGATAAGGTATTCTCTTTCTATAATTGGACTCGCTATCCCTTCTGAGCTTGAATCACGAAATTCAACCTCTCAGAACTTCAAACTCCCACGACTCTGAGACCTTAGAGAGCTACTATTTCTTGCATAAGGTTTCCACACCTGGATCGCATGAACCTTTAGATGGTTCTTGGGCAATTTTCCCTGATCTTAGTCGAGTCTCTGGGTAAAGGTTCAATACGGTTCCAAGGTTTATGGGGTAATTCTTGGGGAAGAGTACTCTCGAGGAGCCTTCCCAGAATATTACGAGAATCAAGAAAACAAGATGATTCTCGATGGAGTGAACTCATGCCCCAGACTTAATAATTTGTACGGAAACTAACTACGGCATGTAAGCATACACATGCATCCATTATTTCCAGTCTAAAACACCAGGCAATCATTCCACACAGAAATTATTATGGGCATATAAACATAATCATGTATTCATGATAGTCAATTTGAAATACAAGGCATAAAACACTTATCAGATCCACCAGGCATGATGCAACTGCTGAGAGGGGCACTTGTTTCCCCCCAACCATAGGCTAAGTGACTCCAAACAGATTTACCAGTAGCCAGCCCCAAGCTAGACCACGATTCTTTTAGATTCAGTCTCCTACTTCCAGCTCAATAGAAGTCAAGGACGAAGGTTACTCTCCTTCTCCTGATACAAAAAAATAATCCAGGATGAAGGTTACCCTCCTTCTCCTATGTTCAAAACTCCCTGTGTTTTCTAGAGTTTCTCCAGTTCTCTTCCGCGATCCCCATCGCGCGCGCTCTCTCCTCTACCCTTTACCACACCTCCTCTCTTGCCTTTTCTCTACAAGATTGTGTGTGGCATGAATTTCCCCATCCGTGGTCAAGTCTGGGAGATTTTACGGATGGGTAGTTCACCCCCATCCCCTCATTAACTCTTAGGGAGCCTCCCCACCTACCAATCTGATGAAAAATGCATTCCACGGTCAGAGAGTTGCTTTGGTCTTTGAGCAAGTAAAAACTAGTACGGTACTAGCTCGGTGGAAGTTAACGCAACCATTCTAGGTCCCTTCCACCACCTCTCATTAGCCATCGTGGTCTCTTTTAGCACATCCCCCTCCCAGTAGTCATGCAACACATATTCATAACATAATTTACATTCATCGACCTTTTATACAAAAGTCCGTCAAATCAAACATTCACATCTTTTAGTTTGCCATAGTTCTTGGCCAATATAATTATTTTTACAAACTGGGGGAAACAGGGTGTTACATTATAATGTGTTGAGTTTGCATAAAGGGAATTGACCGGGGATATATTTTCAACGAAACTCTCAGTTAAACCCTTACTGACCTTTATTCGCCTCCATTATAATTTTTCATAGACAAAGAAAGAGCTAAGAGCACAACAGTGGATTATTGTAGAAGAACTTTTACCCATAAGTACAATATAATATAGTACCCGTATACCAAAATGTATAATTTACAAACTAGAACTAGAGTTTGGCATCTCCATCTCTATGAATAGAACCGACCAAAGCTTATGCAACTATGTATCATAGAAGGAAAATATTACCGAATGATGATATTTATTGTTACAAAGTAAAGCCTCCTTAACAAAATGATACATTCTAGTGATTAAACAGAGACCATGAGACTTTCTGTAGAAAGAAACCTTATATAAAAAAAACTTAGGTTAAGCATTGGAAGATAGTCTAGTTCAACCCCAACTCCTAGAATGAGAGATAAACTCGTAGACATGAAAATTTAAATAAAACAAAAGAAATAACATATTATTAACTTATAAACACAAGTAATATCTACCCTTTGTTTGTAGAAGAAAGAAATTAAAATATAATAATGGTGACGAGCAATGAAATGCACACAACATAAACCTCCCTTTCATGTCACACCTCAAAAGGTGGTGGGGATGAAAAGGTTTATTTTTAGTTTCAAGATTGGTTGCATATTCTTTTGTAAAAGATACAAATGCTCATAGTGGAGAAGATAAGCTTGAACGGTCACATTCTTAAAATTATTTTTATATTATTATAAGGAATTAAAACTAGCACAGCCGCTAAATCGTTGTTGGTGAACGCTGAAAGGCTTACCACTAGTAAGATGAAACAAATAATATGAAACATCAGTCTATATTTGTTTAAGTCATTGCCTAGCCACAAAGATTGTTCTCATGAATGGATTTTGTATTGTCATGTGGGAAAATTTGAGGTGCATTTCCAGATTGGTAGTCAAAAATAGGTATTACCACCATCCGAGGCATGTAATATTCTATACCTGTAGAGGGGTCTACCAAGTATACAAACATGTTCAAATCAAGATATACTCTACACTACAAATACATTAAAATACATAAAAGATTTACAGAAACTCCCCAAGTTGTGAGAAACTCTAATATTTTTAGAAAAAAAACCCTAATATTTTAACAGGTTTATAAATAAAAACTCCGATCTTAAACAAACCCTAAAATTCCTCCATTGAAACTTACGCATCTCTTCATGTGTGACATCAGGGAAATAAACCACATGTACATGATGGAATTGTTACTGTATCATGCAAAAACCTTCATATCATTCTGAGCACAATAATCACTCACACTTCGCCTTCGTTTCTCTGCGAATTGTCAATCACACAGCCACTAACTTAATTAAAGAGAAGACATTTCTCTGTACATTTCTTTCTCTAGTTTTTCAAGAAGCATACAAAGATAGGGCAAATAGTTTTGGCTTGCAATTGCAATTACAGACTAAACAGGACAAAAGAGTGTGACACGCCCATCAAGTATATGAAACGTTATCTTGATAGCCCTCCACGCACTAAGCATATGCTAAAAATAAAATTGGTTGTGACACATATTCCATGTGTATGAAACATTACCTAGATGTTCCTCCACGAATTAAGCATACACGACACTATTTTGTAAAGAAGGGGAAGCAAATGTGTAACGTTACCTAGATGAACTTTCACAGATCCCTCCACGGATTAACCAAACATGCCAACGTGCCATTATTTGGTCAAGAAGGGGAAGTAAATGCGGCCACGCTTCTCACCAACCATTGGTAAAGAAACCCGATAAAAAACCTAACTTAAATTAGCACAATGACTAAATGGCTACTAGTGAATATGAAGAATATGAAAAACCTAACTTAAACGACTAAAGAATATGAAACTATTGATGAAACTATTGAAGAATATGAAACACAAATGTAAATCTAATAATGTAAAATGATAAAAAATTAATAGTGGAGTAAATTTGTAATTTCAATTAAGTTTGTTAATCATTTGAACATGGAAATTAGATGGTCACATAGTAATTTCTTAATCATATTAAGTAAATTTTAAAAAGTAAACATGTTAACGGAAGCTTTTAAAAATGCTAGAAATTTATGACCATGAGATATCGTTCATTGATTTGGACAGGCGACTATGAATATGCTAGCATCTTCAACTGATAACCATAGGATTGAATTTTATGGTTAAAATATCATAAAAAGTGCCCACTGTCAATAGTTTTATGCCTTTCGGCATAATTATAATGTATTGGTGTCTTTACACTTTCCACGTGAGATATGCAAAATCCTATGACACCCCATAGTTTATTTAATAATAAATAGTATTTATATAAACACAAACTATTCATATGGACCGATCAGAAGAGATGTTTTGTGCAATAATTTGTTTCACCAGACTTAAAGTAAGCCTTTTTGCTGATTTTGAAAGGATTATAACAAATGAAATGAAATCATAGAGAATATCTAGAATTGTAAGCACCATAAAGCTACATAGTTTTTTGGGAAGACGTGGCGTCTTCACCATTTGAGAGCATATCCTTTTTAGTTTTAATATTGCCCTCTCAACATTGTAACGTTGTAGATACAGTAAGTGATCAAATTCTACAACCATGAAAGTTATTAATCTATTTTAACACTATTTTAATTCCCAAAAGTTGTGTTATGCATTGACACTTGGAAGGGCTTGCCGTTCCAAGCGTCTAACTCAGTATACATATGGTCATGGTTTCCATGGTTTGATGTTCCACCTGTCTAACTCCGTATGTGGAAGGCTATGTTGGCCAAGCTCTGCAAACTTAATGTTTCTTCCTCACCTTCGACGCAACTTATTCGAGTTATCAACTCTCACCAGCTAATGTCGAACACAAAGAGTAAATCAATGTAGAGGACTTGATGGAACCTCCACCTGGTTAGCCTTCATCTAATAATATCTCATGGTGGTCATATGAAGAACAATTTTCGTTCAAGAAGTTTTAGAGTAGGAGCAACATCTCTTTGATATGAGAGGTATTGATGTGGTTATGTGATTCCATCGAAATATCTGAGCAAGATATCTCAATTTTATCTTCTATATAAGTCGTCATGGACCCTGATCACCTGATTTAAGTAAGCTAAGTGACTTCAAATAAATCATGGGGATTCAGGAGGGAACATGCTTCCTCTTCCTTTGCTAATTTTTTTGATAAAAAAGGCAATGCCAATCAGGCTTGCAGAGTCTAAGATGGATAATAACATTGTAGGCTTGCAACTTTAACTTCACTATTACTTCTCGTCCATGGAATCGTGGAATGAATAAATATATGTTCTATGTGATGGCATGAGGTCTCAGAATGTGGGATTCTTCATCGAAAAATGTTGCCATTGTATCTCTAATGTTGCACACACCAATCTTTGAGTTCCACCACCACACACACCATCTTAATTTCGATTTGAATGGGGGTAGGAGTGTTTAGTGCAAGAATTTCTCGTAGGAGACTGAAGGATTAATACAACATGATTTATTTTAAGGGCGTATGTGATGTTAGCATTAGGGTTTGGAAGTTTTGTCTAAATGTTTATGTTCCCGAATGTTGGCCCCACCATGGTATGAGGGCTTGTTGATGTTGCCTATGTGAAGAGGGTGATGTTTCGTATGCGAAGAGGGAGCAACAGTTCTGTTGGAAAACTGAGAGGGGAGGTGAATCAGTTGTTACCGTGCTTAAACAATTATGCTTCTTTTAAAATATTTACAGGGAACTCAATGATGATCACAATAATGGGAAATAAACAAAGGCACATTCAACATCAGTCACATATATGAGAAAACAGAGACAAATAATTCCTGAGGAAACCCATACAGGGTAAAAACCTCTTTTTCTTTATATGATAAGTATTATCTACATTCTTTACATTATCATACATATGAGCACCAAATCATTATGAGGCTACAACCTCTGTTTTTGCAAGCTGCAACTTGCTGAGAGCACCAACTCTCTATTTTCTATAGCACCCACTAGAAGGAAGCACCAACCCCCTGGTTTCTCTAGCACCAACTAGAAGGAAGCACCAACTCCTTGGTTTCTCTAGCACTAACTAGAAGGAAGCACCAACTCCCTGTGTTCAAGAACTCACTTGAACCTTTGAGGACAACACTCCTCCCAAGCACCTCCCAACCACCTTGAATTATAAATTCTTTGTTACTAAAACTTATTACAGCGATATAAAATTATTCAATGGCTTACTAGCCCTTTCGTTGTTCTATTACACTGCTCTGCCCTGTCTTCATCAGTGTCTTCTGCACCCCTCTAGAACTTTATGTTCTTCTTCCTTTTATGGTCTATGCACCATATCCCTTCAATGCACCATTCCTCGACTGTGCATTTCTGCTCCAACGTTCTGCCTCCTTGTACACACCTGAATTCTCCTCCACAACGACAATCCTTATCTCTTCTTTGTTTAGCATTCTTATAGTGTCTGTTGTCTTTGTGCATGCAATATTCACAATGCCTCTGCATGCTCACTCCACACAAAATTCCTCCACAACTTGAGTGCTCTGTCTGATCATCATCGTGACTCTTCAGCTTCTCTGGTCGTTTACCACTCATTCAACATCATTGTATGTTATACTAAGATTCCTCAACCTCTCTGGTAGTTGAGACTCCTCGTCTTCTCTGGCATAGTCGATCTTATGCCTTCTGTTTCAGTTACAGACTTCAACGCTCATCCATCTGTCAATCCCCCTAAGAATCATCTTGCTTCACTAGATGAAGCTTAGAGACCCTTCATCTCCTCTGGTCATCACACAGAGGTCTCTTCGAATTCTCTTGCAGAGACCATCAATGGTTTCTAGCAGTTACACTTCGAGGCGCAAAAGTAGCCCTGCGATCTTGTTCAACTTCACTTTCACCGTTGGATTGTATTCATAGAAACTTGCGTTTACTTGGACATTTCACCCTTCGGCATTTCAGGATCCCCATGGTAATGATTTCATTACGCTCCATGTCCCGATCCCCGAAAATCCGAAATGGAGCTTATATGAATTAGCTCCTTCCTTCATCTTCCGTCGATGTGACCAATGGCTACGATCACAGATTGATCCAAAACGTGTTTTTCATTTCGACATTTTGGGATTTTGGCACTCCCATGGTAGAGTCTCTTGACGCTCCATGTCCTGATATCTGAAGCTCCAAAATGGAGTCAGATCAATGGTCCAGACTCTAAGTGATTTGACGGTCCTGATGTCTTCATGATTTCGCATATCGCGATTTCGAGGTTCGCGACTTTGGGACTCCTATGGTAGGAGTTCTTTGACATCTCCATCTCCCAATTTTCGAAACTCTAAAGTGATGTAAACTTGCTGATGTCACACGTGGATTGACACATGTCGAATAACTGTCATGTGTCACTCTGATTTGTGACTTACATGTGCCTGAAATGTTGAATCATCTTGACACTTGTCATTGCCTAGTTGTGCCACATGTTCTTAGCTGACATGGTTTGCTGACGTGTCTTGTTTCGGGATTTCGCATTTCGGCACTTCGCGACTCCTAATGTTGAGAGTCTCTGACTTCTCCATCTCTTGATTTCCAAAACTCCGAAATGGACTAGGATCAATGGTCCAGATCAAACCTTGATCTGACGGCTCAGATTAAGTCATGATTTCGCATATCGTGATTTCAGGATTCTTGTGGTTAATATTCTTTGACATCTCCAACTCTCGATCCGCGAAACTCCAAAATGGACTGGGATCAACAGTCTAGATAAACCCTGATCTGACGACTCAGATTAAGTCACAATTTCGCATATCGCGATTTTGAGATTCCTGTGGTTAATATTCTTTGACATCTCCAACTCTCGATCCGCGAAACTCTAAAATGGACTGGGATCAACGGTCCAGATGAAACCTTGATTTGACGGCTCAGATTATTTCATGATTTTGAATATCGCAATTTTGAGAGGATAGGAAACCCCGTTCCTTTGACTCTCCAATCAGCAAACTGACGATCTTTCCCCACGTGTCCTGCCTGAAGATGGATGGTCCTCCTTCTTTCGGGATTTTGTGAGCCCGCTACTCCTTTCACTTTAAAGAACGTGTAGGTTCTCCTTGATCCAACGATCATGGTTGTTTCTCTTCCCTGATTATCACTGCGCTGCTGATCATTTTTGTTGTACTCAAGCCATCATCGTTGTTGTACTTACCATCAATGACAAGCATAGACTGCCTGTAAAACATGCCAACAATCTCCCCCTTTTTCATTGATGGCAACTAAGGCACCCGAATTCTTTTCTCCCCCTTTGACATCAATGTCAAAGAAGAGACATGCTCCCCCTAAGTTATTGCAGTAATTTTAGGAGGCATTAGATATTCAAACAGTACAAAACTCCCCCTAACAAGATGGACTCTTTTAGGTGTGAGATGAAATGACACCCAGCTTCTGTCTGAGATATTCAAAAGGTGTCTTGGCTAGGGGTTTAGTAAAGATGTCTGCAATTTGTTCTGTAGTGGGAATGTAATGGACTTGAAAAATCTGATCGGTGACCTGCTCTCTCAGAAAATGATATTTTATGGGAATATGCTTGGTCTTGGAGTGGAGGACGGGATTTTTAGACACACTGATGGCACTAGTGTTATCACAATGAATTGGGATCGGTGTAGTGTATTTTACCTCTAAGTCTGCAAGTGTCTGAATCATCCATAATACCTGAGTGCAATAGGTAGTAGTAGCAATGTACTCTGCCTCTGTGGTTGATAAAGATATGGAACCTTGCTTTTTACTAATCCATGCTACTAAAGAATCACCCAATCTGCATCTGAGTAAGCAGTTAACTGAAAATTCTGATTTCTGGGATACCACAGGCCATAAGTCATTGTTTCTTTTAAATACCTTAATATCCTTTTGACAGCTTTCAAATATCTCTATTTGGGTGCAGCCTGATATCGTCCTACCATTCCTACAGCATGCATTATGTTTGGGCGAGATGTGATGTACAACAGGCTTCCTATCATTGATCGATATGAGCTTTGATCAACATCAGGTGAATCATCATCCTTGCTTAATTTACATCCAGTTACCATAGGTGTACCCACAGGTTTAGAATCTTCCATTTGAAACCTTTTCAGCATTTCTCTTAGATATTTTTCTTGAGAAATGAATATGCCTTCGGGCCTCTGAGTAATTTGCAGACCAAGAAAAAATGACAGTTCTCCTATCATATACATTTCAAATTCAGACTCCATGGCAGAAGCAAACCATTGTACCAGTGAATCCTTATTACATCCAAAGATGATGTCATCTACATAGACCAGTATGATGAGAAAATCATTATCCTCTGTTTTAATATACAGATTGCTATCAGTTGTTCCTCTCTTGAACCCTTTGTCTTTGAGATACGTATCCAGTCTATGATACCAGGCTCGAGGGGCTTGTTTTAAACCATATAAATCTTTCTTCATCTTGCATACTATGTCAGGGTTATCAAACAATTTGAAACCCTCTGGTTGTTCCATATAGACTTCTTCACTTAAATCTCCATTGAGAAAGGTTGACTTGACATCCATTTGGTAGACTCTAAACCTTTTATGACAAGCATAGGCAAGAAACATTCTGATAGCTTCTAATCTTGCTACAGGCGCAAATGTTTCATCAAAATCCATTCCTTCTATCTGAGCATAGCCTTTACAAACTAACCTCGCTTTGTTCCTGATAACTTGTCCTTGCTCATTCAACTTATTCTTAAAGATCCATTTGGAGCCAATGACGTTTTTACCTCAATCTGATCAAGTTCTTCATTCATTGCTTTAACCCAGTGGTCATCTTTGTTGGCTTCATTAAAATTCTTGGGTTCCATCATGGATATGAAGGCTCTATGAGATTGTTCGGTTTTTTTTATTAGCTTTCTTCTGGTTTGTACACTTTTGTCTTTTTCCCCAATTATCTGACTTGCAAGATGATTCTGGAGGAGGAATTTGTAGTTGACTGTTGATTTGAGTCTGTCTGAGTGTCTGAGTCTTCATCTAATTCAGAGTCTTCATTTTCTGATTCTTGGACCTGTTCATCTTCAGCTTTAGTTGCGTCTTCTATAGAAGAATCATTACTGTACACCTCTCTTGCTGGGATTCCTTCATCAATTTTTACATCAATACAATCAACCATTTTATGCAGCCTCTTATTATAGCATCTGTATCCTTTACTGTTTGTATCATACCCTAAGAAAATACCTTCATCTGCCCTGTCATCATATTTGTCGAGGTTCTCATCATTATTCTTTATGTAGCATTTACTCCCAAAGACTTTGAAGTGTTTGATTGAGGCAAGTCTTCCAAACCATAATTCATAAGGTGTCTTGTCACTTTGTGGTCTGAGGTGGGCTTTGTTAAGCACATGGACTACTGTGTGTATTGCTTCTACCCAGTAGGTTTGACCAATGTTCTTCTCATTCATCATTGACCTGGCCATTTCCTGCACTGTTCTGTTTTGCCTCTCAGCTACTCCATTTTGTTGTCGAGTTCTTGGGATTGTGTATTCTCTCTTGATCCCATGCTCATCGCAGAATTCCTTGAAGTCTCTTGACATAAACTCTCCTCCCTGGTCTAATCTTACTACCTTTAACCTCTTCCTTGTTTGAGTCTCAGTTAAAGCCTTAAATATTTTAAACTTCTCAAATGCTTCATCTTTTTCTTTGAGAAAGGCAACCCAAGTAAGTCTAGAGTAATCATCGATAATCATCATGAAGTAGTTTTCTTTCCCTATGCCTTCCTGTCTTGATGGTCTACATAAATCCATGTGAACTAGTTGGAGTGGTTTCTCTGTTGAAGTAAAGCTCTTGGACTTAAACTGTGTCATGTTTTGCTTCCCTACTTGACAGGGTTTACACATTGAATCTTGGGGCTTTGATATTCTCGGAAGATCTTTTACTGCCT
>ML776897.1:807357-818763 GCA_009831015.1 Picea engelmannii | reverse complement strand
CACTGAGCAGATTATGTTTCAGCCCATCCACAAGTAGAACATCTTGGGCTTTTCCTTTTCCATTACTTAAGCTCACCATTCCTTTGCCTTTTATTTTCCCTGGAGCATCATTTCCAAAGGTTACGCTTCCTGATTTGCTTTCAGTTAGAGATAGAAACTTGCCTTTGTCTCCTGTCATGTGTTTGGAGCATCCACTGTCTATATACCAAGGGTTCGGTTTTCTTTGAGCAGATAATACTAATCCACACTTGTTACTTTCCTTCTTCTTCCAAAACTTGACATTTTCAGTAGGGGGTTTCGAATCTGGTTCATAGTTCCTTAACCGACAGTCAATAGATTTATGTCCAACGTTATGACAGGTGTAACATTCAACCTCATTATTCAATAAGTCAAACTTATTGTTGCAGTGTTGCCTACTTATTGACTGTTGATTATTTCTTGGTCTCCTTAGTTGTATGTGTCTAGACTTAATTTGGCAATTTGCAGTCCGTGAAGGATTATTACTTGACTGTATCATTCTTTGTTGTGGGAAGTATTTATTCCTTTGAAATCTTAATTGCTCATGTCTAAGTCTTAAGGAACAATTTACAACTTTGTGACCAAAGTTAGAACAATAGAAACAATAGCCATAAAAAAATTCTTTGTACCTGGAAAATGATTGTCTTCTTTGAGCAAATCGATTTCTTTCTTGCTGATGACGTCTTTCAGCAGAGAGAGCATTGTTTCTTCGTTCTACAGATTCAGTCCTGGCACCTTTTTCTTTACTCATCCTAGGTGGCTGATTGTCTTCCTTTGTTTCTATAGGTTCGTTATTGTTATTAGTTATACTTTTGACAAACTTGATGGGTTCTTCATTTCCTGGCTTCCCACTGCTTGATCCCTCTTCATAACCCAAACCAGTTTTCAGCTACGGATTCCTTTGCTGATTCAGAATGGTGGCTAATCCTTCTGAGGATTTGATACTTGACAGATTATGATTATACAAGGCTTGAAACTTCTCCATTTCTTTCCTTGTTTTCACTACTTATTGTTCTAATGATTCACATCTTGCCTTCTTTTTTGATAGTTGTTATTTCAGAATCTTTTCTTTTTTCTTTGCCGCTTCCAATTCTACTTTTAGTAAGACAAGGTATTCATTAGGTTCTTTACTGTCTTTCTCGAACTGTATCAACAATTGTCTTTACTTTTTGTTCTTGATTCTTAGTCTGTCAATCTCTTCCAATGCACTGATCAGTTCTCCTTCCATGTCAACCACAACTTCTTCTTCATTAACATCACTCCCTGTGCTATTATTGTCATAGTCCTATTTGGCCATAAGTATGAAGTCGTTTAGTTTATCTTCAATAGATGAATCATTGTCTTCATCATCTGAAGGATCATCATCATTGTTTGCACAAAGACTTTTCTTCTTAAAGTTATACTCTTTAAAGAAATTTTTGTGTTTGTATTTCTCCTCATCATCACAAGTTTGATCCTTTCCTTTGTGGGGAAATTTATTTGCAAAATGACCTATCCTACCACAGTTAAAGCATTTGAAAGGCAGTTTACCTTTGTATTTGCCTGATCCCTTCTTCAGTCTCTTCACAAATTTTTCTTCAATTTCATCGGGCTCAGAATCCTCATTCTTGTCTTCTTTAAATGATGCTTCTTTGGAGGTGGGTTTATCTTTAACTATTCTCATTTCATATGCAATCAATGTTCCTAGAAGTTGGTCAAACTGAAAGGTTTTTAGATCATTAAGTTCTTCTATAGCAGAGGCCTTCGGGTTGAACCTATCTGGGAGAGATCTCAAGATTTTCTGAACTAAAGAAGGTTCCCCAATTGTTTCACCAAGTGCCTTCTTGCATTTACTGTTTCTTCTACTCTCAGAAAGTATTTTCCAACAATTTGATCTTCCTTCATCTTCAACTGTTCAAGCTGTATTCTGTAGGTTTGAAGCTTTGCATCCTTAACCTTCTCATTACCCTCATAACTGCTAATGAGTTTGTCCCACATTTCTTTGGCAGTTCCTAGGTGCATAACTTTTACG
This sequence comes from Picea engelmannii, assembly GCA_009831015.1. Lineage (NCBI taxonomy): Eukaryota > Viridiplantae > Streptophyta > Pinopsida > Pinales > Pinaceae > Picea > Picea engelmannii. The sequence continues at coordinate 816,734 of ML776897.1, read as the reverse complement.
AATTATTCTTCTGCAAGCCCACTCGAGATAGCATTCATAGCCTTAGCGTTGAAGCTAAATTCTAGTTTTTCATCCTTATTAGCTAGCACCACTGGCTTTACATAACCAATATCTACCACATCCCAGACATCTGCACCTAAAGCCATTATGTAGGTTCTCATTCTAACTTTTCAGAAGGCAAAGCTTGTTCCATTGAACAGAGGGGCCTTATTGGTTGAATTTCCTTCATGGATTGACATGTTTAAGATCTAAGATCTACCCTTAGATAAAAAGGGGCCGACTCTGATACCAATTGTTGGACAACTGGGAGGGGGGTGAATCAGTTGTTATCGTGCTTAAACAATTATGCTTCTTTTAAAATCTTTACAGGGCACTCAATGATGATCACAATAATGGGAAATAAACAAAGGCAGATTCAACATCAGTCACATATATGAGAAAATAGAGACAGATAATTCCTGAGGAAACCCATACAAGGTAAAAACCTCTTTTTCTTTATATGATAAGTATTATCTACATTCTTTACATTATCATACATATGAGCACCAAATCATTATGAAGCTACAACCTCTATTTTTGCAAGCTGCAACTTGTTGAGAGCACCAACTCTCTGTTTTCTCTAGCACCCACTAGAAGCAAGCACTAACCCCTTGGTTTCTATAGCACCAACTAGAAGGAAGCACCAACTCCCTGGTTCTTCTAACGCCAACTAGAAGGAAGCACTAACTCCCTGTGTTCAAGCACTCACTTGAACCTTTGAGGACACCAGTCCTCCCAAGCACCTCCCAACCACCCTGAATTATAAATTCTTTGTTACTAAAACTTATTACAGCGATATAAAATTATTCAATGGCTTACTAGCCCTGTCGTTGTTCTGTTACACTGCTTTTCCCTATCTGCATCAGTGTCTTCTGCACCCCTCTAGCACTTTCTGTTCTTCTACCTTTTATGCTCTATGTACCATATCCCTTCAATACACCATTCCTCGACTGTGCATTTCTGCTCCAACGTTCTGCCGCCTTGTACACACCTAAATTCTCCTCCACAAAAACAACCCTTATCTCTTCTTTGTTTAGCATTCTTATAGTCTCTGTTGTCTTTGTGCATGCAATATTTGCAATACCTCTGCATGCTCACTCTACGCCAAATTCCTCCACAACTTGAGTGCTCTTTCTGATCATCATCGTGACTCTTCAGCTTCTTTGGTCGTTTACCACTCATTGAGCATCATTGTATGTTATACTGAGATTCCTCAACCTCTCTGGCAGTTGAGACTCCTCTTCCTCTCTAGCACAGTCGAGCTTATGCCTTCTGTTTTAGTTACAGACTTCAACGCTCATCCATCTGTCAATCCCCCTAAGAATCATCTTGCTTCACTGGACGAATCTTAGAGACTCTTCATCTCCTCTAGTGATCACACAGAGGTCTCTTCGAATTCTCTGGCAGAGACCATCAATGGTTTCTAGCAGTTACACTGCGAGGCGCAAAAGTAGCCCTGCGATATTGTTCAACTTCACTTGCACCGTTGGATTGAATTCATAGAAACTTCCGTTTACTTCGCCATTTCTCCCTTCGGCATTTTGGGATCCCCATGGTAATGATTTCATTACGCTCCATGTCCCGATCCCCGAAAATCTGAAATGGAGCTTATCTGAACTAGCTCCTTCCTTCATCTTTCACCGATGTGACCAATAGTTGCGACCACAGATTGAGCCAAAATGTGTTTTGCATTTCAGCGTTTCGAGATTTTGGCACTCCCATGGTAGACTCTCTTGACGCTCCATGTCCCGATATCCGAAGCTCCGAAATGGAGTCGAATCAATGGTCCACACTCTAAGTGATTCGATGGTCCTAATGTCTTCATGATTTCGCATATCGCGATTTCGGGGTTCGCGACTTCGGGACTCCTATGGTAGGAGTTCTTTGACATCTCCATCTCCCGATTTCTGAAACTCCGAAGTGATGTAAACCTGCTGAAGTCACACATGGATTGACACGTTTCGAATAACTGCCACGTGTCACTCTGATTTGTGACTTACATGTGCCTGAAATGTTGAATCAGCTTGACACTTGTCATTGCCTGGCTATGCCACATGTTCTTAGTTGACGTGGTTTGTTGACGTGTCTTGTTTAGAGATTTCGCATTTCGACACTTCGAAACTCCTAATGTTGAGAGTCTTTGACTTCTCCATCTCTCGATTTCTGAAACTCCGAAATGGACTGGGATCAACGGTCCAGATCAAATCTTGATCTGATGGCTCAGATTAAGTCGCAATTTCGCATATCACGATTTTGGGATTCTTGTGGTTAATATTCTTTGACATCTCCAACTCTCGATCCACGAAAATCTGAAATAGACTGGGATCAACTGTCCAGATCAAATCTTGATCTGATGGCTTAGATTAAGTCGTGATTTCGTATATCACAATTTCGGGATTCCTGTGGTTAATATTCTTTGACATCTCCAACTCTCGATCTGTGAAACTCCGAAATGGACTGGGATCAATGGTCCAGATCAAACCTTGATCTGACGGCTCAGATTATTTCGCGATTTCGCATATCGCGATTTTGAGAGGTTAGGGAACCCCGTTCCTTTGACTCTCCAATCAGTGAACTGACGATCTTTCCCCACATGTCCTGCCTAAAGATGGACGGTCCTCCTTCCTTCGGGATTTTGTGAGCCCGCTACTCCTTTCACTTTAAAGAACGTGCAGGTTCTCCTTGATCCAATGGTCACGGTCGTTGCTCTTCCCCGATTATCACTACGCTGTTGATCATTGTTGTTGTACTCAAGCCATCATTGTTGTTGTACTTGCCATCAATGACAAGCATACGTTGCCTGTAAAACATGGAAACAAGTTCCCAGTTTCATGTGTTGGTCATGGATGATAACATTATAGATCTAAAAGTCTTCGAAAAGCTTTTGTAGAACCCCTGTTACAGACGTACGATTATATTCAGATCATTGTATTATTGTTATTTTGAGGATTTCAGATAGAGTTATATAAGTATACATTTTAGCAATTTCAAATATTATTTGTATGTGTGTATGACTACAGTAACCACAATGGATAGTGGGAGAAGGGCTCAAGAGTTTCTAGGATTAGGAGACAAGCAAAACGAACATTTTATTAGTCTTATGTGCAAGAGATTTTGTTCCTATATCCTCTTCTAAGTGATGCAAACTAAACCTACACTAACATATTATTAGGCTTCTATGATATTTTCTATCTGCAGATAATGATAGTGTTGTTCTGTATATGTGATGATGTGTTTAATCTTTCATTTATAAAGTATTTTGAAATCATCTCATCATCTATATGCTAAATCATCTCCATTACCTTCAATCAGGAAAATCCTTTCCACCATGTTCAATTGCATATAACTCCCTAACAACCAGTTGTTTATGAGGAAAGTCAATCTCTATCATTCCCCAATTCTTAAGGATTTGGTGCTATTCCTTATTCGGGCCAGAGATTGATATGGACATCTAAAAAGTTACAAAATTTCATGTAGATTTTTGGAATGAAATATTGCTAATATAAGATCTTGAACATTGTTGTTCGACTTTAGTAAAAGAAGTCTATAACTCGAATTGAATACCTTTTTTTGTAGTGGTGACACCAACAGGTGAAGGCATCGTCAAACTTTACGTTGAGAATGTGAACAATAGAGGGATTTGTGCTATTTCTCAAGCTGACTCTCTGTGCTACAAGCTTCTTGGAGGTGTTGATATTAGAAGGAGGTCTTGTTGTTAGAAGGTATGTACTGGATGATCTTCTAATTGGATGATCTTCAAATTTCTCGAGATCTACTGGATGATGTTCAAATTGATAATGTAAAGGGACATTGTTCATTGAACAATATGTATATATAAAAATTGAATAAATCACATGACCGACTTATTAATGGTTATATCACATGACCGACTTATTAATGAAATGGTTGCATAAATAGACTTGTTGTCTGTTGTTGGTTGCATGCTATCATGACTAGCCTTAACTGTTGCGTCGGAGAATTTAATGTATCTCACCTAATTACGCATCCCTATGGAATTATCGTCTTCTATACATGTTCTATACAGGGAAGGTTCCTAGATTTGAACGATACACATGTCATGTATTCATAAGCTATGGACAAACGATGAAAAAGCGAGAGGGAACTCCCCCTAAAAAGACATCTTCGGCGTAACAAGGGTGGAATCATATAGTCGCATAGAGAAAACCCATTACACTTTGGTAAGCCAATTACTATTGAAACAAGACGAGTTGTAGAGCAACAAGTACCTGCCAAGAAGGGAAGAAGGGAGAAAGCATGTGCTTCGAGAAAAACTTAATATAAAGAGAAAATAAATCCATGAAGACTTTATACATCGTGCATTATAATGTTATATTGGAGTATATATTATTATGTAAATTATAATGTTATATTGAAGTATATATTATTATGTAAGTAGATGACAATCATATTACAACAAATTATTTTATCTCATGCAAAGCAAGAACCAATATAAGCCAATATTGATGAACTGAAGAATAACTTGTTATAACATAACAACCATTTCACGAAGCTGGGTTTTTCTTTTTTTAGCAATTGAATCTTGATGTTCTTCTACTCACCGATTTCATGAAATACTATATCACCATAAAGCCTATATGATCCAATTGTGATCCCGAAAGGTTCTATCTTTAGAGTTTTTCAAACTCCACGATTTGGTATAATTTATCTCAACAAACCATTGTTTGTGACACGTTTACATTTTGGTGAAACTATTGCATGATTTCATGGCACTTTTTAAAATTTGGTGATAACAGATCATAGCATTAATCTTTTTCATGCAATCTGGTAACTGATACGTGTGCCGAACTTCCACGATCTATTTTTGTCCGCGATCGAGACATGGCATTACATAACTATTACCTATTACCTGCCTTCATGTCTCCCTGCAAAACAAAACACAATTAGTTCATATTTAATTTTGTTTATAATTTTGCATAGTAGAAAGATTATCTTAATGTGTTTTTCTTTTATTATTTAATTTTTTTTATTTTCTAAGATGAAAACATTAAAAAGAATATTATATGCTTATATTTTCGTTGATGCTTGGGACATGATGGACGTATCAATGTCAAAAAAAACTCTGAAAACATTAAAAAGAATATTATATGCTTATATTTTGGTTGATGCTTGGGACATGATGGAAGTATCAATGACAAAAAAACTCAGTGATGGAAATGAACTCAGTGATAAATGAAGGCTTGTTCTCATCCGAATTGTTAGTCCGAAAACAAATCCATAATCAATTCCTAAAAACTGCATGCGTTAAAGAACTCTCTTATTAAGTTTTATTAGCCATTCCCATGGGACTATAGCAATAAGTTTGTTTTTAATGTGATATTGATGTGACATTAATTTTCCTTTTACCATAAATTTGTTAAAGAGCTTTCTTATTAAGTTTTATTAGCCATTCCCATGGGACTATAGCAATAAGTTTGTTTTTAATGTGATATTGATGTGAAATTAATTTTCCTTTTACCATAAATTTTTGTATGCAATGTAATGTTTAACATAGGAAAACAAATATATATTTTTGGATATAATACAAATATTTGTGTTTCTCATTTGTAATTAGTTGATGGAATTGAAGTGTTATTGCTCTCTTCAAGTATTTCAATATGTAGAATTAATTACATAATCAATGAGTACGAGATCTAGAGCACAAGGGAGTGAAGAGAGAAAACATTAAATGTTAACGAATTAATGCTATCTCTCAAGATAACATTAGTTTAGATGAAGAGATGCACAACTTAGTGTAATCATCATTTCATAAGTTTCAAACTAAATACTTTGCATATCTTCTCATTGTGCCTCGGGAAGAGGCCAAATAAGACCTCAAATTGAAAAGTTAACATAAAATTGGGAATTTGTATAAATCTCTCAAAAATTTGGGTTAAATTATTGGTTTGTTTGTCTTATTGATAAATGGATGAAAAACCTATTACTAATAGTCCCTAGCCCTAAGGGCATGGACTAATAAGGTAGAGATAATGGCAAGATGTATAAAATCTCTATCTTTCCCTTTAAAGAATATAACTATATCTATACTACTAAGGTATGTATTGACATAACCCTTTCATAGTTCAACCTAACAAAAAAAAATTGTATGGGGTGAAATCATGAAGGTGGGTTACACTTTCATGACAATCAGGTCTTCAAAATTCCGAAAAACATTTTTTCGACCGAACTTATAATATTGTTCGGCTGAAAGATATTTTTTTCGGCCGAACTATTTTTCGTCCGAAAACGTAAACGTCAAATCGAACGGTGCAATAACAGCCCCCTCGATTTGCGTGTACAAATTTGGTCGGACGAATATTTTTTTTCCGGCAATAACTTTTCGGCCGAACAATCTTTCGGCCGAAAGATAGTTCGGCTGAATTATTGTTCGGCTGAACTATCTTTCGGCCGAAAGAGTGTTTATATATTACCGACACACCGGCTGTAGAATGTTTTTCGCAAATTTGTGTCGTGGTAGGTGTTTGTAGTAGGTGTTGTTCGCAAATTTGTGTCGTTGCAGTTGTGGTCGGGGTCGTCGTTGGTCGGAGCCGCATCTTTTGGTCGCGAGTGCATCGGTTGGTCGGAGCCGGGGTCGCCGTTGGTCGGAGCCGGGGTCGCCATTGGTCGGAGTCGGGGAGCGAGCGCAACTGTAAGTATCGAAACCCATTTTTTTATGTGTGTGGGTGCATCTGTATGTGTGTGTTTTATAAATAAATAGATTTTAATAGATTTTAAATTAAAATTTTAAAATATATTTTATTGTTAATCTGTGTGTGGGCGCATCTGTACAATAGATTTTAAATTAGATCTGTGTGTGGGCGCATTTGAAGAATAGATTTTAAATTAAAATTTTATTGTTAATAAAAACAAATGCATCAATTGCCAGTTTCATTTAGTAGACCACTGATTAAAAGCAATCGATGTCGTTCAAAAATTCGTATTCTTCATTCTTGTTATCTGTGTTGTTTTCCTTTGGATCTACATTGTGGGGTATGTAACCGTATTCTGCAATAGTCCTCTGTTCAAAAAAAAAAAAATTAAAAGGAAGGACAAACCCGGGTTTAGACAGGTTTCGCTTTGCTATTATCTATATTCAATCCACCCAATGCATACTTTAGATTAAATGCATGCTTATTCCACTTCAGTTTAGATGCCTGGGCATAGAATGCAATGACTAGAATTTTTGCACCCAAGCTCACTACAGACTACGGAGCAAGACTCTACCAAAATTTAGAAGTAACACAACTTCTCACATCCCCGAGATATTTTACACACAAACATGGTGATTAGAATTAGAATCCCAGGACTCAACTACAACAGTCTTAATGTGTCAAAAGGATGTTGTGCACTTCTACGTGCTCTGCGCGTTATGCCATTTGAGGTTACATGTCATTGTGTCGACTACATGTCTTGCGCTGTAGAAATTGAGGCAATGGCAGAGCGTCAATCAGCTTAGTGACATTTTTCTCCTATGTACCACTCATATTTTTTGGCTTGCTTCAGGTACTTATTTTACCCCATCTCATCATCACAATCTATTGGTATCTACCCTGTCCGATAGTTGTACGAGTTGGAGCTTGTAAGGAAAATGTAAGAGCAGTATCAGTTAGGTGTCCGATAGTTGTAGGAGTTGGAGCTTATAAGGAAAATGTAAGAGCAGTATCAATTAGGTGTCCAATCTATACTAGTGTGAAATTTTTTTCACTTGTTTAGAGTTGGAGCATAGCTTAACTGAATGCACAATCTATAGCTTAATTCGTATTCTTCATTCTTGTTATCTAAGATTCGGTCGAGCATCAAAATGCCGACAAATATAACCTGTTAGTGTGTCACCTCTAAGAAAATGCCGGCACAGTAACCTGTCAGTGTGTCACCTCTAAGAAACTCGTTTTCTATGTTTAACAGACAGAAAAAATATGTTTAACATTTTTAAAGTCAAGTGTTTAAAAATTTGTCTACAGAACTGACCTATTGTGATAAAGTACAATAGACAAGGTGCAAATTTCTAGTGGTGAAATGCCTCAATTGCATCATTACACATTAAATCGCAGGGAAATCAGTCACAATGTTTTTTAGAAGCCCGCCGGCTGCAATATTTGAAGCATCTCTACCTGAAATGCTGTAGAAACACCCCTATTGATATCCTCCACTCCAGTTACTTGGCTGTGGATTATCGTAGACTCAAGATTCAAGCTCATGTATCATACTTTTTTCACTTGTTTGAACAATTATATAATTAGATTAAATTTAAATAATAATTATAAAAAAATATAAAAAAATAAAAGTTTAAATAATAGGGTGCAGAATCCCCATAATCATATTGTAATTTTGTAACATGTACATTTTTAAAAGTTTTAAAACTTTGACAAGTTAGTTCACAATTGATGTATGTATTTGAAATTTGTTTAGTTGTTATCCTTAAATTAATTTTGTTTSATCATTCATATTATTRTRAATTTTAAATATCTTCTATATCTTTTAAATATAAATTTTCACTCTTCATATTATTGTGAATTTTAAATATCTTTTATATTTTTTAAATATAAATTGTATTGTTATCTTTATTCTTTGAAAATTTTGAAGTTGTGCTCTAAATTTCATGAAAACTTAGAGAAAAAAAGTTGTGACATCACTATTTTTAAACCCATTTACACAAGCATGTTAAAGTTGTGATCTAAATTTCATGAAAACTTAGAGAAAAAAAGTTGGGACATCACTATTCTTTAAACCCATTTACACAAGCATGTTGGGAGTATCAACATCATTGAGAATAAAAGTGTCAAAGTAAAAATGTGTATAAGATTGTATACAAATATAAATCTGTATATTTCATTAAGTGTTACAATGTGTATTTATTGTTTATGAATAAGTGGTGTGTAAAGTTGATTCAGTTGTGGTTTAGTGATAGTACATTCTATTATAATTAATTTAAGTTAGTTTTTCAATATATTTAAGTTTTTGTTTTCTTTCATCTTTTCATTAAAAATGAGTTTTAATTTTATTATTTAAATAAAATAAGATAATTGTATTAGTGTTCAATAAATGATCACAAAAGTAAGTCGATGGGATTAAAAGGTATATCTAATGTAAAAATAATGTGGGAGTGTGAAAACAACTCTTATATCAACATTGAAAGTAAAAGAAGAAACAAAAGTAGTATAGTGTAACTAAGTCTCAAGCTAAGTTAAGCTAAGTTAATCACTAAGTCTAACAAAAAATACAATAGTAGCATAAGTGCAATTTTTCCCTCCTCGTCGGTGGGCCACCTACCCCCCACACATCTCGCCATCCATCCCTATTCGTCCCTCCCTGTTCGTAAA
>ML776897.1:765239-794220 GCA_009831015.1 Picea engelmannii | reverse complement strand
TTAAGAAACATACTGTTAAACAATTGTCAAATTGACATATCAAATCGTGATAAAAAAAAATTGAAAAATAGTCATTGGAAAGCTAACACAATTCTTCACAAGTTTTGTTTTTACTGTAAAGTGAAATTCTAAATAAAACAAATGCTTTTAGATGTCGGAAGTTGAATAAGTTGTGAAAATACAGTTTTTTTTCTCATAAAACAAGCAAAAGTGTAACCCACCTTCATGATTTCACCATATGGAAAATTGGGTTTGTTACATTGATGATCACATGAGACTCCCAAGGAACAAAACTCTTCATGGAATCTTGTCCATGTGCTCCCTATCATCTCACAAACTTCTATTTCACAGTTTGTCACACAAGCCTTTTGTTGATGACTTGCAATCTCCCTTTCATGCTCAACTACACAAGCCACTTTTCCATGACTTGAAATCGTATTGACTACCTCAGATCAAAGTTTATGCCGTTGGTGGAATGCCTCAAATCGAAGTATATTCTCATGATTGAGCAAATTCTCTCCTATGCCTTTCATTACATCAATGGTTTCAACTAACCAAGAATCATTACAAATTGGTTCCTAGAGTACCACAAACATAACAAATTATGGGAAATACATTACTCAGTACATACACTTTCATTTCAACTCAAGAAAATCTATCCTTTATACAAACCTAAGCCCAATACCTTCATTAAAAAAATTATTCAAGGACCATTAAATCTCTATGAATATCTCTTTCATAGATTTATTGTATCTACATCTAAAATCACACAACAATTTTGATTATACCTTGATTCTTTGTTGTCTCCGTCATCTTCTTATTCTTTCTTTTGCTTTCTTTGCATCCTTCTTTCTGTCATTTTCTCTTTCCTCTTGCTTCTTTTTTTTCATGCATAGGAGTCCTATTTTAACTTTTCCTATCATCTGAGTTCTGGCTTCCTTTTGAACCATTTACCTAACTAGGAATAGTCATTCTCTTCTCTTCCTATGTGAGATTCTTCATGCTCACTATGAGCTACAACCAAGTATTTTTCATGCAGCAAGCATCTACACCTACTATGCAATACCTAATCAAGATTCCTCCTGAGATTGACCTTTTCATATCATTAGTTCCTTTGGCTAGAACCTTCTGATCTTTCTCTATTCCTAAACTACCATAGTTGTAGGATTTTTCACTTTCTCACTTCCTCTCAAAAGCTTCACTTTCTCTTTTCTCTAGACAACTCTACCAACATTTGAAACTATGGAGTTGTCTCAACAAATTCTACCCATTGTTCCTCTTTCTATTACAACTTTCTTGTTGTAGGATTCTACCACAAATCTCCTTTTCTCTTGAATTCTCCATCATTTTTTATTTATGCAACAATCTTATTTTTGCTTGATTTTAAAACCATATCATGGGGTCAACATGATATTATCTCATTGGTCATCTTCTTAATTAATCTTGAATCTTGCATAAAATAATTTTTTGTAGGAGAGATGTCTCCATCCAACAAGACCAAGTGCGATCTCTTTCAATCATGCAAAAAAAATACATATGTTTCTTGTTGGAATGTGCACAATGTTCAACAAGAAACATATGACCTTGGCTTGGAAAACTTAGTTGACACACCAGTGTCATGAGTTACTTTAACATTTATAATTGGAACTACCTTATCTTCATTCAAACTTTCCTTTGAATCCATACTTTCATCCAAATAGATTTTACAAGACTCTTTCATAATCCTTTATGACGATACAAGCAATTTGACTCACTTCCATTTGATAAGCCAAAAATCCTCATAACCATTCCAAGCACCTTTCACATATTCTATATGAATCTCCATAGACTTGAATTTAACTCATGACAATTTTTTCATGGGGTAAACTCTTCAACTTGCTTTTAACTCCAATATGATCCAAACTTTGTTTACTTTACTTTGCTCAAGAAAGATCCTCACTAAAATATTTTGGACTTGACTTTCATTATATCAAAAATAATTTAGACTTTGTTTCCTGACATCGATGACATGAATTGACTATAAATTTAATCTTGGAGTATCCGGTAACATTGATCATGCACTCTTGATATATTCCGTGAAAAAGGTGGGAATGAGAAAATGAAGCGAAGTGGAAAGCCATTGCAGCTAGGGCCTAAACCCTAGCTGTCTCCGCTCTGGTTTCTCGACTACAGGGGCGCGAATTTGTTCGTAGCAGCAGGTCATAGCCACGGATCAGCGTGAGCGTCCCCGCTGCGTTTCTTCACGCGATTTGGAGCAGTGATCGACCTCCCTCTGCGTTTGCTGGTGGTCGGCGCCTCTGCGTTGCTGGTGGTCGCCGCCTTTGTGATTTGTTTGCTGGTGGTTGGCGCCCTGCTACGGTGGCTCCAAATCCGATTGCCGAGATGGAAGAAGATCCTTTGGAAGCATTCAAAGCGTTAGTCCGTTTGGCAGGACCAAAATCCAAGCGTTCTTTCTCGTCTAAGTTTGTTAAGAAGAGGAAAGAGATCCCGTCGCTGGAGGAGCCATGCAATCTTGCCCTTCTTCTTGCAGAAAATGCCCTCATCGAAAAGTTTACGGGGTTATGGCCCAACCCCAAAATAGTGAAGGCATGGATGGATGATCGCTAGAAGTCGTCGATACAAGGAAAAGTCTCCATGTGCACGGTAGGCGGGGGGTTTTTTGTCTTCAGCTTCTCAAGGACAGTGGATCGTGATCTAGTTTTGAGATCTAGACCCTATTTCATGGGGGCGAGTGGGCTATTCTTAGCCCCCTAGACTCTTGACTTCAATCCCGGAGTCGAGATCACCGCAGCCCCTGTTTGGGTTAGGTTGCCCCATCTTCCCTTGCATCTCTGGGGGAGAAGTTCTCTGGAGGACATCAACAATAAGCTAGGGCGTTTCGTGGACAGTGTGGAGCCGAAAGGGGATCGGTATACCTGCGCTCGAATTTGTGTGGAGGTTAACCTCGAGGAAGGCCTCCCGGAAGCCATTAAGCTCTCCCTAGGGGAATGGTGCCATATCCAAGAGCTGGACTATGAGCAGATTCCTTTTAAGTGCCTCCGGTGCCATGCTTACGGTCATTTTGCAAAAAGCCGCCCCAAAGCCTCTGAGGTGCCGGGACCAGTCAAAGAAGATGATTTTCAACCAGTATCTAACCGACGAAGGCAACCAAGGCGAAAGGATCCACTACCCCAGGCTCAGAAGGCCACTCATTCAGCAGAGGCAACTCTAGAAAATAAAAACAGCTTTGACGCGTTGAAGGAAGACGAAGCCCTAGATCCAGAAACAACAGCAGTTAAGGGAAATCCTTCGGTAGACGAAAGCCTTCTCGATTCCATCCCCCCAGAGTCAGTAGCAGCGAGAGAAGTTCGGGCCTCAGATCCGGAGTCCCCTGCCCCTGCAGGTCTGGTTGTTTCAGTCCCCTCTAGCGGCTCTGTGGAAACTTCTGAAACTGAAGACATCTCAGTTCCATCTCCACCTCTTACTCGAGGGCGAAAGACCAACAAAGCGCGCAGAGAAAAGGAGGCGGCCTCCAACATTTCTTTAGGTTCTCAGAGAAAGCTGGATCCCTTTTTTAAGGGGAAAATTTCATTCTCCGCAGTTTAATGCTTTGCTTCTGTCTTCTACTGTGCTCACAGTTTGTGAGAATTTACTCATGTATGCATTTTTTGTCATTTTCTCGAATTAGCTCAAGCAGCAATTGGGAATGGACTCCCAAGACATTCACAAGAAGGTTGGCAGCACTGTTAGAGGTCACCAACCTTCTTCAGCTTTGTAACTTTTTGATTCTGGCTTGCGAGAAAGCTGCTTAATACAGCCTAAGCATTCTCGTCAAACAAAAAACATTGATCATGCACTCTTATTCTGATGCAACAAATTACACATCAATCACTTTCAATGACTTTGACATCAAGTCTACTTTTTCTACACATCAATCACTTTCAATGACTTTGACATCAAGTCTACTTTTTCTGCAACAAATTACACATCAATTACTTTCAGTGAGTTTGACATGAACTCTAATTTTTGTGCAAAATTCTAAAATAAATCTAGTTACCCTTGGATTCTTGGACTCACATGACACTTTTACATTTTTATTATAAAAGATCTTTTATTGAAACTAGAATTTTTTTTTCCATAGTATGTGAAGAATTTTAAGAAAATACTATCCAACTGCTTTTTCATAAAATACCTGATCAAAAACCAATGCTACTCTGCAATCGCAATGAACTCTTCATTCGGTCTTCGTATCATTGTATTTTCTCTCTGGCAAAGGTCTTCAAATCTCCAAGGTCTTGCACAATAGTATACCATGAAGCACTCCGAATGTTTTCTAAGAGTTCTTCAGTTTTCTCAACCGTTGGCATTATCAAAGTTAAATTCTATCTTCTCAAGAATGTCTCTGTCCAACTCCATAATTTCCCATTCTCGCTGCATGGATTCTTCTTCCCGACATATAAAAACACAGATATACAATGCTACCGAAATGAGATGCGGGGAATCCTTCGATCCACGACTATGCTAACGCCTCCCATGCTGAAAGTGATCTCTGCAACTGTAGATACTTGAGACATGAAAGCAGTGTGCTTTTAAAAGCAAAAAATTCCCAGTGTGAAGAGAAGACAAATTTCGAAATACCCATCTTAGTAAAAAAAATGATCACATATCATCAGACAATTTATCGATCGATGACTCCGCTCCCACTCCGGAAACCTTCTCGCATATAGCTAAAGTCTTAAAACATAGATATGAGATATCGTTTGCTCTATAATTTGAACATATTTCTCCCGCAAACTTTTCAAATAAATTTGTGTGCACAGCCAAGAGCAGCTCTGCAAGAAATTTACAAAAACAGGTGAGGAAAGGGTCAGGTGGTATCCCTTACTTTCTGGAAAGAGGGTGGCATAAAAGGCATTCAATAGCCATAGCAACGCCCTATACAAATCCATACTTAACCAATGAGATTAGAAAAACCATATGAAGATCTAATCATAATCATACTCGTATCGGAGCAAATATCCACCACTATGCGCCGAAAGAACGCCATTATTTCATTAGAAAGGAGACAATTATTATTCCTTTTTATGCAATGGAGATCCTGAGAAAAACAAGTTCGTGAAGAATTTTTGGCATGAACAGAGCACGTAATCCCAGAGGCTAATAAAAAAAAGTGAATGCTAGTGTGTGAGCTGGCAATATATCTCCCATATATCTAGTTTTCTGTCAAGTTTTGACCGAACACGATATTGAACAACATCCATGCCCTCAACTAAGTTGTTTAGTATATCCGCATCTTTCATATACAAGTCCTTTAAAGAAATTATATCCTTCTTCTATAACATCATCAACAACACCCTATCCCATGAGTTTGCATCCACTCCACTCTTAGTTAAAGTTTCAACAATCTCAAAAAATACTTAACAACATGCATGCACACATGCTCCCGATCTAGTCATTTCAGAGCTGAGATGCCCCTCACTTCAGAAGTATACCCAATACTTCACGATGACCTTCTCGAGTTTCTTCTATAGTTGCATAACCTCTAAGTAGATTCTTCTTAGTTAAAGTTTCAACAATCTAAAAAAATACTTAACAACATGCATGCACACATGCTCCCGATCTAGTCATTTCAGAGCCGAGATGCCCCTCATTTCAGAAGTATACCCAATACTTCACGATGACCTTCTCGAGTTGCTTCTATAGTTGCATAACCTCTAAGTAGATACCGATTGACGTCTACACCAGCTGACAAAATGGGATTTTGAGTCTGCATCTAATGGGGCATGAGACGAGATGTAAGATGCACTTCTACTCTTTGACGACTTGGTGTTAGCTGGTTCCTGGACCACCATTGTCGCACAATGAAGTTCGCAAACCAAATACTAATTATTGATAAAAGCTCCATATCTTTGATTCAACTGAATTGCAAGTTCCTCTATCAAAGTGATAGCTTCTCACACATGCAACACAACGCCCTGAACGCTCATTTCTCTCCATCTCTGATTTCTACTTAGACTTCTAGAATAATAAGTCTAGATTATTATTATTTTTCTTCATATTTTCATGAAACATTACAAATCGGAATGTCTCATTCTTCACTAGAAATATTCATTAAATTTGTCCATTTTCCATCTTTTATATTCTTTATCTTTATCTTCAGCTCAAGTCTTCTATGAGAAATATTCATTAAATTGGTCCATTTTCCATCTTGTAGGTTCTTTGCCTTTATTTTCATCTTAGGTCTTCCACTATTTTTGATCTCTTCCTTCTTCTTCATCTCCCATCTTCTTCCTATTACACAGACAAATATAAACATTGTTGAAGTATATATAAAAAAATATGTCAGAAGACATGGATTGTGAGTCACTGTTCATAACCATATAGAAGAATACAAATCAAGAAAAGACTACTATAACATTGATGTAAATAAAACAGGTTCTTGATTTTCCTTTGCACTATCTATGGGTCTTTTATGTGGTTTCTTTCATTTATTTATTTATTTTATACAGAATACACTAGAATCATTTTAACATTTATTCATGCATCTATTCAAAATAAAAGAAAAGAGTGTTTTTTTCTATTAAATATAATTAAATTTTGCAATTTCTCAAATAATCTCTAGTGCAATAAACAATATAAAATCTGTAACTATTCTCTACAGTAAAAATGCATAAAATTTGAAAGCTTCAAAATATGGAAACAAACTGAGTTAGATCCTCCTAATTATAGACACAAACAATCAAGATTACTTTTTCTTGCCATCCCTAGCTGAAATAATTATTTCATATGGACTCAAAACCATTTAACCTTCTCATAAAATATAGAGTTTGATTCTTTCTTAGAACCCATCAAACTCAATTTCTAGCAAGTATCAAGGAGCCTCATAATATACTTGTTTCTCTTAGTTAGTCTCATCCCTATCTCTAGGGAATCTTCTTGGCCTAACTTTGTTTTATCTTATTCCCATCCCACACCTTTAGGAGTAGGGTTCCATTTGTAATAAATTAAAAATAATATTTACAAAAAATATTCATCATCGTAAGATATAATTTCATATAAATCTTTTCCAATACTTGCATAACATAAACCATCAAAAATTAAATTGTTTCAATATTGATAAAATGAAATACAGTATATGAAAAAAGATTTCAACTTAGAAATTTAGATATGATCCCTTTATTTAAAAAATATTCAAAATATCATAACAGATTTCTCTTTCATATCTGTTGAGCATGTCTACATGACCATGACTCAAATATCTGTTGAGCATGTATACATGATCATGACTCAAAAAGATATAGAAATTCAAAATATTATAACAGATTTCTCTTTCATATCTGTTAACCGTGTCTACATGATCATGAATAAAAAGATGAAGAGATTCAAAGTATCATAACAGATTTCTCTTTCATATCTGTTGACCATGTCTACGTGATCATGAATCAAGCAGCTCACAGTATCTTCAAAGCTAGACGGATGATACACCAAAGAAGCATGCAAATTGCAGAAAAATCCCTTGCTCCACTATGAAAATAATTCCATGACTTATGGCTGTAATGGATGAAATCTGACTTCTCCTTATGCTTTTATTAGTTTGTGGATGACTTTAAATTCTTTCTGATCTGAGAAGAACAAAGATATTTTACATATTTTACTTATGTATCTTATTTTTTTTTTAATTTGAAAAAAACAACTAATCATTTAAAGACAGGGAATCATTAAAAAATAGTTTAGACATCCTTCTACTATAACAGTGTTCTATGACACTATTGTAACCAGTGTTCTATGGCAGTATAACAGTGTTTGATTAAAGACAGGGAATCATTAAAAAATAGTTTAGACATCCTTCTACTATAACAGTGTTCTATGACACTATTGTAACCAGTGTTCTATGGCAGTATAACAGTGTTCTATGGCACTATTGTAACCAGTGTTCTATGGCAGTAATTGTAGATGTAATAAAATTACAAGTTTTTTACTATAAAAAAAAATAATAATCAAAATTGTATTTTTAAATATCTATTTCTAATAATACAACATTTACAACTCAGTAATAAATTTCTATTTAGGTTTTAAGTTTTACAAATATAAAAATAAACTTAAGATTTTGTTTCATAGACATTCTCATCCGAACCATAGGGACCTAATCTCCCAAACTTTTCTTCCATAGACATACTCACCCTACCCAACTGGAATTGAATCTTCAGCATACCCTCCTCCTGCAGGATTCATACAAATGCAAAACACTCAAACACAGAATAATTGATGGACAATTTAAAAATCGTTGAAAGCTTCAAAACATCCTCTAACAGACTTGTATCCTGGTGCTGCGTTGGGAGGAATTGATATAATATTCCAGTCTTGATATCAAAATAGGGAATATTCTCGACATAAAAAGGTATGTGTAGTGAGTTATCACAAGTACATAACATATTGCAATACCTATGGTCGAAGTTAATCACAGCTCATGATCACGGTTGAGATAAGGGGGAAAATCAATTTTTGATATTGGAAACATGAGAGTAGAAAAATTCATACACTCTACTGCAAAAGATAAGTTTGAATTTTCACGGGTCGATCAGAGCTGATCATCGTGACTGATAGGACAAAACCATATTGACCGGATCGATCAGAGGTGACCATCGCAAGGGAAAAAAGATCAGAATATAAAATCATTGAGAGGGTTTTCAGAACTGAACTTTTAGATGGCATCTATAACAACAGATAATTAAATATCCAGAAGAAACCAAGCTCTATTACACTCCTAAAACAAATTTTACTATCCATTTGCCTTGCAGTAAGCAGTGCCAGAAATCAGTACCGTCCATGGTTATCTCAACTTCATGTATCTTCGACGCCATATTTTCTACTGTGGAATCCTTCTTTCTCACAACAGAAGTTACGTATTCAAAATCAACTCTCTCACATGGAATGGCGAACCCCATCTGATGATGGTATCCATACTCTTCCTTTGCTTTCTCCAGCAGCGCTTGGAAGAGAGGATGATTCAAATAACTTATAGGAACTATAAACCGACTGCGCTCGTTCCCAACGTACACTGCAAAGTGGCTTTGGCGAATATCTATTGGAAGGCTGTCATTGATATCCTCACGTTCATTACAGTCTCCTGTGAAATAACACATCCTATTTTTTCTGGGAAAGCAGCTGTAACCGACTGCCATATTCGCGTTGGAAAGCCAATGAAACTTGTTCGTTAACTTTCTCAAAATCACTACTCGGGCTATCTTGTTTCCCATTGAAACAATTCTGAGCAAGGCCGATGATTAATGCTCGAGCAAAAGTGGATTTAATTATAATTCAGGCTGGAATATAGAGGAGATGGTTGCGTTGAATTCCACGCAAAACAGAGTCGGAGGTAGTAAAAGGAGGAATATTAAGAGATAATATGCTTGATACTTGGCTTGCTTCAAACTACGACGTTTCTTCGTTAACGAATCGTGAAGGCAAAGAATTCTGTGGCGTAAACTAATATACTGCATATCATGTTTGTGGTTTATTCTATTAGATAAGATGTCGGCATTATTGTTTCTTTTATTGAGAAATTCAATCTTGACAAATGCAATCGCGAATGATGTTTTGATATTATTTATATATTTTAAATTTTATTTTAATATTTTATAAAATAAATATATTATTGATTAAGTCAAAGACATATACTTAATTAAATAGTATGGTTATCAATTGAAGATGTTAACATATTTTAGTGGTCTTTCTAAATCATTGAATTAATCTCATATTCATAACTTTTTAGCATTTTTAAAAACTTCTGTTTTACAGCTTATAATAACTTAGTTTTTAATTTTTAACGGCTTATAATAACTTAGCTTTTAATTTTTAATTAATAGTGGAGATAATTATCAGTGGAATGGACTTTCACTTTTGTAAAATGTTTCTAAGTATTGACAATTAATCTGAATCTTGCACAGTTAACACATCTTTTTTATAAGTACAACAGGTGTATCAAATGCCTCATGGACACATTGGCAAGCTTATGATTGTTATCTTCCCAAAAACGCTACATAGGTCATCTTGTTTCTCACTGAAACAGTTCTAAGTCATTCTCCATGATTAATAAATTTGCCAAATGTAATAATTGGAATGGAAGTACGACGTTTCGATTCTTTACGGAATAAAGTGAGGCAGTTGAACTGAAGTCCAGGTCTAATTTGAATCTGATCCGATTTGTATTAGGTAAGATGTAGGATTGTTTCCTTTCTTAACAAATGCAATTCCCCTGGGTTTCATTGACATTGCCGACTCTTGAGTTATCAAAATATGACGAAAAAAAAAATGCCTTGTCATTCATATGATGATTTTCAGAGTTTGAAATTATCAGCCTAGTTCAAACTATCTGCTATCACTACAATTGACAATGCTTAGATACCAATTACAAAATCACTTTCTCCCTTGTATTTATTAGGAAATCTAATAAACATGGGGCATCCTTATCTTGACTCTAGATTTGGGGCCCAATGTACAATCGAGATAAGCTCATGTGGGAATATGGAGGTTGCATACAGCGACAACTCTGTATCTGACTTTTCCATATTATGAGGATTATACGTTTGCGAAGATAGTGTATTCAATGTTTTTCAATCGCTACGTATTTAGAATATCATTTTCACACAATTCCATAGTTTTAGTACTCTGATGTTAATGAACAACCACCACAGAAGACTTACCACAAGCTTCCTTGCTACATGAGCCATTAAACTATTGAGGGACACATTCTTAAAAGTTCAAGTTCTCCATGACTTATTAGGAAAATCGTATGTTGGAATCTAAATTTCAGAGTTGTGGTGTGTTTATGTGACCTTTTACGATAACCATATGGTTGAAAAGGGGGTGACAAAAACGACTTCATGATGAGAGATTATGACAATGAAAGACTATTGGTTTTTCATGTTGAGAGATTACGACAGTAATTATGAATCTGGTTTAAAAATGGTAGCTACGGTATGAAAATGTTTAAATATGATATCCAAAATATTATTAATAGAATTGTAAATAAAAATGAAGCAAATAAAGTAGATAATATATATAGATAGATATTCACTTTTAAGAACTGTTTATGGATATATGGATATAGTTATTTTGATTTTTTAAGAGTTTACCAAAAAACACTAAGACATGTAAATTCCATCATTGATTTGTTCAAGGAAATATGTGGCATTTAAAAATAATTGTATGTGTTTAAAAACATGGAAAAAGTGGCATGGGATTGGATGTCATGCTCTTAACATGCCAATATTTTTCTATGCAATAGAGATCTTGAGTCAAGAGAACCTACACATGGCCATATTTTTGTTTGGAAAAGGCCACTATTAGGTTTATATTATGGAAATGAATTTAACATGTTACATAACATGGTACTTAGATGCATTTTCTTTTTTGTTATTTGAAGCTTTCTTACATAAGCCTTTCATGAAGAGGGGACTTAGAAACTCTCACAAGTTTAGTAGGCGGTATGCTAGAACTATATTTGTAAGCGATAACACATGGCTTCCATTTCATCTAGTGGGCATTTGGGAAGAAGTATGTGTCAATGAACATGGTGTAGAAAATACCTTATTAATAAGATGCTTTGGAAGTAATATCATGGTTTTACTATGAAAAGGTCCTCTTCTTAAGAAAGTATTTGATCTATGTGTGTGGTTGTGAAATCGACTTGATAGATCATCATTACGATTATGCCATGGGGAATTGCTTTCATGGAATTTCATCCCCTGCTATCAATGACTATAGATACATCATTTTGGAAATCACTTACTTTATGAAATGGGTTAGAGCAATTCCCAACTTTAGGAATGATGTAGAAAATAACCGCTTTCAAGATTATTTTACGATCGAACACATTTTGGAAGTCATTTTTTTAAAATCTTTGACAACCATGTTAGGTTTCACCTATGAATTCCCTACACCCTACTATTTCCATGAAAATGGTGAAATTGACAATGTCAAGAAGGTGTTAAAATCTATTTTTTAGCGCATAATCAACAATTACAAAACTAATTGGCATTTGCAACTCTTTTTAGAATTATAACACATTAAACATTAGTAAAAATACAACAATATTTATTCCATTTCAAATCACTTCTGGCATCAATTCCATCATACCCAAAGAATGCAATCTCCCAACCTTGAAAATCATTGGTTAACTTAAAACCCACACCTTGCAAATCAAATAATTCCTATTCTACTTATAATGTTTATATGAGCAATGCCATGACACTGAAACCAACATCGAGGTAAAAAAAAATGGTGAAAATGCAATATGAACAACATGTGTGCCCTTGTGTTTTTCTAAGGGTGACCTTGTCCTAGTGTACAATGTTGTTAAATAAAAACTCGACCAAGTAGTTTTGGATCCCTATGGTATAACCCATTCACCATCCAATGCTCTTATAAAATGGATCATAGCATCCCATTAACCATGATGGATCCCTCCTTAGGTATTGTGTCATTGGGTTAAATATGAATAAATTTTATTTCTAGATAACATCCATGACACTGCTAAAATACAAGGCCTTGGCATCAAAATTAGGGGGTAATTTGGTATTTCATTTATATTTATTTTATTTTGTTATCATGAAATAAATTATGGTGTGATTCATATTATTATTATTGATGATTCATATTATTGTTATTGATGTATGTTATTATCACCATGTAGTAGTGCATGCATCTCTCATTTTGACATAGAAGAGTGAAGGAATCATGTTAATGCCCCATTTTTGTCACATGTCTCTATAAAAACTCATTTGCAATGCAAGTGTGAACATTTCATCCTTTTCTAAGTCACCATATGCATGGTGTTAGCAGTGTCATTATGATTATGGTGTCACATTAAAGTTTAATAATGGATCATATATATGTTAAAGTCTTATTTGTGATGGGGCATCCATTTATCAATAAATTATCATTTCATTAAAATATAATTAATTATATTTAATAATTTAATTATTGTTATGTCTAGTTTACAATTATAACAAGGTAGAAGATGAAATTTATTTTATCTTGGAGTGCATAGCCTAAACAAATATTAAATTTCATTTTCAAAACATTTATGATACCACTAATATGTATAATGTATTAACCCATAAAAAACAAAATGAGCTCATTAATCTTCTTTGTAAACTATTTGATATTGGAAGAAACATAATAAAATAAAACTTATAACTTTCTTTGTTAATGTCCAATCAACCTCGATCTCAATGGATGATAAAGTCATCATTGTTGACTTATATTCATTAACTAATTAATTAAACAAGATTGTTTTTATTAATTATTATTTTAAGAATTATTAAATTTTTTAAAAGTAAATATTGTATTACATTAGAAAGTCAAAGCCATATACATACAGGGAGCCTATTGTATGGTCTTCCAAAAAAGGGAAACCAATACGAGACCTAGGCTCCTAAAAAGAGTTTCATAACTAGAGTATTGAAAAGCTATTAACATAAACTAAGTATTCAAAGTAAGTATTGAATATCTAGTATGCGACAATTGGAGAGTTTGTTGTCCTTACAATTAGAAAAAATAGGAGTTGGAGATGATCAAACACCATAAGCGTTTGAATTTGTTGTGTTCACCACAAAACTGTGTGGAGCTGAAGCAAAATTGAAAGGATAGCTACAAGTAGGAAAACTTCTCTTTTCAGGCTCTTTTAAGAGAGCAACAAAGAACATATCCAAATGTTGATGAATAATTTCTTAACGATGCAATTGGTCAACCATGTCGCTTCTCATTTCAAATATAAGTTTCAAATGCTCTGTGGAAAATATGTGTTGCAGGGGAGAATTCAATCTTGCATCCTCATCTTCGTCATTCCCAATGTTTGGTGTGTTTGTGACTAGATAGATTTCTTCCAAGACAAGGGAACTATATCATACCGTCGAAGCAAATTCTGAGGAGGAATTGTCATTGTATGTTGGTTTTGCTAGGGAGAAACCATCGTGGGGTTGGAAATTGGCTGAGACTAAGTCAGAGGGAATTCCTCCTACACATAGATGGGACCAGTGTCAAATACATCACAATTCTAGGTCATAGAAGGAGACATATTTATGGAAGGGGACGTGATATCTTGCTTAGCAACAGGTTGAGAGGGAGCATGTAGTATACCTAGGGAGGAAATATGGGGTACCTAGGGAGGTACCCAATGGGAATGTGGTTATGTATTATTAGTGGAATTCATTTAATATATGGAATTTGGTCATTCAATGTAAGGTGGACTAGGTCCATTATATTAATAAAGGCCCACTGTGGTAGTTAGATGTAATAAATGTGAGAAGGCTATCTTTAAGGTTCCTAGGATATAGAGAGAGCTATATAAAGAAGTTTAAGAAATGTAATGAAACATAGTTAAGAATATTTTCATTGTGACAAGCAAGTATTGCTTAAGGAGTGCATTCCTTCCATAAGGAATAATATATGGTGTTACCCTACCTCAAGCGTTTTATCTATTTCTTGTATTCAGTATTTTGGTGAATGGTTTGGATTATTCTTGTTTATATTGTGGTTTTATTATGATATTTATATTCATATCTATTCAGACACTTAACAATTGGTATCATAGCACTTTCCATGGCCAAAGAAGTGGAGAATTTTTGTCTCTTTTTGCAGATTTTTTTCTAGGGAAAAAAGAGGGCGGGACACTTTAGGTTCACATCTGAAGCTCTATGAGACGAATTTGGAAAAACAAATTGGATATTTGAATTCCTCTTGAAAAAATACCCAATTTCAAAAAAATATCGGTCGAAATGGAGTCCACGAAGTGAACTTATCATCATTTTAAATTCTACTTTTTTTTAGGGTTTTTTAGGAAAAAGCCGCATGATTCGCACAGTAAGTTATAGTTCTATTTTTGGGGTTTTCATAGCAAGATGTATTTTATAGGGAATTATGATGGAATTAGTATTGAAGAAGTCATAAAACATAGGAATTCATTTAATAAAGATCATTGGAAAGTGATGATATAAATTTGAGTTTAAAAGGTGATGCAACAATTTGGTGGAATTCATTTAACTATAGCAAAATGATGGCACTCTCCAACAAAGAATTTGAAAAAGTACTTTTAGGAAAATTGTCTCATGCCAAAAGTAAAGAAATAAGAGAGGGTTTATTTTCACGTGGCAATTCTATATTATAGGTTTATGGTTGTATTCATAAAGAAAATATCATTGTTTCTATTAACCATAGTTGTCAGCGTAATTTTATCAATGTTTAGTTGGTCAATAGATTGAAAGTTCCTATAATGAATTTTCAAAGCACACGGGTTGAGGGTGAAAATGTTCAATTTTTCTAATATTTAAAGATCACCATGGACAAATATGTGTTGCATTCATATTTTTATACTATGGATATGGATGAAGTGGATATTTTTTGGGGATATCCTTGGATGGAATTAGTCAATACAATTAATATTAATCTGATAAAGAAGTTTCTAAAGATTTGGTACAAGAAAAATAAAATTACATTGCAGGAAGTGCCTCTTAGTAAGAAATATGGGCCCATGGTGGCCAGCAAAGAAGTTATTGTAGAGTCTGAAGTTGAATCAGAGGCAGAGTCTACTGAAGGAATTGAAGCAAAGCCACAGTAAGGACACAATAATGAAGCTAAGGAGGTCATTGACTCAGAGGAATAATGTGTTATAGATTTGAAGAAAAAATAACAGATTCCTACAGTTGTTGTATATCTCCATCCACATAATATAGAAAAACAAAAATCATCAAGGGAAGGGAATGAGATTCAACACATTTATGCACCAACAGGGAACCATAAAAGAAACCGAGCAAGAGGTGCATGGAGGACTATCGACACTGCAAGAATACATCCATTTCGAGAAAAACTTCCATGGCAACATGACATGATGCATAGCAAGATCAAGGTGGCAAGGAAATATATGGACATCATGTTCAACTTCCATTAGGATGGATGGATGGTCGTACCTGATATCAGTTGGCTACATTTCTTAGCCGGTCATATTGTATGGTTTCTTCTCATGTTTCGAGGATGAAACATGTGAAGGGGGATGGAATGTAGTATAACTAGGGAGGTAATATAGGGTACTTAGGGAGGTACCCAATGGGAATTTGGTTATGTATCATTAGTGGAAATCATTTATTATATGAGAATGTGGTCATTCAATGTAAGGTGGAATAGGTCCACTATATTAAAAAAGACCCACTAAGGTAGTTAGATGTAATAAATATGAGAAGGCTCTTTAGAAGGTTCCTAGGATATAGAGAGAGATATATAAAGAATTGTAAGCAATGTAATGAAGCATAGTGAAGAATATTGTCATTGTAACAAGAAAGTATTGCTTGAGGAGTGCATTCCTTCCATAAGGAATAATATATGGTGTTACACTACCTCAAGGGTTTTCTCTATTTCTTGTGTTAAATATTTTGGTGAATGTTTTGGATTATTCTTGTTGATATTGTGGGTTTATTATGATATTTATCGTCAGGTCTATCCATGTACTTAATATAACCACTAGGGTTGTAGGGATAACGCACATGGCTAGGAAGTCATAGTAGTTTGGGCCTCTCTTTGGTTTTCCTCTCTCTCTGGGAATGATGCAAACCACTAGTAAGAGGAGGCTACCATGGATATGTACTAGAGAAGTGGAATTGTACCAGAGTTTCCACCATCCTGTGTTAATACCCATGGGCAAGAATCAAATTAAACCTTCAAGTTGGTATTTGCGTTGATGCTCTACATCACACATTCTGGTTATGTGCAATAACTTACACCTTCGATAAGGACCTTTGATTGTCACCTCAATAATTATGAACTTCATTTGGACAATGTGGTGAGGGAGGGTGGTGGCGGCTTGGTTCATCAATGGTTGCTTCATTCTATCCAAGTGGCACCCCATTCAGGGAGGGACAATATTGTTGAGCTAAGTCGAGGAAGCACAAAAGGAGAGTAGGAGTTGGGTGGATAGTTGCTTCAATTGATATATCATCCCCTTCCAACAACACCCCTTCAACTATTTGGTTTTCCTCTCTTAGAATATGGGAAGGGATTATGATAAGCGAGGGGCGTAAGAGAGAATGAAGAATCTCCAATGAACTGAGGAGGTGCCAACTTGGGGATATTTTTACATGATTGGAGCCATTTATGATTTTGGAGGTTAGGGAGATAATTATTTGTGAGTCCCCTTCCATGATCAATTGGTTTAGTCCTAAGATTTAGGAAATTTGAATGCCTCTAATAAGCCCCCATATCTCAGTTGAGTTGTTGGAGTCGGTTCCCAAGATACATGCTAGGAGATGAACTACCTTGCCATTGATGTCTCTTATCACTGCTCTAAATCTCGTTGGTCCTATATTACCTTTAGAAGCACCATCAAAGTTTAGTTTTAATAAACTAGGTGGATGGTACTACCATTTATTGGGGATGGAGATGTTCCTAGGGATGGGATTAGGAAAGGGGACACTAAGGTTGGTGGAAAGGTTTATGTGTCATTGATTAATTATTAGGCATTCATTCAGATTGCAAGAGAAATCCTCAGGGGTCCACTATTGGGAACAAATAGTTTCTTGGACACTATCTATGATTTTGGATCAAATTAAAGGAGGTGGTGAGGGCTGAGAGTGAAATTCCCTTCTATTTCTCTCCTTCTAGATTAGCTAAACTACCATCCTAGGTAAAATATTCCAGATCCTATTTAAAGGCGGTCGATCCCCAATGCTCCAAGTTAGTGATTATATTGTCCCTATTTTTATTCTATCTCCTCATTATTTGAGAAACCTAATCAAAGATCATGCAACTGAAGGAGCATTGATTGAGGATTTCTTCCTCTAATTCTTCATGCTACAGATAGAGATAACATATAGAGGGTCCAATAAATCCACTCTTCCTAAGGTTATCCCATTTCAATATGTGATTCAATAGAAGTATCCATAGGAAGGTTGAGTTCTTTAGCCAAAGATTGGAATGCGAGAGCATGCTCCAAATGTTTTCCCTCGTTTGAAGGTGAAATTTGGAAAAGAGATTGTATGGCTCTTTGATGGAAAATGTGTCGAGAGGAGAGTGGCCCCAACGTAGGATATTTGGTCCCTCCCTCATGTGATTTTTCCTTAGTGTTTCTAAATCCTACCATGGTTCAAAATTATAATCGGCTGGGATATTGAGATCAGAGTGAAGAACCTCCCACTTTCTCCAATGGGTGGGGCTAGGTTCATCCAACCAAATACTGGCTACTTTGAGAGTGTCCGTTTGTTGAATTTGTCCATGGATGTGATGCAGACTTTCTAAGGACTGTAGAGGTGTAAATTAATTCCATGAATCTAACCAAAATAAAGCATTTTTTTCCATTTTCGAGTTCCCAAAATGAATGATGTTTTATGAGAGGTTGATGATTCCAAGTTGCATTCCAAATGTTGGATCCACTAATTTGACCTTCCATTATGATTAACTTGTCAAATTTTATGCAGGGTGCATATTTTAGATTCCAAATACAAGCCCAAAGTTCATTTGGGTGGTTCAGTCATCACCACAAAATCTCAATGCCCATTACTTTATTTAACAATTTTGGATCTAGAAACCGTAACCCTCCTTGCAGCTTTGGCCTACATATCTTGTCCCAACATACCAAAGCCCATTTATTCCATGTTTTGTGGCCTTTACATAGGAAATTTCTTTACAAATTGTGTATGGATTTGATCATAGATTCTGGAGCTGTTGGAGAAGAAAGGAGATAAATAGTTAAAGCTTGGAGAACGGATTTGATTAGAAGAAGGAGAGCAGGAATATTGAGGATGTGAAAGGTACAATATTTCAAGAGATGGATAATTATTGAATGAGAGAGTCCTATGAGATATTTCAAGCTACATAAATTGAGAGGGGAATACCGAGCAATTGATTGAAATGGATCTCCTAGGTATGTCTAGAAGGAGAGAAATATGTCGTCGGATGGCTAGGGGTGTGTTGAAAAACAAGAGTTGAGATTTATCAAGACTTATGGATGTGCGAGAGGATTTACTAAAGTCCTAGAGTATATAGTTGAATTTCAAGGCTTCCTGTGTAGTGGGAGTCCCCATCAAGACCGTGTCATCCATGAATTGACTGTCGGAATCTATTGGTTGTAAACCATAGAGTTCCAGGACCTGAAGTGAACCCTCTGTAATTGAATCCTTTATATAACGACCTAGACCCTCTACCATGATAACAAAAAGGAAAGGAGAGAGCATGTCACCTTGGAGAATTCATCTAGAGGGTGTAAACAACTTGGAAGGCACCCCATTAACCAGGATGGAGAAAAATTATGAGGAGGTTACGTTAAGAATACACTAGACCCAATAATTACTGAAACCAAAAGCTAGGAGGAGAGATTATAGATTTTGTCAGCTAAGTTGATCAAAGGATTTTGATAAGTCAAGCTTAATAAGAATGCCAAGTTTTCTTGTGGTCTTCAAGGAGTGGATAATATCATGTACAAGGATAACACATTCCATGATTTGGAAACCCTCCAATTTTTCCTTGATATAATGAAAGGGAGGATAGGCTTAAGGAGAAGGGCTATCACTTTAGTGAGGATTTTTTAGACTACATTGCAAAGCATAATTTTCCTAAATTGATGTAACTGGGAGACACACTCCTCCTTTGGGATTAGGGTGAGAAAAGTAGCATTAAAATTCAAGAGTACATGTCCCCAAGAACGTTATTCTTCAACCAACTGCCATACCTATTCCCTTACCATTGGAAAGCAATAATTCAGTTGTGAAGCCATTTGGTCTTGGCGCTTTACCTAATGGCATTTCTTTTATGGCTTGATCCACTTTCGTGATGGTGATCGGTCACATTGGTGCTGCATTTTGCTTCTGGGTTATGACTTTTGGAATATTCCTTATTACTTGATGTATGGATTGCGACTGATCAGGGATACGTTCCGAGAGTAGGGTATAATATTAATTAACTAGCTTAGTATTTATCGATTCAT
Source organism: Picea engelmannii (assembly GCA_009831015.1). Classification (NCBI taxonomy): domain Eukaryota; kingdom Viridiplantae; phylum Streptophyta; class Pinopsida; order Pinales; family Pinaceae; genus Picea; species Picea engelmannii. Next base: position 774,272 of record ML776897.1, on the reverse strand, counting down.
GATCCATGATTGGATAACTGTGCGCATCATTAACTTTGGAGGTGCAATTGATGTTCTTCCTATGGATCATGGATCTGTGAATTTGTTTTTGTTATTTTCACCTTCTTTGACCCATTGTATCCGTGATTTTTAACGCCACAATATTTCTTCATGTTTATATTTTTCCTTCAGTTGATGTTTGAGCTTGTTCTCCTCAAATAGTAGTGATTTTGAAGGGCCTTGATTGATTAAATATTTTTGGATTTCCCCCAGAAGGGATTCCAGAGAGCGTTGAGCCTGGAATATATTTCCAAAATTATTCTTATTCCACTCCTTCACTTTCAATTTGAAGGCTTTTAAATGTTGCTGGAATCTATAGATCAGTGTTCCATGGGAGATAACAACTTCATCCCACCAAGTTTGAGAAAGCTCTAGGAAGTCTGAATGGTATAGCTAGAATTTTTCAAAGAAGAAGGGATTCTACTTCGGGGTGCTGGAAGTATTGATCCAAAAATGTACTGGCCAGTGATCAGAACCTCATTTCGGAAGGATGTTGACTTCAACCAGAGGTTCTTATAACATCAATGTTTTTTATATTAGGAATCAGTCTAGTCTACACGATATGTCTTGAGAGTCAGACTGTTTATTGGGCCATGTGAAGATACCACTATTGGTTTCTATGTTAATCAGATGGAGTTCATTTATTATATTTTGGAGATTGGCACTCTCTCTATGAATCCTTCTAGTTCCACCCCATTTTTCTTCCAAATAAAGGATTATGTTGAATTCACCCCGATAATCCATCTTTGAGTACCTACTAGTCCTCCCAACACTATAAGAATCGTCAAAAAAGGTATTTTTCTTGCGTTGCTTGGGGACCATAGGTGTTGGTAAGAATTCCTTATTTCCTAATCCAATTGTTCGAATAAAGGGATGAATTCATCCAAATTGTAGAGAATAAATTATCCAAGATGACTGTAGAAAGGTTCCATAGAATGACTATCCCACATGTTTCCCCATTAGAATCATTGTAAAAATAATCACATTGCCTCCAACATCTTCTAAAGATAAATTTTGTTGTGTCTCCAACCGATTTTGTTTCTTGCAGGAAGAGAATGTCAGTATTTTACGCCATTATGCAGTTTCGAAGTAACCTCTATTTAGACCTTCCATTTAGGTATCTTATATTATAGGAGATAATCTTCATGATGATGGGGGTGGGGGGGGTATGGAAGAATCTCTCATCCACATTCATCATGGTATTCCCATCCTCTTCTACTACTTTTTGATTCAAGGAAAATTCAAACTATTTTGTTTCTTTTGGCACTTGATCGAGAACCTATTTAGCCTTGCCTGTGCCAATGATGGGTAAAATAGATTGGCGAGTATTTTCTACTTCAAGGGGTTTGGGAAGATAATTAAGGATGTTTAAACAGTTACTAGAGGAGGGATTTTTAGTTGGTCCTTGATTTGGTTTTCTAGGATTATCCATTTTTCGCAATGGGACTTGGGTAAAGCCTTCTTTGGATTTTTCCTTTTCTCAAATCTTAGTGGTGGAATTTAATGGGAAATCTCAGAATAGGTGTCTATGCTCATGACATTTCCTACAATGGAACGGTATATGTTCATAGTCTATGGTTTGGATCCAATCCTCATATTGGTATTCTAGGGTTGAGCTTTCGCGTACGGATTTTGAGACATTCATGTAGACACAAATTCTTGCATAAGAGGTGTATCTCCTTTGTGAGTGTAATGTCCCTTTCCAGTGTAATGTCCCTTTCCAAATAGGAACTCCAAAAGAGGAGGCTTAATGGTCTAAACCACCCCGTTAGACTTTTCAAAGAAGAAGGGATTCTACTTCGGGGTGCTGGAAGTATTGATCCAAAAATGTATTGGCCAGTGATCAGAACCTCATTTCGGAAGGATGTTGACTTCAACCAGAGGTTCTTATAACATCAATGTTTTTTATATTAGGAATCAGTCTAGTCTACACGATATGTCTTGAGAGTCAGATTGTTTATTGGGCCATGTGAAGATACCACTATTGGTTTCTATGTTAATCAGATGGAGTTCACTTATTATATTTTGGAGATTGGCACTCTCTCTATGAATCCTTCTAGTTCCACCTCATTTTTCTTCCAAATAAAGGATTATGTTGAATTCACCCCCGATAATCCATCTTTGAGTACCTACTAGTCCTCCCAACACTATAAGAATCGTCAAAAAAAGGTATTTTTCTTGCGTTGCTTGGGGACCATAGGTGTTGGTAAGAATTCCTTATTTCCTAATCCAATTGTTCGATAAAGGGATGAATTCCTCCAAATTGTAGAGAATAAATTATCCAAGATGACTGTAGAAAGGTTCCATAGAATGACTATCCCACATGTTTCCCCATTAGAATCATTGTAAAAATAATCACATTGCCTCCAACATCTTCTAAAGATAAATTTTGTTGTGTCTCCAATAGATTTTGTTTCTTGCAGGAAGAGAATGTCAGTATTTTACGCCATTATGTAGTTTCGAAGTAACCTCTATTTAGACCTTCCATTTAGGTATCTTATATTATAGGAGATAATCTTCATGATGATGGGGGTGGGGGGGGTATGGAAGAAGCTCTCATCCACATTCATCATGGTATTCCAGTCCTCTTCTACTACTTTTTGATGCAAGGAAAATTCAAACTATTTTGTTTCTTTTGGCACTCGATCCAGAACCTGTTTAGCCTTGCCTGTGCCAATGATGGGTAAAATAGATTGGGGAGAATTTTCTACTTCAAGGGGTTTGGGAAGATAATTAAGGATGTTTAAACAGTTACTAGAGGAGGGATTTTTAGTTGGTCCTTGATTTGGTTTTCTAGGATTATCCATTTTTCGCAATGGGACTTGGGTAAAGCCGTCTTTGGATTTTTCCTTTTCTAAAATCTTAGTGGTGGAATTTAATGGGAAATCTCAGAATAGGTGTCTATGCTCATGATATTTCCTACAATGGAACGGTATATGTTCATAGTCTATGGTTTGGATCCAATCCTCATATTGGTATTCTAGGGTTGAGCTTTCGCGTAGGGATTTTGAGACATTCATGTAGACACAAATTCTTGCATAAGAGGTGTATCTCCTTTGTCAGTGTAATGTCCCTTTCCAAATAGGAACTCCAGAAGAGGAGGCTTAATGGTCTAAACCACCCCGTTAGACTATAGCCAGGGCCAAAGAGGGGTAAACAGGGTTACTAGAGGTCACGTCACAGGTGTTATATTTGGAACGCGACATTGAGCTAAAAAGGGTTAAAAATGCTTTTAAGTCACTATGAGCTAAAAATAGAAGTCAACAGTGAATTAGGGTTTCAACAGTGAATAAGGGTTTTGGAAGTCAACAATGAATTAGGTTTTCAACATGATTTAGGGTTTTGGAAATCAACAACGAATTAGGGTTTTAGCATGATTTAGGGTTTTGGAAAGCTATAAAGGAAGGGTCAGCGACCTAGTTCATCATTATGCAGATTATGACTTGTCATTAAGGAGAAGAGGCGCATCACAGGAGAGATAGTTCACTGTATTCTAGGAGGAAGACACCAGTTGGTTGATTTCGGTGTTGAAAGACACACCCTAGTCACCGGAAATATTATATAGGTCTTCCATCATTCTTCCTTGATTCCGCAGTGCTCCCATATTCTGGGTATTATCTTTTAGTTGCTTATTTGTATTCTGGCTAAGATCCTTTTGTATTTTGATCTAGCCGAGTGTTGTTATTTTATTCAGCCGCAGTTGCTTATTTATATTCCAACTAAGATGCTTTGTATGTTGATCTAGTCAAGTATTGTGAGTTATTCAGCCGCATTCGGCTATTTTGTAATCCACAGAGATATCATAATACAAATTTTATAGTCCTTTGTCGCGTTTATTATTTGTATGATCATTTATATGTTGTAAACCTTTGATCCTACACACACATTAGCAGTGTTTCCTACACTAGCTAAGTCAGGAACATTACAGTGGCATTAGAGCTTTAGTCCTGCCAGCCTGTCACTGAAGACAATGAGTGCAGTAGAAGACCCAAAGGGTCGTGAACACGTAGGTGACAAATATGTCACTTACAAAATGCATCAAGAAAGAAGGCATAGGCCTGATTTCCCCCCTTTTCCTCCTAGCTCAGAGGAAGAGGAAGAGGCACACCGAGAAGCAGAGAGAAGGGCAGAGCGTGAGGCTAAGCATGAGGTAGAGAGGATGCTAGGAAACAAATATGAGCCACTAGAGGGCAGTGGCAAGGCCCCATATATCCAGAGGTAGCTTTCATGTAGGTTATCAATGATATGTTAGCTAGTCAATGGACCATGTCTCAGTTCTTGGAATAGGTGGTTGATAGATTGGATAGAGTGGGTACCCCAGATACACAAGTCCTGCATGCAGCACAGGGGAACTCAGGAGCAGGCAGTAGACCCCAGTCACCCTCTAACACATACACCTTTGTGAGTAGGATTCCCAGACCCTTGTTTCCCAGTTTCCAGAGGGTACCCCTGGTAGCAGCACCGCCACCGATACCACAGAGGCCACCCACTCATGCTGACGACATTGCAGAGTATAGGAGGGAATACGTAGCATTGGGTCGTGACTTCTATCGAGACATGACCTTAGTCGAATACTGTGGACTTAGAATCAGGAACCGCCCCAGAGAGCTGCAGAGGGAAGGTCCACAACAACAATAGGGGAATAACCTCGATTTCATTCGAAAAGTTGGGAAACTCACCATTCTTTCTTTCAAAAGATCATCCAAATACACCGCCAGAGCTTGGGTACAAAATCTAGACATGTATTACAAGCTCAACCAGATGACTGAGACAGAGGGCATCAGTTTTGTGACCTTACACTTGGAGGGTGAGGCACACGAATGGTGGTACCATGGACTGGTGACATTGGGTCCCAGTCGCATCATCTCCTATAGGGAGTTTATACATAGGCTCATGGACAGGTTTGACAGGAAGGATCCCGAGATACACTTCAGGGATCTAGCCCAGTTGAAACAAACTGGCATAGCAAAGACGTTCATCACAGAGTTTCAGCGGGTAGCCATGGTAGTGACAAATATATCAGAGCCCAGGTTGATCATGCTATTCACAAAAGGACTCACAGAGCCTTTAAAAGGATGGGTGAAGGCATACATGCCTCCCACTTTGCAGGATTCCATCCTTCACACTCGAGATCTAGCAGACTCAGTGCCAAAGACTAAAACTTTCTCCAAACCATTTGTGCCCCAGAGGGATCAAGACATGAATCCATTCCAGAGAGAATGGAAGGGAAAGAAGAAGTTGGATGATGAGACTAGGCGAGAGCTTATGCGAAAAAAACTTTGCCTCAGCTGTAGAGATCCTTGGGTCCCAAGCCATAGGTGCATGGGCAAGGGAGAGATTCATTATATTGAGGTAGCAGCAGACAACGTGGACAGTGAAGAGGAGGAACATGACCGTGGATCCACTAGTTCAAAGGAGGAGTCAACACTAATAAAGGAGCAGCCTCCCCATAGACCACCGACACCGGCAGGAGCCCATCCTCCAGTAGTCCCACCACCACTAGAATAGGCTAACAAGAGGAAACCAACAAAGGGAGTTGTCATAGAAACCCTTTTTGGTGTTCCCAGGTATGATACCCTCTGTATCAGATGGATTATCCAAGGGAAACAGGAAATTGCCCTGATAGATGGTGGGGCCACCCACAACTTCATCGACGCTTCTCTGGTATCGAGACGGGCACTTCAGACAAAGGAGTTTGAGGGGTTTGATGTTGCGGTAGAAGATGGCCACACAGTGGAGTGTCTAGACAAAGTTTCAAACTTAGATATGACGTTTGGAAACTACACAGTGAGAGACACATTTTATGTGGTTGACCTATTGGACATAGATGTGGTGTTAGGAGTTCAGTGGATGATTACCTTGGGAAAAATCACTACCAACTATCAAACCCTGGAAATGGGATTCATAGATCCGGATGGGAAGAAGGTTGTTGTAAGAGGTATGTCGAAAGGAGAACCCAGGACAGTTTCATCCAAGAGGATGGAGAGGATATTTAGACATAGGGAGGTAGCATATGCCACAGAATGCTTAATCACTACTCAGAAGGATTCGAAAAGTCGACAACAAAACCATACAAAGATCAAGAATTTATTGGGATGACATGAACAGGTCTTTGAGGCAATTCCACCAAGGAGACCACCTGACAGGGGGTTTGAGCACACCATTGAGTTAGAGGAGGGGGCCAAACCTATGATCACCCCCCCTATCATCATCCTAGGAGGTTCAAGGATGAGATAGAGAAGGAAATCAAGGAATTGTTGGCAATGGGACACATCAGACCGACCAACAACCCATTTGCTTCTTCAGTTGTCTTAGTTCTGAAGAACGATGGCACCATGAGGATGTGCATTCATTACCGAGCCTTAAACAAAAAAACCATCAAGAACTGATACCCTATCCCACACATTGATGAGTTGATGGATGAACTGCATGGGGCAATTTTCTTCTCAAAAAATGATCTACGCTCTGGATATCATGAGATCAACATCCAAGAGCAGAACATAGAGAATATGACATTTCGATGTCATTTTGGACACTTCGAGTTCCTGGTTATGCCATTTGGGATAACCAATGCACCCGCTACATTCTAGTCTTGCATGAACCATATATTCAGGGATCAATTAAGGAAATCAGTCTTGGTTTTCTTCGATGACATCTTGATCTATAGCAGGTCATGGCAAGAGCATATGAGGCACCTGGATGAGGTATTGAGCATCATGGAGGCACAATCATTATATGCCAAAGAGTCCAAGTGTGAGTTCGGTATGACATAGCTTCTTTACTTAGGCCACAACATCAATGCAAAGGGGGTACAGGTGCACCAAGAGAAGATCAGGGCCATTCTGGATTGGTTGATGCCCAAAAATGTGACAGAATTGAGGAGCTTCTTCGGGTTGTGTAGCTATTACATGTGGTACGTCAGGGGTTTTTCTCAGCTTGGAGCACCGCTGACAGATCTTACCAAGCATGGGGCCTTCATATGGACCAAGAAATCACATGAAGGAAGTCATGGGCACTTGTCTAGTGTTGGCACTACCAGACTTCACCCTACCATTTGTACTAGAGAATGATGCATCCAGCGAAGGGATCGGTGCAGTTTTGATGCAGGGAGGACACCCCATTGTATTCGAGAGCTAGAAGCTTAGTCAACCTGAGAGGTTTTACTCCATTTATGACAAGGAAATGTTGGCAATCATGCATGCCTTGACCAAGTTCAGACAATATTTGGTGGGCAGCAAATTCATGGTCAAGACCGACCACAACAGTTTGAAGTATTTCCTTAAGCAGAAGGACCTCAGTGAGTGCCAACAGAAATGGGTGATGAAGGTATAGGCATTCAAATTTGACATAGAGTATGTCAAGGGGAAGAATAACATTATGGCTGATCCACTATCAAGGAGACCTGCGGCATGTTCTTTGATGCAGATTTCAACAGATTGAAAATCCCACTTGTTAGTGGAATATTCCAAGAACAAGTTTGCTTGTGAGGTGATGGATGGGAAGATATAGGATGACCAGTATAGGGTCATTGACGATGTCATATTTTACAAGGATAGAGTCTACTTGGTGCCATATTCAGGTCTTAAGAAGAAGATCCTCACCGCAGTTCATGATTCACCTCTAGCAGGCCATCATGGGTTTTTCAAAACCTACAGACAGATCGGAGAGAGGTTCTCGTGGAAGGGCCTCAAACAAGATGTTATGAGACATGTCAGTGAGTGTGTGACTTTCCAACAGAACAAGTCAGATTATGCTCTTCCAGCAGGGCTGCTTCAACCACTCCCCATTCAAGAGCAGAAATGGAAGAGTATATCCATGGACTTCATCACCGGTCTACCCAAGGTCCAGGGTAAGGACTGTATCTATGTAGTGGTTGATAGATTGACCAAGTTTTCTCACTTATACACCATACCGACAGAGTACAATGTAGTTCAGGTAGCTAATCTTTTCTTCAGGGAAGTCTTCATACTTCATGGGTTGCCGAAGAACATCGTCAGTGACAGGGACAGTCGGTTCATAGGGACATTTTGGAGAGAGTTGTTTCGGTTGGTGGGGATAGATTTGACACCTAGCACCATCTATCACCCTTAGACAGATGGGAAAACTGAGATTGTCAACAAGTGGGTTGAAGGGTATTTGAGGAACTCTGTAGGAGGACAACAAAGAATGTGGGTAAAGTGGTTAAATTTAGGAGAACATTGCTACAACACCACCTTTCACATGTCCATTGGTATGGCACCATTCCGAGCATTGTACGGATATGATTCTCCCACTTTGGTAGACTTTGTCTTCGGGGAGAGTAGAGTTACCAAGGCCAAGGATTGGATCATAGAGAGTTAGGAGATTCTCAAGTTTTTGAAAGAGAACCTACAGATGACGCAAAACCAATAGAAGATAAGTGCGGACAGGCACATGATAGAGCGCAGCTTTGAGGTTGGAGATTTGGTTTTCTTGAGACTCCAACCCTACAAACAGTCATCTATGAAGAAGAGTGGGGATGAGAAGCTCAATCCCATATTTTATGGTTCTTACAGGATCATGCGCCGAGCAGGTGAGGTTGCTTACGAGCTAGAGATTCCAGAGGGGAGAAATATTCATAACGTGTTCCATGTGTCTTGCCTCAAAAAAGGTAGTGGGACAATTCATTAACACATCAGAGGAGCTTCCCCCATTGGATGAGGAGGGACAGTTGGAGTTATTTCTGAAGGAGGTTTTGAAGTTCTGAGAGTGGAAACTAAGGATTAGGGTCATCAGAGAGTGTTTGATCAGATGGAGAGGGCTTCCAGTAGAGGACGCTACTTGGGAGAGTGAACAGGTGTTGCATCACCCTAGACCGGTATTGCTTGAGGACAAGTGTTAAGCCCTAATATTGTCTCATTACCCCTTAATTGGGGCATATTATATTAGTAATGTTATTTTATTTATGTCGGCTTTAGGCCATTAGTTGTAATTATACCTCCTAGTCTCCTATATATACCAAGGAGACATTTTCAT
>ML776897.1:705251-752178 GCA_009831015.1 Picea engelmannii | reverse complement strand
TGTGTATGAGACCCCCTTGTTTGTGGTACAAGGGACCCCTCCACAAAGTAATTTGACTACTAAAGTTTATGGAAGTATACATATCCTACCCCCATAATCAATCTTCTCATGTACTTGTGCACCATAAAATATTTCTATATGGACAAGGAAATAATATGTTATAGTAGAAAACAAAGACGTATATATTTTAGAATTATGAAATATATAATATAAAAATGAACAAAAAAATAAAAAATAAAGATTTTCATTAGATAATGTATATTTGCAATTTAATCTTAGATGAATGTGGACAATATTTTAAATCCTTATAAAAAATAGACATAATAATATGGAGGTTAAAATTGAGAGTTTTTTTGTTTATCTAGTTAGAACCACTAGGTTCGTCACACTAAACTTAAAACCAAATAATGCAACTTATGTAACATGTAGACAAAAAGTGACAATCCTGTCTTTTTTTTTTAATTCACAAGAACACGTGTGTTATAAAAGTTTACATGTATTATTTTACATAAAATAATAACCATTTCAAACTCCCTTAGCCTAGCATTGTTTTTTTAATCACTAGCAATAAAATGTTTTCTTAAGGTCATATGATTTATTTTCCTCTCCATGCCAAAGTTGTAGTTGTTATATCCATCCCTTTGCAAAAAACTTCCTAATGGCACATAATATACTGCTTAAAGGTTGGAAAACACATAGATATGGCATGTGTTATGGTTGGAGACAATTATAACAGTTCCTAAATCCTAGAATGATCATTTTACTGCATAAGATGGTTATTTTTCTTTTGACTATGGTCCAAGGACTCTACCCATCACTACTTCCCAAAACAAATTAATGAAAGATAGAGTACAAAGATCCCATAAAAAGGTCTTATCTCACATTTCAATGGAGATTTCACGATGCCTAATCTTGAGAAAATTTTTAAATGCCTAAGGCCCTTCGTATACTTCCCTAACCATTGTAAAGATGTAAAGATCCATCAATATTATAGGTAAACCACTCATTTTTGAAATATCCTCAAAATATGTCATGTTTTGAGGGTTGTAGGTGTTTTTCATGGAGATTGAATACCAAAATATTCATTTGGGGAACATGGTCCATTTTTTCTTCATTCGACCCTTTTTAGAACTTGAAACACATTATTAGATTATTACTAACCTATTCATGGTTCCCATATCCTACTTGAAGGAAATTGATACCATGCATAAGTCATATATTAATGTTAAAGGACTCATCATTGGAATTTGATCCTAAGAAGATGATTTAGAGTTCAAGTCTTGTTTTCCCTCCCTTTACTAGATTTACAGATCAAGTCTTTTTTTCCATCCCTTAACTATGTTGAAGCATTGAGGACCCATCCATCATGCATAGTATCTCGTAATGGCACCCGTGTTCCACTTGGATGTGAAAGACTCCCTATAGAGGACTTGTGTAATGATTACTTGGTGTTGTTGATGGTTCTTAACATAGATTATGTTCAATTAGGGTGTAAGACAATTTTTTTCTTCCTAACCATGTTTATTGATCAACACATACTTAATACAAAAAAAAAACTATTCATGGAACTTATATCCCACTTAAAGTCCAAAAATCACATAAAATATTTTTGTTTGTTGGTGCAAGGACTTGTTCAAGGCTCTTGAGCTTGAGAAGTTTCAAAAAGATCACATGGGACTTATTTACATTATTTGATTATGATAAATTCCTTGTGTCCTATCGATGACATGAAAAATATTATAATGGCATCCATATCGAAATAGAATTTCAAAATCTTCTGAGAGACATGTGGTTCCATGTTGTTATTCATGGTTCTTGATTTTTAGAATATTTGCTCAAGGCCTAAGGGCATTATCTTGATCCCTTGATATTTTTTATACCTCAATAACCTTTCTTAGTTCTCAAGGCCTAGATTCATTACATTCATATCCTTTTAGTGAGACAAATATACCCTACATAGTTCATGCCTGGTGATTAAAGGCCACCTTGATGCCACTTGAGCTCGATGAGATATGTTTAGGGATTTAGGATATTATTTTCCTGCAATGACCATGGTCAAGGTATTGAGGATATTAGTTCCCCACTATGACCATGGTCAAGGCCTCCCTAAGATCCATTTTTCATGCACAAAAATTTTTAATGGTGCCCATATTCAAATTCTATGCCAAATACCCTCTAGTGAGGGATCCTGTCATGATTTATAGGTGTTGTTGATGGTTCCTACACTTAATAATGTCTAGGTAGGATTAATTCACTTTCTTTTCACCTTTACCATTTAATTTTTAAAGACCCATTTCTAATGCAAAAATCCTATTGATGGTACATGTATCCCACTTACAAGACTATGAGAAACCCATACAATGAACCTGTATGTTGTTTTGAGGACTCTTTCATGTCTCTTTAGCCAATGAAGATTAAAAATTATCCCAAGGAACTTACTTTACTCTGATCAACCATGGATAATACCCCACCACCCATACTTAGTGCCCAAATGTCATAACAATGTCCATATCCAAGTTTGATGCCAAAGGACACCTACAAAGTTCTTTTGTTATGGTTTGCATGTGTTTTTCATGGTGATCAATCTTGAGAAGCTACTTTTAGGGACTAGGTCCCAAGACATTTTCTCCCTCAACCATGGTTCTTGAGCTTGAGAAGGTCCATTTAGGGCTTAATCCCCATGTTCCCCCACAAACATGTTTAGGAATTAAGATCCATTTCCAATCCACAAGACCTACTCATGGCACCCATATCCCATATGGATTCTAAGGAACCCTAAACATGGCCCTACAAACCATTCCTATTTTGGACCCAATACACTTTATTATTTAAGGCATGGGTTTTAGTTTAATTAGTATGCCCCTAATAGGATGGAGATAGCATATAGGGGTCATATGTGTTGGTTTGAAGACATGTTCATGGAAATATATCCTAAGAATCTCTATGGGTTGTAGGCACTCTTCCTGGTACTTAAGACAAAGTAGATTAATTTATGGAACAATGCCCTTATTTTCAAACTCAACCTTATTTTTACCTCATGTCTCATTCTTGGCTCACAAATAACCTATTCATTACACTGATATCCCACTTGGAGGTAAATCATACCCTATATAGGTCACATGTGGTGGTTTGATGACTCTCCCATGCTGCTTGAGATTGAGAAATAATATTTAAGGCCAAAGGATCTTGTTTCCCTCCATCAACTATGGTCGAGAACCTGATACCCATCCATGATTCTTAATACCAAGAAATGGAACCTCACATTCCATATGCTCGGTGGAGAGATCTTATGTTTTCATTTTCTAGGTTATTTTCATGGTGCTTACAATCAAGAAGGTTCAATTAGGGCTTAAGGTCCTTGTTTCTCTCATGAATATGTTTAGGCCTTAACAACCATTTATACTATAGAAACATTATTCTTTCTACATGTATGCCACTTGGATTCCTACAAAGAACTCCTATATAGGACTTGTGTGTTGGTTCAAGGACTTGTTCAAAGATCTTGAGTCTGAGAAGATTTAACAACATCCTAATGAACTTATTTTACTTTATTTACTATGGTTAAGGCCCCATGACCCATCCTTAGTGAACAAATCCTCCTAATGTTCATGGTATCCAAATTTTATGCCAAATCACCTGAGAAAGGACCCATCTAATGGTTTGTAGATATTCAAGTTCATTGTTGTCAAGCGTAAAAAGATACATTTAAAGCCCGAGGCCTAAATGTTTTCCTTCCTTTACCATGGTAATTGATCTCAAAAAGTTTAATTTATGAATTCATCCCCTTGTCCCCATGAACAAACCCATGTTTACGCTTCAAAATTCATATTTTTTTACACAAAGTGCTTTTAAAAACATGCACACAATTAAAAAAAAAAGCATGCTTTCATTTAGAAATGGGTGTAATCTTTTAAAAACATGCATGGGATTTTAAAGCCAATTAAACTTTAAAGTGCACATGTGAAGTTTTTAACATAGACTATAAACTAAAATATACATGGATGGAAATTTGGAGTCTTTCATGGGGCATGTGTGGAGATTTTATAGACGTTTAAGAAATCAAATAGGAATGCGTGTCCATTTCTACATCACTTACATGTTGTTCAAATTTTTAATGATAAAGGAGCAATCTTGTATTTATTTTTGGAAACAATTTTATGCACCCACCCATAGTCACAATTATGAAATTTCAAAACGAAATAAAAAATAATGATTTTTTAAAATTTCTGTAACATATGGTCTCATAAGGCAATTAGTCACAAATTCACTCTTTATGATTTAAAACCTCCCTCCTCTTCCTCTAAACTTTCTCCATCTTCATTGTTTTAAACCCTCCCTCGTCTTTCTCTAAACCTTCTTCATCCTCACTCTTTAACACCATAATAAAAGAACATGACTTCAATTAATTAAATAAACGTCATCCTCACTCTTTAACACCATAATCCATAATAAAAGAACATGACTTCAATTAATTAAATAATTCTAACGCTTATAGATGTAATATAGTGGACATAAGTTAAAAATGGTCAATATCCTCTATCAGTATCCTCTATTTCCTTTGAAGCTTGTTCATCATTAGTTTATGAAGAACATAATAAAATAACAATTTAATTAAATAAATAATTTTAATTAATAATATATAATTAACAATTTATCATGTAACAAGGATATAAATTTATCACCAATTTTTCTAGCAATTTGGAGTCCATTCCTAACTAGACATTCTCACTTGTGATGTTTTCTTCGTATTTAAATTTTTTAAGTATCATTTTTCATTCATCATTATCAACATACATTATTCTTATGTTTTTTTCTCTTTCTAATTTAAAATATTTTTTACTAGTTTCATAAATTTGTTTAAAAAAATTCAAATTTCACTTCATGTGAAATCTACTTCCATTTACAATCTCTCCATTCTCTATCTCTCACTAATGATCTTATTTTGGTACCTTCCATAAAGATTCAATACATTTTCATCACTATTTGTAAATGAAATAATTTGGAAACATCCCTAACAATAATACCCCGTATGTAATACCCAATACGTTTGTAGGAAAATGTTTTCCCTTTACATAATGTAAAACCTTTCCTTTCCAAGAAACTTGTACAGGTTCATATTGACCTAATTTACAAGATTTTTCTTTGTCTTCCCCTCAAGCAAACTTCTTCTTTATTAATTTTCTTCTCCACATTCTATTCATATACATTAATATGCACATAATGGAATACTAAGTATAATAAAAAAAGTTGTTTTACATAATGAATACTAAGTATAATAGAAAATGTTGTTTTATTGAACTCAATTAAAAATTTAATATAATACCTAAAAGGAATAATAAATATAATGGAGAATGTTGTTTTATTGAATCAATTAAAACTTTAATATAATACCTAAAATTTCAAAAATGTAAGAAAATTCCTACCTCTGACATGGGTGGAGAGAGAATCCTCTTTTAGAAATAGTTTCACTTGTTTTCTTAAGCCCTTTTGAAACTCTATAATTTTTTTAATTAAACCTTTCCAAAGAAATAATTATAAATGTAAGTCTTCATATATATATATATATATATATATATATATATATATATATTATATATATGATTATTAATTGTATGAGATCTTACACACTTAGACATTTAATTATTAATTATTTTTTCTATTTTTGGGGGTTTTTATTTATCAAGAGGGTATCCTAATTTTTTGCTATTTTTTAAGAAATTTCCTAAAAATTAGGACGCATTGTCACTTCAGTTTGACTTCAGTTAGGAGTTTAATTAAACTAGTGGAGGTAACTAATGCATGAAACACTTTCCTTTATCTCATGCAATAGTTTTTTTTTGCATGCTTACGAGCTAGAGGTAACTAATGCATGAAACAATTTCCTTTCTCTCATGCAATAGTTGTTTTTTTCATGCTTAATAGAAGGAGGTCTCATGTCTCATGCATGCACGGATTTCTCTCTCTTCCACATGTGTGAACTCACTTAACTCGTGATTGTTTTGGCAGAGACTAGCTATTAGTTGACTCCCATTATAGTGAGTTAGTGTCCATATATTTCTTCTCTTGGAATATATTTATGTTTGTGTATTACTCATTATATGTGGAATATTATATTTAGTTAGTGTGATTAATAGATTCCATTCATTCTTTCTCAATCAAGAATGATGGAATCAACATGGGTTATTCTGCTCACACTATACAATTATGTTAATTGGAAGCCAAGGATTTTTCATTAGCTAAGGAATCAAGGATTATACCAAATAACCATGGAAATAGAAGTAGATCTTGATTCCTCTAAAGAGAAAAATGATTTTTTTAACAAACACGACATGGCCATAGGATGTATCTTTTGTTTTATTTCTCCTAAAATTTTCCACCATGTATATGATGAATCACAAGACTCAACTCCAAATGAACTATGGACTATATTGGAGGTTCTATTTGTTGGTTGGGGAGCCTCATTATCTTCCTGATCTAGAGGTATTTTTTTCAGCCGTGTTTATACCCTATGAAGACATTACACCCCAGAAGAATGTACACTCCTTCATGTGGGGGAGTGCGGGGGGGGTTACCTCCCCTGCTTCGATGCAAATGTGTATTTTAATTTCATTTTTGATCTGGACCACTCATTATAAGGTTGCAGATCTAATGGTACAAGTTATTTTAGGGGTTTTTTTCCATAGAAGGCAACCCTATTTTATGAGGGAAATTTATTGCAGCTATGTATCCTTGCGAATATTGTATTATGAGAGTGAAGTCTATGAGAGAAATAAGAGGAAGTTGTAACGAGTGTGTTGTAGGTTGTACCCCTTGATTTTCTAGATAATAATAAAGGAAGGACCTGAAAATTTCTATGCTGGACATAACCCACACCGGGTGAACCATGTATATCTGTGTCTCAATTGTATTTTGTATCTCTTGTGTTTTATTTCCACATTTGTTTTATTTTATTAGTATGCGATCTTATATTTATAATAGTTGGTATCAGAGCGAAAGGTAACTCGCAGGAAAAGAGGGTTCCTGGTTTGAGCGGGAGCAATGGTGAAAGATGAAAAGTTTAGGGTCGAGAAATTTAATGGCCAAAACTACCATTTATGGAAGATGCAGATGAAATATTATTTATATCAGAAGTATATATTCCTACCAATGGGTGGAATAACAAAGAAGTCGATGGCCATGAAGGACGAACAATGGGAGGTTCTTGATAGAAAGGCACTAGGAATGATATGGTTGATCCTAGCAGCATCGGTGGATTTTAGTATTTTGAAGGAAAAGACAAGGAAGGAGATGATCTACGCATTGGCTAAACTGTATGAAAAACCTTCAATGTCCAATAAGGTATTTCTAGTGAAGATATTATTTAATACAAAGATGTCAGAAGATGGGTCGGTTGCAGATCATTTAAATGAATTTAATACAGTTATGGATAAACTAAGTTTTGTAAAAGTGGAATTTGATGATGAGGTTAGGGCTCTTCTAATATTGTTCTCATTGGTAGAAAGATGGAACGACTTGGTCATGGCTGTAAGTAACTCTATCTTTGGTTCAAACACTTTAAAATTTGATGATGTTTTTGGTGTTATCCTTAGTGAGTAAATGCAACGGAAAAGAACAGGTGAGACATCAAGTAATGTGTTAAACATCGATAATAGGGAAAGACAAAATGATAGAGCAAAGGGCTCAGGGAACCACAAAAATTATAGGAAGGGAACATCAAAATCCAAACTCAGAAAGATAGAGTGTTGGAATTGTTGGCAGAAAGGACATATGAAGAAAGATTGTAGAGCTCCAAAGAAACAAAGAGATGGACATCATGAGAAAAATTAGGAAGAAAATGTAACATGTGATGTGTTACAAGATGCTTTGATTCTTTCTTTAGATATTTTTTCTAAGTTTTGGGCAGTAGATTTAGGGGATTCATTTCATGCCACGCCCCATAGGAAACATTTTCTAGATTATGTTCAAGGTGATTTTGGACAAGTTCATTTGGGTGATGATGCAACATGCAAATATTTTGGAATGGGAAAGGTAAAAATAAAGAAAAGGAATGGAAAGCAATGGTTGTTGAATGTGGTAAGATATGTTCGAGATCTAAGGAAAAATATAATTTCGATAGGGCAGTTGGAAAGTGAATGTTCTATATCCATACTTATAGATAAGGTGTGGAAGGTCACCAAAGGATCATTGGTGATAACAAAAGGAGAGAAGGTAGGTACATTGTATTTATGTACTGCTAATACTGACTCTTATATCTCTTTAGCTTCTGCAAGAGTGGATACGACATTATGGCCTAATAGGCTTGGACATCCAGATACTTCACAAAAGAAATTTGTTGCCAAATCTTAAACAAATTGATTTGGGTTTCTGTGAGCATTGTGTTTATGGAAAATAGAAGAGAGTCATCTTTCTCAGAGTTGGAAAAGAAAAGAAGAGTGAAAGGTTAGATCTTGTTCATACATATGTATGGGTACCACCTCAGGTATCATCTATTGGTGGATCCCGTGATTATGTTACTTTTATTGATGATGAAACTACAAAAATATTGGGTTTATTGCAGTCGACAATGAAGGTGAATATTGCAGCAAGGAATTTTATGATTATTGTTCATACCATGGGATTCATAGAGAGAATATAGTTCCAGCAACACCATAATAAAATGGTGTGTCATAAAGGATGAATATGAAAATCATGGAGCAATAAAGGAGTATGAGATTGCATGTTAGTTTTGCCCTTACATTTATGGGAAGATGTTGTAGATATTGTTGTTTACTTAATAAACAGAGGACCTTCAATCTCTTTGGATGGTGGAATTACAAAGGATCCATGGACAACTAAAATGGTAAACTATTTTTTTTTTAAGACTTTCGGCTATGAATCATTTGTTCATATCGATAAAGAAAAAAGAACAAAGCTCGAGGAAAAATCCAAGAAGTGTATCTCTATTGGATACAATGTTAATGATTTTGGTTATTTCTTATGAGATTATGAAAAGAAAAAAATCATTAGGAGTAGAGATGTCATATTCAATGAGAAGGTCATATACAAAGATCAGTTGCAGGGAAAGAAACAGGAAAAAGAAAAACCAGAATACACAATGCTTGATGATATCACTGAAAAAGAAATTTCAAAGGTACCAAAAAATCAAAATGTACAACAACATGATCAACAAGTACCTCAAACTCATGTAAGTGTTGTTATAATATCTACCAAGTTAAGTAGACCCCATGAACGATACTCCTTCATTGTATTATTTATTGTTGACTAATTATGGTGAACCATAATGTTATGAAGAGGCAATGCATGTAGAAAATAAAAAGAAGTGGGAGAAAGGCATGAAGGAGGAAATAGATTTCTTGGTAAATAACCAAACTTGGGAGATGGTTCAGTTTCCTTCAGATAAAATAGCATTACATAATAAATGGGTTTACAAGTTGAAGGAAGAAGATGGAGGAAAAAAATAGTACAAGGATAGACTTTTTGTAAAGAGGTTTGCACGAAAGAAAGGTATAGATTTTGATGAAATATTTTCTCCTATTGTTAAAATGACTTCAATTAGGATTATTTTAAGTCTTGTGGTAGTAGAAGATTTGCATTTTGAACATTTAGATGTAGAAACAATTTTTCTCCATAGGGATTTGGAGGAAGATATTTATATGCAATAACCACAGGGGTATGAGGTCAAAGGGAAGGAGAATTTGGTATGCAAGTTGAAGAATAGGTTGTATGGACTAAAGAAAGCTCCAAGGAAGTGGTATTTGAAGTTTGAAAGGTTTATGACAGAACAAGGTTATAGTAGATGTCATTCTGATCACTGTGTTTATTTTAAAGGCTAGAAAATGAAAGTTTTATTATCTTACTATTGTATGTATATGACATGCTTGTTTTAGGGTCTAATATGCAGGATATAAATGTTCTCAAGAAGAAACTAGATAATTCATTTGTGATGAAGGATTTGGGTGCTACAAATAAAATCCTTGGTATGAGAATAACAAGAGACATTAAAAATAAAAAATTGACATTGCCTCAGGGTGAGTACATAGGGAAGGTGTTGGAGAGGTTTAGAATGCAAAATGAAAAACCAATTAGTACACCTTTGGACATCCATTCCAAATTAACTAAGGAAATGTGTTCCAAGACATAGGAGGAGATAGAATACATGTCCAGGGTGCCTTATTCATTTGGAGTTGGCAGTTTGATGTATCTGATGGTTTGCACAAGACCAGATATTGCACATGCAGTGGGAGTTGTGAACAGGTACATGGATAATCCAGGTAAAGAACAATGGGAGGAAGTAAAGTGGATTCCTAGGTATTTGAGAGGTATTGCTACTCATGCATTATGTTTTGTAGGTTCAGACACTGTCTTACAGGGATAAGTTGATTCAAATATGGCAGGTGATAAAGATAGCAAGAGGAGCACCACAGGGTATGTTTTTACTATAGGTGGAACAAGAGTAAGTTGGATTTCGAAACTGCAAAGGGTTGTTTCAATTTCAACAACAAAAGAAGAGTATGTTGTTGCTACAGAGGCTAGTAAATAAAGCATTTGGTTACATAGGTTTATGGAGGAATTGGGAAAAAAACAGGAGAATAGTAGGTTGTACTGTGATAGTGAGAGTGCCATTCATCTTTCAAAGAACTCAGTCTTCCATTCGAAGACTAATCATATACTTCTCAAGTACCATTTCATTCTATCCATCTTGGAAGATGGACATTTGAAGTTGGAAAAGATACACACTAGCCAGAATCCTGCAGAGATGTTAACAAAGTGAGTAACTAGGGAGAAGTTGAGTTCCTTCTCAGTTTTAGTTGGTATTCAAGCGTGAATATGAATATAAGAAATTATCCAGGTCCAACAAGGATCATAGTCTAGCAAATACAATAGAGGTGGCATTGTTGAGATCGGTCTCCAGGTGGGATATTGTTGATTGTGGAGACTGATTATCTTCCTGATTCAGGGGTCTTTGTTTTCATCCATGTTTATACCCCATGAAGACTATACACCTTGGAAGATTGTACACTCCTCTAAGTGAGGGAGTGTGGGGGGGTTACCCCCCTTGTTTCCTTGTAAATGTATATTGTAATTTCATTTTAAATATGGACCATTCATTATAAGGTTGCAGATCTGATGGTAAAACTTATGTTAGGTTTTTTTTACCTAGAAGGAAACCCTATTATATGAGGGAAATGTATTGCAGCTATATATCATTGTGAATATTTTATTCTGAGAGTGGAGACAGTGAGAGAAATAAGAGGAAGCTACAATGGGTGTGTTGTAGGTTGTATCCCTTCATTTGTTGGATAATAATAAAGGAAGGACTTGGAAATTTCTCTAGTGGACGTAGCCCACATTGGGTGAAACAAATATATTTGTGTCTCTATTGTATCGTGTATCTTTTGTCTTTTACTTTGGCATTTGTTTTATTTTATTTCTTCGTGATCTTGTTTTTCTAACACTATTCGACAATAAGAAAGATTGTGAAGATTGCATGCAAAAGGTTGAAAAGATAGAGCAAACTAAAATGTCACTGGAAGATCAAGCCTCTTAGTTTTAAGAGCCTTCTATATAGTTATCTGCACATCCTTTAGTTCAAGGTGATGTCTACTCCATTTCAGATTTTTTTTTTGAATCTCATGCAGAAAATACCATGCATTCATCTTAGGAGTTGCATGCAAACACTTTTGCATGACACTCTTGTATGCACCATGCGTGTATCTTAGGAGCCACATACATACACATTTGCATGAACCATGCATGCATATCAGAAGCCACATGCAGACACTTTTGCATGCATCTTAGGAGCCACATGCAAATATTTTTTCATTCACCATGCATGCATCTGAGGAGCCACATGCAAACACTTTTGCATCTGCCATGCATGCATATCAGGATCTGTATGCAAACACTTTTGGATGCGTCAGGCATGCATATTAGGAGGTGCGTGCAGACACTTTTGCATGGGACATGCATGCATCTTAGGAGTTCTAAGAAGTCACTTTTTCATGCACCATACATGTATCCCAGGAGCCACAAGAAGAAATTTTTGCATGCATCTTAGGAGCCACATGTAGAAAATTTTGCATGCACCATGCATGCATCTCAGGAGTCATATGCATACACTTTTGCATGAACCATATTACTCCTTAGTAGTGTTAACAGAGGGGTGCTGGAAATATTACACACTTACACACTCACCTAGTAATTATTTTTCGCATTGTTTAGAGTTTTCCCATTTTTTAGGGATTTCTAGTCATCGAGAGGGTGTCCTAGGCTATTTTTTAGGATATTTCCAAAAATTTAGGGTGCATTTTCCCTCCAGATTGACTTTAGTTAGGAGTTTAGTTAAACTAGTGGAGGTAACTAATGCAAGTAGCATTTTTTTTTCTCATGCAACAATTGTTTTTTTCATGCTTAAGAGAAGGAGGTTGCATGTCTCATGCATGCATGTCTTTCTCTCTCTTCCACACATGTGAACTACCCAACGATTTGACTGGTAAAGTCTACGGAGGTATACATACCCTACCCCCCTCTGGATTTGAACTTGTGACCTCTTAAGAGGAAACACATGTTCTTAACCATTAGGCCCACTCAGGCTCTATAATAATAATAATCCATTTTTAAGGTCACGGCCAAGCAAGACACCTAATTGGTGTATTATAATGAGTTAGTGTCCATATCTCCTTTAGATCACTACTATGGCTCATGTACTACTAAGGTTAACACATTGTTTCTCTTAGACTATATATATATATATGTGTGTGTGTGTGTGTGTGTGTTTATTACCCATTCTATGTGGAATATTATGATTAGTCAGTGTGATTAATAACTTTGATTTGCTTTAGCTAAATTCTCTGTGATTATTTTCAATTTTTTCACCCAAACTTCACATTCATAAAGTATGTAATTACAAATCACTTCTTAAAAGATATATTGTTTTTTTTTTTTTTTTTTTAATTATTCCTCGTCTACTCTTCTTCGTTCACCATCATTTATGTATCCTCCACTAAAAACCATACCTCTATATCTATTTCAATGATGAGATAACAAAATAACTATAAAAAATTAATAGAATAAAACATCTAGATAATATAGATTAAAATACACATCTTAAAAATTCTCAAACGAGTAATGAAATTCTTCAAGCTCAATATATAGAAAACATAATTCCTTAACAATAATAAAAAAAAACCGTTTAAATGTTTTTCCGAATGGAACGGGACCTTGAATGATTGCATACTTGTATGCGGGACCAAAATTAATGACCAGTTCTTCACATTGATTGATTAATAGAATCACACATAAAAATATTATGGAAATTAACATTGTCTTCCAGATTTGTTACACTAGATTATGTAATTGTCCTTCCCCTCACCAAAGCCGTTTTACAAGAGAGCAAGCTCTTATTATGTATTATTCTTTGGAGGATTCTAATCAAGTGTCCCTCTCTCACCAATATTGTTTTAAATTAACATTATAAGAAGTGGTTGTTGTTGGAGTTTTCGTGAAGACAAAGTATTAAAAATTATATATATTTTTAAAAAGATTATATCAATATAAGAAATAATGGACAAAAATTAATAAATGCATAATCGATTTATAGCTAAACAAATTCCTTTCCTTTAGTATATTTGAATACAAAAGGTTGTAAATCACAGAGTATTAAAATTATTATTAATTTCAAAATAATTTGTAAAGAACTATTATTACCTTCACATAGAATAAATATGAACTTGCATTTTACATGGAATATCAACATATAAAACTATTATTAATTTCAAAATAATTTGTAAAGAACTATTATTACCTTAACATAGAATAAATATGAACTTGCATTTTACATGGAATATCAACATATAGATGATGTATAATTAAAATCGAGTGCTTGCATGCAATAATAGGAATTTGGGTTTTGTTGAACAATGAGTATATGCATTGACTCTTTAACCTCTTAATGATTAAAATTATTAATAGTAGCTTTAGCTCAGGTTGGTTTTGGTATATCACATGGGGAGTTTTGGTTAATTTTTACAGTAGATTTTCTTCACTAGTTAAGTTTCCATTGAAATTTCTTTTTATGGGATTTATTTAAAAAATATATATATTTCGATATTTATTAGGTTTTATAAACTTAATTTATTACTAGATGTGAGCTATTATGGGACTTTATTCCCTAGATGTAAAGAAATTTCTTTTTCGGAATTTTCAAAATTACAAAATAATGAAAAGTGATAGATTTACTAGTGACCATTGTGGTTTACTATGACACTTGCTTTAAAGAACGATGCAGACGAGGTTTAATGTTGCAGTATAGGGGAGGCGCACCGCCTCACCACTCGGCCAACTCCCCACTGCCACACTGCTTGAGGACATACATTACATTATTTCCATGGATATTTTTTTAGCCTCTCTCAAGCCACCATGGATTCATAGGATTCGACATAGGGACAACATAATGGAAAAGTATGTCAAAGGATTCGTATGCTCAATTCTTTTAGTGAAGCCACCACAGATCCAGAGCATTCGACATATGGGAAACATCTCCTGCAACAAGGTAAAACGCAGTGAAGAATTCATATGATGAAGCTTTTCATTAGTGATTCAAAACCTAACTACGTCTCTTTTTCTTTTCAATTTATGAGTATGAAGTTTTAATCTTAACCATCCATTATTATTGTATTGGTAAGCATTTTTTTTTGTAGCTGAATGAATGTGTAATTGCATATTTGTACCAGAGGATTTCCAATATGAATTGTAATATGGCTCACAACTTTAGATCATTATGAATATTATCGATTAAATAGGTCAACATATATATATATATATATATATATATATATATATATATATATACACGAGATTAGATATTAGCACTATAAAATATTGTTATGACAAACTTACAAGGAACTAAAGATGTCCTCATTCTCCCCTTATTCATTTGTTCCATTGCCCATTGTCGAAAGTGATCGCCTACGCATATATCGGAACCCCATGATCGTCTGACGATGCATGAACATTAAACATTATGTTGTTTCTGT
Organism: Picea engelmannii; assembly: GCA_009831015.1. Lineage (NCBI taxonomy): Eukaryota > Viridiplantae > Streptophyta > Pinopsida > Pinales > Pinaceae > Picea > Picea engelmannii. Next base: position 737,143 of record ML776897.1, on the reverse strand, counting down.
GTGCTCACAATTTCCAACTAAACCTAATTTTCACTTTTTTTTGCTTGAGAAACAACAAACCTAACTAGAATTTCGGTCGTTTAGAAAAATGAATTGTGAAAAATCCTAATGCTATCCTAATGCACCTCACCTTTCATTTCTTACTTGCGAAAAAAAAAGAGCTCGGTCTCTAGATGTTTTTTTTTTTTGTATTTGAACCGATCATTTGGCCGCATTTTGTTCATGATGGTGTTGTAGAACATCTCAGAAACCAGAGAAAATAGAATGCTTCTGCAATTTATATTTCTTTTGGACCTTTTGGACGTGAAATAGACTAGGATGATTTATTTTGTCTGTCTAAGAAGAGAATTTAGGGTTCCAAAAAAATCCACGAGGATTTCAAACATGTTTCGTCACTATCACCCCAAGTTCTTCTTCCTAACATTCAGAACATGGATTGAAGTTTCGAGAAGTGAACATGGTATTTATCCAGGTATTTGTTCTCTAGAATTGTAAATTGAGACATTTAGCGCTTTTCCGAGAATCATATTATTTGAGGAGAAGATGTAAAAATCTGATTTGGTAGTAATGGGTAGATTTCCCACCCACTCTGCCGCTATATACCTTCGAGTTCCTCTAGTCGTCTAAAAACACATAGTAGGTTCTCTGTCCACCAGCTTGACCATCCCAATGTTAGATACTTTTGGAAGGAAATTTTCATCCAGGTAGATGTTCTAAGGCTTTCTATCGTAGTGAAGAATCCATTCTTCGAATTCCTCTTGCATGTACGCGATGCTCCTCACAATATAGAGACCCCTTGGGAATGTATTTGTAAACCAACACATTTTGTTCTCACCTTCAGTGTAGAATCCCAACATGTAGATAAGATTCATCTTACTTGATTCCATTGTCATTTAGTCTACAGAATGGATGGTGGTACATAGACACTTGCAAGTAGGAATCAGTACAATCTCTTCAATGCAGTTTCTCATTTCACAACCCAGGTTGGCAATCGATTGCATACCTTGTTTTCTATGTACATTGTTATAGCTAGTTAGATTGTATCATGAAAGATAAATTGACAATGTCAAGAATTCAAATCTCTTATGTTTTTATCACCACAACCACTACGACTAATACGATGATTTCTATGTTGCTTTGTTTCAAGGGAGGTGTACCCACAATCGTGGACTGCTTTTCTTTTAACTTTTGATAACACAGGGATGTGGAACCTGAGGTCATAAACAAGGGCATGCCAATACCTGGGTAAACAAATATAGGTCAGAGTGAATTCTCTTGTGTGATCGCTAACTTCTATTATGAATTACACTTCTCCTCTATCCACCCCTTCCATATTCTCCATGGATACCTCTTTGTTGGATGATAATGTTCCCTCAAGCATGGCATATTGGGAATATGAAATATTTGAAGCCAACGGGATAGAATCCTGCAATAATACTAGGACGTGATACCACATATGATTCCTGAGCCCATGGAATTTTCTCTGGGGAGAGAGCTCTAAGATGGTGGAGGTTCTGGGCGACGATGACCACTAGCTCTACGAAGATGCACAATGTGAGAAAATAATACGAGAGAGGAGTTCTACGGATTGTGATCTCATTTTCAGGAGTGTTCTACTATGGCTCTCAAAGTTGTGAATTATGATACCCCGAAATTTCAAACTTAAAACTTAGTACTATTATTTTTATTTGTTATCAACACATCATGGATCCTGGGGATTTAACTTAAAAAGTTATTTTTTTGTTAATAAAATAGCACACTGTTAGAAGAGAGAATGTTAGAAGAGAGAATGTGTTGATCCAAAGAAAAAAATACCAAGTGACAACAAAAGCGTGACAAGTGGTGAAAATTGTTGAGTTAACAAAAGTGAGACCAAATTTTTAGGAACATGTGTAAAAATACAATTGATAAGTGGTCAATGACTAGGAGGTTTGTACATGGGTCAAATACCTAATAAAATATTATTAAAAAAAAGAGAACAAAGAGAATGGGACGCCATTTTGAAGAAGATGTGAAATCTAAAAAAATTTACATGACACATAGATCTTCACATAATGCTTGTAACCCTATGAACTATAGCAAGTCAATTAGTTAGGTTATTGGATCTAGATTTAGCTCGGGAGAAACATAGTGGGAATATGTGGCAACTCGATCTAAGTTTGGAAAGAATGACCCACTTGACGTGTGTTTTTCCCATAGAAATATCAATTACAAGTTTTTCTTCCATTCTATTTTAGTTAAACTATGGTTGAATTCGTAATCTATGAATATTGTATTCTTGTTATTTTATTGTTCAATTGTAATTCTTAGATACTCTATCTGGGTTAATTTGTTGTGCCATCTGTAAATTTATGGATAAATTATAAATTTGCAATCTAAACCTAAATATTAAATGCATATTAAATGCTTTTTCTGGTTTCATTCCATTACCATGAATTGTAATTCTTAGATACTCTATCTGGGTTAATTTGTTGTGCCATGTGTAAATTTATGGATAAATTATAAATTTTCAATCTAAACCTAAATATTAAATGCTTTCTCTGGTTTCATTCCATTACCATGATATATATTAGAAAACAATGATTATATTCATAACCAGATTAAAATGTAGGAAATATGATTGTAGAATTTAACAAAATTGTAGTGCAAAGGAATGCTATATAATTTGAAATACAACCAACATGCCATATTATAAACGATAATTCTATTACTTTGGAGAAAATATAGAAAGTAAATATAGAATATATAAACATAAGTTTAATAAACAGAAGTTTAAGGGTATCGAATAGTACAACAAGATATTAACAGTTACATACTTAACAACACATTTTATGTTAGAGATAATGCTTATAGTTGTTGTAATCGTGAGTTTCTAGGTTAACTATTACTGTTGTAATAGTTAGTTTCAACTATGACTGTTGTAACTGTGAGTTTCTAGGTTTACTATTTTTAGCTAATCAGATCCACTTGACTCAGTGATCTGCATGCTATATATGTAACCCCCATTTGTTTGTTAAGGAATGAAAAACGTTTTGTGTTGTGTGAATTAATTCTTCCAATTTTATCTTTTTATAATGAAACTAGCATGATAGGTTCTATAACCTTTTTAAAACGATAAGGAAACTAAGAAAAATCATGCGAGAATGGCTAGTAAAAGCTCAAAACCAATCATGACCATAAATTGAAGAAACTTCCGATCAATAAATATTTAACAATGCTACGACTGTGTCGACCCGACTCTATTATGTGATGAGGGTGAAACCCTTTGAACATACACGGGACAATAGCCCAGTCATAGTTCAAATTTCAACAAAAATAATTGAACCTTTATATGTTGTTAGGGACCTAACCCCTCACGTAGGTAGAATAATATATTTCTATGTAATAAATGTTAATATTAATAAGTCCTAGTAATAAGGAAGAATAAGCCCAATATAAGAAGACCTAATAAAAGCTTCTGCTTCTAGAAGGATCTTCCTCTAGATGGTTCTTTTGATGGATATATTTATTATAAATAGGATTCGAGGGTATGAGAAATTTTGTCTTGGATATTATTGCAATAGAGATTTTCTCTACGAGAAGTTTTCCCCTTGAAGAGGCAAGTGAACATTGCTCTGAGTATTCAAAGTGTTCTTTCTAGTATTATTCTGGTATCATTTTAGTATTATTGTGGTGTTGTTTTTGTTATATTGTTGTTCATCTTCCATTTTGAGCTATTTATTTATGTTTCACATACTTTTTATATCTGGAATATTACAAGTGGTATCAGAGCACCTTCCTCGACAAAAAGTTGTGGGTTATGTTTTTCATGGTAGATACATATTTCGACGTCTTTAAGATACAAATAATTGTCGTTACATGCATAATTTTACGGTCAGGGATTGATACACGCAGGAAATACAAGTGATACTTAAGTGCACATCTGTTGGCCACCTGTATAACCTATGTTGGTACCCCATCGAGTGGTAGCACATCAAACAATGCTTGTATATGGATCGACCTAGATCTCCTAAATCTCTCCATAGATAAATCGATCTTCCATTGCAATGCTACAGTGCCACCGATGATCAGAATCTAGACCAGGGGTCAAAATTTAGCTCAAAAAACAAAGTACTCATAAATGCCTCAAAATGAACAGGTGCATATCCCTTGTCATCACAAACCCAACAAAACTCGTTTGTGTTTAAATGGACGTCAGATGAGAGAGATATCGCGATCTATTGGAATCGCCAAGCAGGCAAAAAAAATGTGTTGGCTGTATAGTCCATACTGTCCGTACAGATGCTGATGTGCAGAGGCCGTACGATGACATGGAACATCCGTACGCTAAGGTGGAATATGGTGATGTGTCATTCATTCATTGGCAGATGTGGATGAATCAATTTGTGACACATGGAATTTAATGGGCAAATGGAGTGGTGCCACATGGCCCAGGCGTGGGTTGCCACATGCCACCATGGTATAGGTTGGTTGTTTAAAATATTATGGAGTCTGTGGCGATCGAACCCCAGACCTCCCCACCATGAAAAACTTTGGCAAAGGCCACCCAACCGACACGTGACACATTAGTTCTTTTCATATATGTGTGTTTTTATATATTTAACTTTGATTTATTGTATGGTTTGCATGGGAGTCTGGACTGGGGCTTAGCCCCAGCCCCCGGTCATACTTACATTGACATATGATCGGTGTATTAAATGCACGTGAATTCACATTTCAAACGGTTAAGCTGCGGTTATATTGTTATTGCATATGACCCGACCTCTATACAAACATACGGGGTTTTCAAATATTTGTTTTTAAAATGGTTACAGACAACCATTCACCCAACATTTGGAAAATTTTCATTGGTTTAAAAATATTGGCCTTTTTTATATGAGTGCGCAGTCACATGGTGACTATATGCCCATGGTTTTGGCGGTTAGGGGCTGGGCGCGCCTTAATTGTCCTACAGTTTTGCCCGTTTTACGGTTATGCACCGGTGCTAGGTTTTAGCATGATTTTGAGCATGTGTGCTAGGTTGGCCACACAGAGGTGCATTTTGGCGAACCAGAGACAACAACCTTGAAGGAAGAAAATGGCAGGAGGCCTATCTTCTTCATTTTTTGGCCAAATGAAGTGCCGAAAAAGCCCAGCTAGGGGTTTTTGGATGTTTTGAATCCATTGGCACTATTTTCACAGACATTTGAAGACTTCTTTTGTAGGTTTTTCACCATTGAAGTTTCAGAGAGCTCCAGGGAGCTTGAAGCCCTCATTGATGGAGGTCGTGTTTTGGTGAGCCTAAGTCTGTTTTCTGTGACTGAATAGTCATTTTTGGCTAATTGTTATGCTCTGAACACATTGGGATAGGTTTCAGAGGATTTTGAGGAATTTTACAGGTGTCTTTTCCACAAATAAGCTCAAGGAAGATTAAGGCCACATGTAGAAGAGGTCATGCCCGGATGAGCCATGATCCATTTTGAGAGTTCTATTAGTCATGTTTTGGGGGTTTTATGTATTCTGAACCCAATGGTATAGTCAGTATTTCCATTGGATTTGAGCAGCAGCTTGTAAAAGAATCTTTGACAAATTAATCCTAGAGAGCCAAGTCCATTGATGGAGGCTCAAGGAGATGTAGCCCAGAGGGGTGAACTCCTTTATCATCTTGTTATTGTTGTGAGTTTGATGGTTTATTTGCTGCAAGTTATGTTTAATGTGTATATGTTTAAAAACACATATTTAACCATTCAAAGGAAAATTTTCTCACACATGAACATTTAAAAGAAGATGCATAAACATGATAAATAATCTATCTTACATATTTTAACACATTGAGCAAGGTCCTGAAAAATTTATTTTAAATGGAATAGAGGGTGCTTGCATAGCATAACAAGTCAGTCCACTATTTTCAGATTAGGTGGTATCAGAGCATAGTTTTTGCTCATCTGATTGCCATTGATAGCTAGAGTTTTAGCTGTTGGTATTATTGTGCAAGTTTTGTGTTGAAGTTTGATATCTTGCAACGATGGAGGAAGCTTCAAACATTGGTAGTTCCCATACATCTTCATTATCCAAGTTCTTTGAAAAAGAAATGTTGAAAGAGTTTGTAACCATGAGAGATATGGTACAAGAGTTGTGGGAAGATAGAGAAGAGAGGATTGCTCTTGAAGAGCAGTTGATGGCCATGAAGAAGGAGAAAGACCAGCTTCTTTAAAAGTTGCATGAGATGGAGACTCAACTCCATGAGGCAAAGGAACCTCTTACCAAGTACATGCATGAACATAAGGTATGTAATGTTACTTTATCTTCAAATTCCTCTCAAGATGAATGCTTTGATGTTTTTGAAAATCACACAAGAGGAATAGGATCCAAGTTATTGTTAAAAATGGGCTATGAAGGTAAAGGATTAGGCAAACAGGCACAAGGCATTGTTGAGCCTATTGTTGTTGAGGAGAGACCCAAGTATTGTGGTCTTGGATATGAACAAAGAGATGGAGCAAATTTCAAAGTTGAGAAGACAAGGGAAAAAGTTCCAAGAACAAATTTTGTTTCAAGTTCACCTCCTCAAGAAGGCTATAAAGGTGAAAGGTCAAGAACTTTTGTTGCAAGTTCAATCTCTCAAGCATGTAAAGTTTGTGTTCAAGATGAATGAAAATGTGTGAAACGAAAGAGTTGTGACAGCCATGAGGACAAGAACATTGTTGTTGGTCTTCAAAGGAGAGCTTGTAACTCTTCAAATTTGCCTCCTCAAAGAGGCGATAAAGGTGAATGTTCAAGGTATAATTCTGCCTATCATTTGATTTCTTTTGATTATGTTAAGCATGATAAATTTGTATGTAAAAATGGAATAAAAAGTCCATGTACATATTGTGGTTTATATAACCATCATATTTCAAAATGTTGGAAAAGATTGACCAATTTCAGGAAACTTTACAAGCAAAGACAACTTGAAAAGAGGATGCAGAAGATTTGCACTCATTGTCAGAAGAGTGGTCATCTCATTGACCAATGTTGGACATTGCATCCAACCACTCATCCACAGCATAAGAAGCATATGGATAAAGAAATTGGGAAGAATGGAAGAGGAGATTCCATCATCGATGTGTGTCAAGATGATTCACAAGAAGACGATTTTCAGCAGAAAAAGTCACCATTGAGTTGGCTTTGTAAGAAATGGTTGGATTTCTTGAGCAAGTAAGGCTTGCATTTTCTATTGTAGATGCACATTTCATCCTTATGTGAGAATTTATGTTGAGAGTATGACAAGTTGCAGCGATTTATCATAACTTGTATGATGCAAGTTGCATGTGAATGCAATTCGTTTGAAGGCATTCTTGTCTGTTGCACAACTTCGCCAGGAGGATGTAAAAGAGATGGGTATGATGTTCACTTGTTACAGCCATATATCTTTTTCATATTCAGCTCTTATGTACCCACATATGTTTTGGGTTTATGTACTTATGTTTGTACTTGAAGGAGAGTTGAATAGATATGCACATACATGTGTTTTGTATGTGTGTAAGCAGAGAACCTAGTGATAGTTTATCATGAATGACTCATGATTGATTCATGATTGTGTATCATGAATGCCTACTTGTCATTGGGAAGGTCGATATGTTTCAATTGAGTCTCGACTTGTGTTGATGTTGTGTGGATGACTATGTTGTGTCGATCATGTTTTTTGACTTATGTTTAGTCAATGGTATTTGTTGGCTTGTAAGTCGATTTTGAGTACACCAAGACGTAGGAAAAAACCATGTGCTTTGATGAAGCATAAGATGTGACCATTTTCTTGAAGATAAAAAGACTTAGTTGGCATCATTTTGAATCTTGTATAAATTTGTTTTCAAGATTGATGGTTTTCTTGGTTTGTGACAAGATGTCGCAGGAAAGTTTTTGCAGCCATTGGAGAGAAGATTGTGTTGACGTCAAAGAGTTCAAAAGAGGGACTTGATTCTCAGTGGGAAGGTTGGCAGTCTTCCAAGAACAAAGAGAATAGAGGGTCAGCAGTAGCCAGAGGACAGTGGTTGCGGGACATAGACAGTTGTAGTGCAAGGCATGTCAAGTTATTCAGGTGATTATCAAAAAGACTTTTCATGTAGAATCATTTGATAGAACTTGAAAGTAGAAGAGTATTGAAGCTTAGGCATATAATCATAAGATTTTGTGGGTCCAAAATCCTTTCAGTGGGATGTCATGATCAAAATTTGGACCAGGGGTCAAAATTTAGCTCAAAAATCAAAGTTCACGGAATTGCCTCAAAACGAATGGGTGTATATCCCTTGTTATCATGAACCAAATGCAACTCATTTGGGTTAAAAAGGACATCGGATGAGAGAGATATTATGATCTGTTCAAATCGCCAAACATGCAAAAAAAATGTGCTGACTGTATAGTCCATACGGATGCTGATGTGGAAGAGGTCGTACGATGATGTGGCATGTCTGTACACTGAGGTGGCAGATGGTGATGTGGCATTCATTCATTGGCAGATGTGGACGAATAAATTTGTGACACGTGGCATTTAATGGGAAAATGGAGTGGTGCCACATGGCCCAGATGTGGGTTTCCACGTGGCACCATGGTATAGGTTGGTTGTTTAAAATATTATCGATTCCATAGGGATCGAACCCTGAACCTCCCCACCGTGCAAAGCTTTGGCAAAGGCTGCCCAACCGATGCGCCACACATTAGTTCTTATCATATATATGTGTTTTTATATATTTAAGTTTGATTTATTGTATGGTTGGCATGGGGGTCTGAACTGGGGCTTAGCCCCAGCCCCCAGTCACACTTACATTGACATATGACTGGTGGATTAAATGTGCTTGAATTCACATTTCAAACTGTTAAGCCGTGGTTATATTGTTATTGCATATGACCCGACATCTATACAAACATGCAGGAGTTTCAAATAATTGTCTTTAAAATGGTTACAACCAACCATTCACTCGACATTTGGCGAATTTTCATTGGTTTAAAAATCTTCATTGGTTTAAAAATCTTGGACCTTTTTATATGAGCGCGTGGTCACATGGTGACTATATGCCCATGGTTTTGGCGGTTAGGGGTTGGGCGTGCCCTAATCGTCCTACAGTTTCGCCCATTTTACGATTATGCACCGGTGCTAGGTTTTAACACGATTTTGAGCGTGTGTGCTAGGTTGGCCACACAGAGGTGCATTTTGGCGAACCAGAGACAACAGGCTTGAAGGAAGAAAATGGCAAGAGGCATATCTTCTTCATTTTTTGGCCAAATGAGTTGTCGAAAAAGCCCAGCTAGGGGTTTTTGGATGTTCTGAATCCATTGTCACTATTTTCATAGGAATTTGAAGACTTCTTTTGCAGGTTTTTCACCATTGATGTTTCAGAGAGCTCCAGGGAGCTTGAAGCCCTCATTGATACAGGTCATATTTTGTTGAGCCTAAGTCTGTTTTCTATGACTGAATAGTCATTTTTGGCTAACTGTTATGCTCTAAACACATTGGGATAGGTGTCAAAGGATTTTGAGGACTTTACAGGTGTTTTTTCCACAAATAATCTCAGGGAAGATTAAGGCCACATGTAGAAGAGGTCATGCCCGGATGAGCCATGATCCGTTTTTAGAGTTCTATTAGTCATTTTTGGGGTTTTTATGTATTCTGAACCCAATGGTACAGTCAGTATTTCCACTGGAGTTGAGCAACATCTTGTAAAAGAATCTTTGACAAATTAATCCTAGAGAGCCAAGTCCATTGATGGAGGCTCAAGGAGATGTAGCCTAGAGAGGGGTGAACTCCTTTATCATCTTGTTATTGTTGTGAGTTTGATGGTTTATTTGTTGCAAGTTATGTTTAATGTGTATATGTTTAAAAACACATATTTAACCATTCAAAGGAAAATTTCCTCACATATGAACATTTAAAAGAAGATGCATAAAGTTGGCACATAATCTATCTTACATATTTTAACACATTGAGCAAGGTTCTGAAAAGTTTATTTTAAATGGAATAGAGGGTGCTTGCATAGCATAAAAATTTAGCCCACTATTTTCAGATCAACGGAGAACTACACTTGAGAAGATACTCTATAATACCTATGTAGTCGGGTAGTACGGCGAAGGGAACAGTCTAAAATCCTTAGTTGATGCCTTGAGATATTGGGCCGAGTACTACGATTGGACCTCACACATATATTAGAGAGTTATAACACACGAAAAACCCTTGTCTATAGAACCCTTGAATACCTAACCCTTGGGATGGAAACAAAAAGAGAATAGACAACATTTATTGTGGTGCAGTTGTGTCTCCTGCATTTGAGTTGCAAAATTATTACACATTTATTCCTGTTAAGAATTTGGGCATTTCATCGCAACAGTATTTTTCAGATTAGAGTATAACTCCGCAAGAGTACAAAAAAAAAATATGGATCCTTTTGGCACCATTATTTCAAACCTATTCCATTGTATCTCTCTCTTCTTCCTTATCGCGGTCATACCTATCATTTTTTAGCAAAAATTTTTTTGTGGACCCAACCCCTTTCCAACACCATTATTTGGGATTCACCCTATTGGATTCAATTCGTCGCCCCAATCATTCTGATACACTTCACCCATAACCCATTTTTTGTGTGGTCCCACCCGCCCCTTTCATGTTCCCTCGTCATCATGGCCCAGACTCGTAGCCAAGACTTGGAAGCTCACTTCACTACCTTTCACTCTAATTTCACAAAAACCCAACAAGAAGTGTGATAGCTCAATGCCAATATTTCCACCATTGATCAAAAGATGCATTCCTCCATTGTTGCCTCAATCGCGGAACTCAAACAAGACCTCAAACAAGAAATTACTACCCAACCTGAATCTATCACCACGATGATCTTCTCCAAGTTGCATATCCCTGCAAATATTCCCTTATTGGACCCACCTTTGTGTACTAAAGGTGAAACTTCCTCTCATTCCCAAACTTTCTAGCCCCATCACTTTTATTGTTACCTACACCTTCCACATGTGGATATGACCAAATTTGATGGATGAGACCCCACTAGCTGGGTAACTCAAATGGAACATTATTTCTCTTTGTATGGCATTATGTATGAGTTGGCCAAACTTCGGTATGGTGTTCTCCATCTAAATCAAGAATGTTGGAAATGGTGGAAATGGAGAAAAACTTCCAACCAAGGGTATGTGGCTTGGACACACTTTTCTGTAGAGCGTTATGAACACTTTGACACTAACACCAACCATTTAGGTCATTTGACAAAGTTGAAACAATCTGGCATAGTGGAAGACTTTATAGCTGCTTTTGAGCGATGGATTTTCATACAGAGGGCATTTCTGATGATTTTTTCTGAGAATGTTTTATTAGTGGTCTCAAGGATGAGATTCGTGTTCATGTCCTCACGGATCGGCCTCAGAGTTGGGTGGATGCTACTAAAAGAGCTAAGGAAGCACAACAGGTTTTATCTTCTCAAGACTGAAAACCCTCCTTTATTCCTTGCACTAAACTAGTAACTCCCACTCCTCTTTCTACTCCACTAAAGATATAGAAATTGACCAAGGCTGAAATGGCTGAATGCCAACTCAAAGCCTGTTGTTATAATTGTGATGGAAAATATTTTACGAGACACAAGTGTAAGGAACAAAATATTTTTATGGCCATATCGGAGGATGTTGAGGCTCCCCTTGTGTCAATGTCACCTGAACCCACAAACATCAATCCTCCCTCAAACCCTCCCTAAGTAGAACTAGTCATTTTCCTAAATTCTCTCACTAGCTTCTTTGATCCCCAAACACTCAAGATAATTGGTTACATCAAGCATAGGAAGGTCATCATTCTTGTTGATAGTGGAAGCACCCATAATTTTATTCATCGTCACATTTCCCAAGAAAATAATTTATGTATTTGTGCGGTCAATACTTTTCAAATCATGATTGCTAATGGCAGTTCCATGAAATGTGCCAGGTGTTGTGAAAATGTGTCTCCAAATTGGTGACTACCACTTGAAATATCATATGTTTTCTATTGACATGGTAGGTTGTGACATTGTGTTGAGTGTTGAATGGCTAAGGACTTTAGATCCCATTCTCATGGATTTTAAGGAATTATCCATGCAATTTGACCAAGAGGGCCAACAATATAAGTTCTAAGGAATAAATGTTAGTTCCCTAGAGATAATTAGTTCCCATCGCATGGACAATCCGCTCAAAAAAGGTCATTCTATCATTATTTCCCAACTCCATGCCATACAAGCAACTAAGACACCCTCTATGTTGCAAGACCTCCAAACCATCCTCTCTAAACATCAAGTGGTTTTTTCCACTCTCCTTTGACTTCCTCCTTCCCATGGTGTTCATGATCATTTAATTCCCCTTGTCCCAGGAATCCTTCCTACCAATATCTGTCCCTATCGTCACCCGTTTTCCCAAAAAAATGAAATTGAGAATATTGTTCAAGACTTGCTCAGCGAAGGTGTTATCTTCCCTAGTATGAGCCTCTACTCTCCACATGTGGTCATGGTACTTAAGAAACAAGGTTCTTGGTGCATGTGTCCTGAATTCCACGCCCTTAATAAACTCACCCTTAAAGACAAATTTCCCATTCTTTTCATTGATGACCTCTTGGATGAATTGAGTGGTGCCCACTTCCTTACTAAACTTGATCTTCGGTCTGGGTACCACTAGATCCATATGGAAGAGGAAGACATTCCTAAGACTTCATTTAGAACTCATGAGGTATACTATGAGCTTTTGATCATGCCCTTTGGCTTGTGTAATGCTCCCTCCACTTTCCAAAGCCTCATGAATCATGTCTTCTGTTCTTTTCTTCGTCATTTTGTCTTAGTTTTTCTTGATGATATCCTCATCTATATTAAAACCTGGACAACCCATCTTGCTCATGTGGATTGAGTTCTCCATCTACTCTCTCAACACAAACTTTTCCTCAAACAATATAAATGTGATTTTGGTGCCTCGGAAGTCGAGCACTTGGGTCATCTTGTTGGCAAGGGCGGCATCAGGGTGGATCCTAAAAAGATTGAAGTTATGCAAGATTGGCCTCACCCAAAGAATCTCAAAATCTTTGGTGGATTTCTAGGTTTAACAGGTTATTATCGCAATTTTGTTAAGAATTATGGAAATATTGTGGCACCTCTCACTGCATTCCTTAAAAAGAATTCTTTCACTTGGACTGCAGTATCTGCTCAGGATTTTCAAACCTTAAAAATGGCCAAGTGCACCACTCCAGTCTTGTTCCTTCCTGATTTCACAAAGACCTTTGTCCTAGAATGTGATGCTTCTTGGAAACAAATTGGCATTGTCCTTATGCAATAGGGTCATCCTTTGGCCTTTACCAACAAATAATTGTCTGAGCACAATTTGTGAAAATCAATCTATGAAAAGGAAATGTTGGCTATTCTACATGTCATGGATCTTTGGCACCCTTATCTATTAGGGAAATGCTTACAAATTAAGACAGATCATCAAAGCCTCAATTATTTTCGGGAACAATGCCTTTCCTCACTAGAGAAACAAAAATGGGTGATTAAGATCTTTGGATATGATTTTGAGATCATTTACAAGAAAGGCAAAGACAATGTGTATGTTGATGCACTTTCTAGAAAATATGAAGATGAAGTGTCCCTTTTTTCTCTCTCCTTCATTGTATTAGATTGGCCCCAAGTTGTTCACCAAGAATAACTACACCATAAGTGGTATCATAAGTGTCCCTTTTTTCTCTCTCCTTCATGCTACATTCACAGCTGAGCACTCCGGGTTTACCAAAACCTGTGACCGGGTCAAACGTTATTTTTTCTGGGATGGTATGAAATAGGACGTTCATAATTTTGTTCTTGAATGTGATGTGTGTCAACACAACAATGGATAAACAAACAAATCTTGTGGCACACTACAATCGCTTCCGATTCCACTTGCTATTTAGTGGGATATATCTATGGATTTTATTCTAGACTTTCCTAAATTGAGCAATAAATCAGCCATCATGGTGGTAGTGGATTGTCTTTCCAAGTATTCTCACTTCTGCACTCTTCAACACCCATTTACAACATCCATTGTCACTAAACTTTTCATGGATCAGGTCTTCAAGCTTCATGGCATGCCACATTCTATTGTCTCTGATTGTGACCCAACTTTGACTAGAAATTTTTGGCAAGAACTGTTCAATATATAGGGAACCCAATTGCATCTCAGCACAACTTATCATCCCCAAACTGATGGTCAAACTGAAATTACCAAAAAGTGTTTGGAAACATATTTGAGGTATTTTGCATTGGAAAAGAAAAATCAGTGGGCTCAATGGTTACCACTAGTTGAATGGTGGTACAACACTTCATACCATAGAGATACCCGCATGACTCCTTTTGAAGCGGTATATGGACAAAAGACACCTTCATTTCTCTCATATTTTCCAGGTGTCATGAAGGTCCAGGTGGTTGACCAAACGCTTACGGTTCGAGAGGCTATCCTTCATACCCTTAAAGAGAATTTGGTCATAGGAAGAATCGCATGAAGAAACAAGAAAATCAAGGTCGCTCTGAAAATCAATTTGCAGAAGGAGATCATGTGTTTCTTCCACTGCAGCCCTACAAGAAAATTCCTCAAGGTTGACCATTATCAGAAACTAGCACCCAATCTTTATGGTCCTTATACTATTCTCAAGCATGTGGGACAGGTGGCCTATCAGTTATCTTTTCCCAGTCATTCTAAGATCCATCTTGTTTTTCATGTTTCCTGCTTAAAAAAGGTGATTGGAACTAAGTGCCAAATTGAAACCAACCTTAACATAGTTAGCAACTTAATGAGAACTGTGACCTCAAAATGACAACTCTAGCCCTTAAAACCCATATTTTTACATAAAAAACATGAAAATCAACCCCCAAATCAAAAAGTGTTGCTATCGGTAGCACCATTTTTCGTAACCGGGTCAAAATTACAACTTTTTTCAAGCATGGTCTTAAAGTATCAAATGGATTCTCAAACACACTTTAAAGTCAACCCCCAAATCAAAAAGTGGTCCTACCGATAGCACCATTTTTTGAACCGGGTTAAAATTACATCTTTTTTCAAGCATGGGATTAAAGGATAAAATTGTTGCTTAAAAAACTCTAAAATAAACCCCCGAATCAAAACATGGTTCTATCGATAACACCAATTTTTCTGACCATGTCAAAATTACAACTTTTTTCAAGAATGGCCTTAAAACATAAAACTTAGAAAAACCTTTAAATCAACACCTAAATAAAAACATGACGCTACCTAAAAAAAATGTTTTTTTCTAAATGTTAAAATTACAGCTAATTATGACCTAATTCAAACTTTGTCCTTGACAAGAAATCCCTATAAAAATAAAAAACCCAAAATTGGATACTAAATGGTCACTTGAAAAATTATTTACTAACTTTTTTTTTCTTCTTAAATTTACATTAAAAAATAAATAAAGAGAAAAGAGAAAATCTTCACAAATATATATATTTTTAATGAAGACAAAAACAAATTTAAAAAAATATATTCAAAATCCAAATTTAAAAGGAAAATAACAAAACTTAACAAAATGGTGAAACCCAAAGAAAAACTAAGGTAATCACCAAGCTATGTCGAACAAAGCTAGTGGTATCAATCCCTCATCCATTGCTTGAGTGTAGTATAGAAACTGAATTACCTCTCCAAGTTTGAGTGTCGTAGCCGAGAAGCAAACCCCTGTCAACAAGGTTCACAAACACATGAATTAGTATAACACCTGGATAAGGTAAATTATCAGATTTAGAATGGAAAACACTAAAAGTAAAGAATACTTACAATGACTTTGGATGGTTGATTCAAGACAAAAATACTATTAATTTGGTCGAGTGTACCTACATTGATGCACAACCATTACATAAGGGAACCAAAACTTTTACAAGAATAGCAATTGAGTTAGGGTATGAGTTTACTAGGATTATATTGAACCCCACAATGAAACTCTTGTAAAAGAACGAATTGACTGGTCAGAAACAACATTTCTTCCTGATTTGTACCCTCTTACATAACAAGGGCCCACAATTAGTCAAAATATCCAAAATATCTGTCCTATCAGAAGAAATTATATCATAAGCAAAATATACCCAAGACATTCGCAACCACTACCTATAATTCCCTGAAAGGTTTCCAAACTAGAAATCAAGACAAGGTGATGAAAGCATCAATAACCGAGTGTTAAAAAGAGTAAAAAAAATAAGTGAAATGTGCACAAGACCGATAAAATCTTCGAGAAGAAAATTCATTCGACAAACTATAGTAATGGAACCCTGTAACAGAGATCACAATACCATCTAATAAGGTAAGGACACAAACTCTAACCAGGATTACGCCCAAGCTCCAAAACGAATGAGTGAAGCCGGAGAAATGAACACAAACATAATGTAGGAAGATTTAGTATAGGTATGGTGCATAAAAACCCCAAGAACATAGTAGAGAAAACTCAAAGATAAGATATGGAAATTTAGATCCCTTCTAAACTATAACCAGAAGAAGCCCTCATATTCTACTGGAAGATTACCAAAACAATGAAGTGAATGTTTGAAATATACATGTGGTAGTCGAGGAATTACTTCCCTAGCTCTTGTTCCAATATGGTCACCTGGAACACATGAATCTTTTCATGGGAGGCATAATATAGGTGCTTAATTAAGAACATAGGGTACACCAATCTCAACATTAACAATTACCAAGCACTCATGTATCAAACATAAAATCATAATTAACGTTGACCAAACAAAACATAATTACAGTGTGATTATCATCCAATTGTCAGTTTAATCCTTCACCTATATTCCACGACTAATCGACCGGGACAAGCCACCTATTAACTTGCAATGAGTATACTATACCTAGAAATTGAGTGGTTAATCCACCAACTTATATTATAGGAAAGTAGGGTCACGACAAGGGTCCAATAACAATAACCTTTTGGAATAATAAAAAAGGGTTCTTAACACCTAAATTGTACAATGTGGATTATAACATGTTAATTATAGATATACCACGTGATCTACAATATAAACTAGAAGTTATGCCAGAAGTTACAACATAGGAAAACTAAGTTTAGCATTTTTTCACATGGAAACTAGTATGACTATAAAAGGTAATATTGTAAAAGAATTTCTTTCGAGCGATGTTTTATTAATGTGAAATACAAATTTCTTAGTCGAAAACAAAATATGATTGTATAAAAAATAAAAAATATTTATTATGGGTATGTGACATAATGGTATAAGAGATTTAGGAACAACACTTGACCTTATGAGCTCGACCACAGAGACTAACTTACTATTGTTATATTTCTTTATACCACTAGGAAGAATATTTTGATTGTAGGAAAGATGACAGAAGCACCTATTATACCTAAAAAAGGGTCACATCAAAATGAACTAGGAAATCTCTAACAAGGAAATATTTGTGAGGGAAATATATGGGTCAATTTGAATGATAGCAGGGATAACATATAATCTGAATTAATTTAGACTATACATGGTCTAAGGGAAGAATTGAAAACTGTTAAGGAAGATAATGAACAAATTATAAAGACACAAGAAAAACTTAATGCAATATTGTTAGATAAAGTGTGTAATCAGAACTCGGACATAGTGAATAAACGAAAAAAAATTGTTTTAATGAAACTAGAACTTCAAGTGAGGACAATGCGAAAATGGAACAAAGAACTAAAAGTAAACATAAGAGTCATGAGTAAATTATGGGAGAATTTAAAAAGATAAAACCTCTGATCTTTAATGGTGAGATTGAGACTAGAGAAGAGGAAAAAACTTAGATTTATGGCATGAAAAAATACTTTCATATATATATATATATATATATATATATATATATATATATATATATATATTCAAGTGAGATTAGTAAAATAATGACCATCTATAATCCAACTAAGAAGGAAGATATTTGGTGGAAATATATCAAAAGGGTAAAGAATATTAAGGAATGTAAAATCACTCGGAAAATTTTTAAAAGATATTTTAAGAAACAATATCTATCAAAACAATATTATGAAGGTAAGGCTAAAGAATTTTATGAATTGAAATTGGGAAATTTAACCTTGAAAGACTTTTGCAGTAAATGTTTAAGCTTATTGCATTGTGTACCATATATTGTGGATGAAAAACCAAATATATAATGCTTCTTGAGTTGTTTACCCGTCTCATATAAAGATAGGATTGAATTTGACAATCCTAAGACTTTAGAAGAAGCTATGAGTAAGACTAAATTGTGTTTTGAACAATAAAAACTAGAAATGGAAATGTTAAAAACTGGAAGGGAAAGAGAGTTGAAAGGTTTGATCCACGAAGAAAAAAAGGTTATTTTTTCAATCAGAACACTGCAAAATGGTTTCATGGAAATAACTATAGGAATAATAAGCCTTATAACCCATCAAAAAATAAAAACGCAAAATCCACAACACTTTATAACAAAGAACTTCCCAACAGGAACCAGTAAAATGTTGGGATTGTGGTGAACCACATTATTTTAAGGATTGTCCTCACATGAAGAAGAAAAATAGTAATATACATACAATTCAATAAGCTACTACAATTAGTGAGATAACAAGGAGCACCCAAATATTAGTGCATCCTTGGACAAGAAACAAGTAGATCATCAAGCTTCCATGGTGGAAGTAGAAGTTATGTTGAATAATCACACAATTTCCATTTTGATTGATCCAAGAGATAATCTAAGTTATGTTTCACCTAAGGTAGTATAAAAATGTAATCTACGAAAATAAAAATTTTAAAAATCATGGCTAGTACAACTTGCTACAAGAACATAAAGGAAAATTACAAATTTTGTTAAAGGTTGTAAAGTTAGTATGAATGGATATAAAACTCAAGAATATTTGAATGTTTTGCAACTAGGATCATAATATGTATTGATCAACATGGATTGGTTATAAAAATATAAGGTAATCGCAATTTTTTATGACAAAATAGTTACTTACGTAGATGACAATGGTAACTTTATTGACATTAAAGGGATACTAAGAACCATTAGTATTAGTAAGATATCAACCTTCCAAATTAAAATATGTGTTCATAAGGGATGCAAAGTATTCCCAGTACATGAAATTGATAATGAAAAATAAGAAAGTAAGAAAGACATAGAAAAGTTTATGATATTGCAAGAGTTTCAAGACGTATTCAAATAGATTT
This sequence comes from Picea engelmannii, assembly GCA_009831015.1. NCBI lineage: Eukaryota > Viridiplantae > Streptophyta > Pinopsida > Pinales > Pinaceae > Picea > Picea engelmannii. The sequence continues at coordinate 717,974 of ML776897.1, read as the reverse complement.
TCGAATTTGCTCCTAAGAGAGAGATAGATTTCTCTATAGAATTACTACCAGGAGTGGTTCTAGTTTGAAAGGATCCATATCATATGAGAATCCTAGAGCTTAATGAACTAAAATATCAACTTCGAGAATTATTAGACAAAAGGTATATTTGGCCAAGTGTATCTCCTTGGGGAGCACCGATACTATTTGTCAAGAAGATAGATCGAACCTTATGTCTATGTATAGACTATCGACAACTTAATGAAAAGACAATTAAGAACAAATATATCCTTTACCACACATTGACGATATATTCGATCAATTACGTGGGGAAATGATCTTTTCAAAAATTTATTTGCAAGCATGATATCATCAAGTAAGAATTAAAGAAAAATATATATACAAAATGACATTTACGAAAAGATATGGGAATCACGAGTTTGTAGTGATACCCTTTGGGTTAAAAAATGCCTCAGCCTCATTCATGTGTCTAATGAATAATATACTAAGTAAATAATTAGATAAATTTGTAACCATCTTCATCGACGATATACTAATCTACTCAGAGAATGGACAAGAGCATGAAGAACAATTAAGAATCATTCTACAAATCTTGAGAGAGCAGAAGCTATATGTTAAACTTAATAAATGTGACTTTTATAAGAATAAAATTCAATATTTAGGACATGTAATTTCTAAAGAAAGAATATTTTTTGACCCTGAGAAAATAAAATCCATTATGGACTAGCCAATTATGAAATATGTTTCAGATAGAAGATCATTTATGGGTATAACAAAATATTACCGAAAGTTTATTAAAGGGTTTTCAAACATTTCTCATCCTATAACATCCCTACAAAAGAAAGGGATAAAATTTATATGGTCTGAAAAATGCCAAGAAAGTTTTGAAAAACTAAAACATCTCCTAACAACAGCTCTCTACTAAAAATAGTAGATCCATATAACGACTTCATTGTATGCACAGATGCATGCATTGAAGGGTTTGGAGGAGTATTAATGAAGGATAATCATGTAATTGCTTATGAATATAGGAAGATTAAGGAACAAAAAAGACATCATGTAACAAACAATTTTAATTAGCCATGATTATACATGCACTAAAGATGTGGCGATACTATTTGATAGGAAAAAAATTCTTATTTATGTCTGACAATGTTTCTTTAACGTACGTATTTGATAAAAAAAATATTAATGCTTGACAACAAAGGTGGTTATCCTTCTTGAGTGAGTACGATTTTGAAATAAGTCATATCAGGGGGAAATGAAATAAGGTAATAGACGCCTTGAGAAGGCAAGAAAATATAGTTTTATACAATTACGAGATCTAATTATGAAACTGATTTCGAGGAAAAAGTCAAGATTGTGATTGAAAATGATATAGAACATCGAAGTATTAAATCAAAATTGGCACAAAATCAAGCTGAAACTAAAAAATAAGACTTTAGACTTTCTAAAAATGGATTGTTGATGTATAAAAATAGGTTGTGCATCCCTAAAGTAGAAGAAATAGATTACTAATAATGAATGAATTACATAAAAAACCATACCTTGGACATTAGGGCTATCAAAAAATAGTTACTATGTTAAGAAATGAATTTTATTGGCCTAATATGAAAGGAGAATTTTTTTAATATTTAGCTAAGTGCATAGAATGTAAACATGTTAAATTTGAACATCGACATCCATCCATATTATTACAACCCCTACCTGTTCCTGAATGGAAACAGGAAATTATAAATATAGACTTTATAATAGGTTTACCTAAAAGTAGTAAACAAAATGATTCTATAATGGTTGTTGTTGATAAATTGAGTAAAACAACACACTTTATACCAGTTAAATCCACCTATAAAGCCATTAACATAGAATATATATTTATGAAGGAAATATTTCGACTACATGGAATTCCTAAAAATATAATCTCAGATAGAGATACAAAATTTACAGGAAACTTTTAGAAAGACATGATTAAAGGCTTAGACACACAATTAAACTTCAACATTTCCCACCATCCTCAGATGGATGGCAAAATTGAAAGAACTAATCAAATAGTAGAAGATATGCCCAAAATTTCTGTTATGAATAGACCAAATAAATGGGAAGAATATCTATATTTGGTTGAATTCACATATAATAATCATTACCAAGCCTCAACTAAGTTTAGTCCTTTTGAAATTCTTTATGGAAGAAAATGTAACAACCATGTTTCCTGGAGTAATCATGTCAATAGATTAATGATAGGACCTGAAATTTTAAAGGAAATGGAACTAACATTGAGACAAGTACAATGGAATTTGAAAGTATCCCAGGATAGGAATAAGAGTTATGCAGACTCCAAAAGAACCCCAAGAGAATTCAATATTGGAGACCATGTGTGTATAAGAGTAAGGCCTTAAAGGAGTTCTGTAAGACTGGGAAGATATACTAAATTAGCCCCTAGATATAGTGGCCCCTTCGAAGTGCTTGTATGAATAGGACCTATAGACTATCATCTTTCACTTCTATCCATGGTAAAAGTACATGATGTATTCCATGTTTCATTTTTAAGAAAATATATACATGATCCTACTCATGTTGTGGATTGGAATATGATACAGGTGGAACTTGAGGATGAGTTCCTAGTAAAACCAGATCATATTATCAATAGGAGGGAGATCACTCTAGAATCCAGTGATGCAAGAGCATCGCTCCACCTCAGCAAATGCACCAGCAAGCCAACACGCATGCATGCAATGGAGAAAGGGAGAGGCAACAACACTCCCATTTTTAAATTTTGAATATAATCCTATACGGATTTTTGTGTTGTAAGGTTGTAAGATCCATGCCATACCTTTGTACAGGTAGTGGATAGGGTTTCCTTAAATGGTTTCTTGTAGCAGGACCAGATCATAGTCAGGTATGGACTTAAAATTTATGGAATGTAGCCGTAGGAGTATGGTGTCGTAACTAAGACAGTGATAGCACTAAGGCACTGAGGAGGATAAGCTAGTAGAGTGCTCTTTTGTAAAAGAGAGGTATGAGAGAGAAGGGAGATCTTAGGAGAAGAGGTCTTAGAAGTATAACTCAGGATAGAGTTAGGAGAGGAGAGCAAGAGAGAGCTGAGACTCAGTTGCAATCCAATTTTGGTAAACATCTATATAGACGCAAAGAGATAATAGAAAATCAGTTTTTCCTGCATATAGTGTGTTTATGTATTTCTGTTTATGTATTTCATGAGTGAATGATGTAGATGTATGATAAGTTTCATTTACAGTAGGAATATAGATTTATCTATCTTTGTTTGAGTTTGTTTTATCATTATGGGTTCTTTAGGCTGTGCAAGGAGTGCACAACATAACATTGGAAGTTTTGTAGCCAACGTAAGGAGTGTGCATCTGAAATCTATGCAGTCAGGGAAGAATGTGCTAGGAGGGCGCATCAGAGTGATAACGAATTCAAAGAGGAGCCTTAGAGAAGGCATAAAGAGACATAACTACTAAAGGTTTTGTAGAGCTCTGCTAGGTGGGCATCGAGCAAGTGCAAGGAGTGTACAAGGAGAACTTTGTTTCAAGTGCCAAGATAAGAGAGGTGTCAAGGAGAAGACACTCACATAGTCATTGAGTACTATGTCGGCTCAAAAAGGATTTCTTGAGCACAATTTTCCAAGAGGGCACTTATATCCCTTTGAGGAGTGGAAGGGACAAAGACCTTTGAGGTCTGAGAAATTGAAGCTTGAGGAGGAACAAAATTGCTGAATACTCTGGAGGAAGACCTATGCAAGGAGTGAAATAGGCCAACACTCGAATGAAGTGTGGAAATAATACCATCTGAAGGCTAGTCAGAGTGCAAGGAGTGTGGGTAGAGAGAACTTGTCTCAAGTTCGAAGCCTCAAAAGGTCGAGTGCAGAGTGTGTTAGGAAGGCACCAAAAGTCTTCTAAGGAAGATCCATAAGGGTTGAGTCCCTTAAAGACTGAGCAAGTTGAAGGCCTAGGGAGAAGTAGTGCAAGTTTTCACGTAGAGCGCAAGTGTGCATCAAGGCTGAGGATAAATTACATTTCCAAATCGCAGGAGGGATAACATTTCTAGAATGCAGAAGAAACCCAAATTCATCGGGCTTGTAGGAGAATGACCAAAGTTTGATGCCTTTGATACATTGAAAATATTCCAAGTTAGGGAGAAAGCCAAAGCTCAGGAGGAGGAGTGACAACTATCATTAGATTAGTTGTAGAGGAGTGATTTGGATCATCGAAACTACGTATAGATAGGAGAAGCGAATGCAGGGGGAGATTAGATCTGAGCACGTGGATCAATAATTATTGATCTAGAGGTAAGATGCATGCATCTTAACCATTTTCAAGTGCACAGGAGAGTGAACTTTGCAAATTCCCAAGTTCTAAAATCATCGAGACTGTCCATCGTCAGAGGACAGGTGGCAGTAGATCATCATTTCACTGACTCGCAACTCGGGGAAGTCAAAGGGAATAGTCATGAGGATTCATGAAACCCGAATTTGCAATTTGATCGTGACCATCAGATCTAGAGGAGTGAGAGTCATTGATTTAGAACTCTGGAATATCAAGAAGTTGGGAGTAAGGAGAGTGGAGTAGGTTTCTTTCCAAAATTGCGAAACACAAAATTCTAACTTTGCGAAATAAGGATCTGGATCATTGATTGCAAGAGAACATGGACCATAGATCCGAGGGTTCGAGGACTCGGACATTGTGGAAGAGTGGATTTGATCCTAGTCGTAGGTGTTGGGAAGGACACATGGTGAGAGATCAACATTTCACAAACTCATGACTTAGGAAATTTAAAGGGTAGAATTGTGAGAATTCACGAAATGCAGACTCACGAATTGATCTGAATCGTTGGATTGAGACAGGTCATGAGCTATCGATCTGGTTCAAGCAGGATTTCAGGGCTCGAAAGATTTGAGGTGAGAATTATTTTAACTTCGTGAAATGCGAAGTCTTGAAACACTTAATAGTTGTGCCCTAGGTCACATCCAAACATAAAAGTCAACATGGCTAGAGGAAAGGAGCCAGTGCCTAGAAGGATTCTCCGATTGGGAAATCAAGAATTGAGAAAATAGAGGCGAACGGTCCTCCAACTTCACGAAATGTGAAGTACCGATACACGAAATGGAGATCTATATTGTTAGATCACAGGGATTGTGGACCATTGATCTTGTGAGTAGAACTCCCAAGCTCAGGTTTCAGGAGGATGAGAAAACGAACCTCGAGAGACACAAAGTTAGGAAACGTGAAATCATGACGCGCTAAGAAGGATTGGCCCCAGGTCATAGCGAGGGTTCATATGGATGAAGGATAAGCGAGGAGCTAGTGCATGCTAGGCCCCTGTCAAGATTTCAGAGGTCGGGAGAATCAAGGTGACTCACATGTAAAGAACCGACATGCGAAATCATGAACTGCCTTTTGTCTTAGGCAAGTGGTGACATATGTGGTCACACGGAGGGGGGCCTTAGCCAGAGAAGAGCTAGCGCTTGTCAAACACTAAAATTCACATAACGCTTAGGAGAGGGCTCGTGGGTTTCATGCGATCTATGGATTTGGAGAAAGGACCTGTGTAAGTGGGTTTGGGGTCTAGTAGAGACCCAAAGCGTCGATCCAACTCTGTTTCTTGATTTTTCCTAGATCAGGAGGTCACACAACCTCCAGGAGAGAAGGGGGGGTTTGCATCAAATGGTATCAGAGATAATTTTTTGTTTGCAAACCACAGACAAAAGAAGGATGGTGAAAGAATATAATCTCATACCATCTAGTGGTATCAAAGATAAAAAAATGTTTTTCATACCATAGACAAAAGAAGGATTGTGAAAGAATACAGTCTGATACCATCAAGTGGTATCAGAGAATAGATTTTTAATTTTGTATACAAATTTAGAAAAAGGAGAGATGATGAAAGGAAATACTCTGACATCAGGTGGATTTAGAGCTTGATTTTTGTCTATAGATTTCAGTTGAAAGAGAAAGAGGAGAAGGTGAATTTTGTTTACAGAAAACATACAAGAAAGGAAGACAAAGTATTTATCCTCTGTGAGAAGGTTGTTGGATGCGCATAACAACAACAAAAATTTAAACAACTAGTTGAGCTATGAGAGAATATGGAGATGCTCTCGGATGTAGAGTGATCCATAGACTTTCCAGGAGGGCAGGTAGAAGGTGCAAATGGCTATTGAAGACCATGGACATGGTCAAAGAGAAGGCCACAAGAAGATAATAAATCCAAAGAGAGATATGGAGCTCAATGAAATAAGAGCGAGGATGGAACAACTAGTATCGAAGATGTAGCAAGATGAAAAAGTGCATTGGTTGTATGAGTGGCCCATGAAAAAGAAGGTGAGGTGGCCAGTTAAGAGATTGTTGGAAAGAGAACAACAACATCTATTAAGGAAGTGACTGAGGGAAATTGAAATCCTCAGTGAAACATAGGATATAGTTCACATATGTGAACTAGAATTTGGGAGACACCTCAGTGATGAGGAGGAGGTGAGATTAGATAGAGATCTCATAAACTGCTAGGTGGGAAGAAATGGACTTTCAAATTGCCAGGTGGGAAATGGAAAGAGATCAGTAGAAGGTATCATATACTTCCAGGGGAGAAGTACTGAAAGTTCAAATTGCCAGGTGGGAAATGAGATGAGGTCAGTTGATCTCATAGACTGCCAGGTGGGCATAAATGAAGTCCCAAATTGCCAGGTGGGCATGGGGAAAGAGATGAGACTATCTGAAAGTCTCAGGAACTTAGAAGGGAGTTCATATCATCAATGAGTGTTGTTTAAATAAGATAAGAGGTGTGTTCTGATAATTGGGGGAATTAAGATATTCTTACCAGATATCCCAGTTGAGGCCAAAGCACATGTTGCAGATGCAACAACAGAAGAAGGATAACTAGCGGTGATTGTCACAATGAAGAACCATATATCAGAATCAACCCAAGGAGAAGAAGAATAAATGGAGAAAACATTGATGTCTACCCCAGCAGAAGGAGAAGAGAATTCGATAGAGTCGTTCAAAAGTTTCAGCCAGGAAGTTGAAAATGACTGCAGCCCTGGAGCCTATACCGGAAGAGGAAGCAGACAACATAGATTTTTCTGATTTGTATGAATAATTGGAAGCCCTAGAGAGAATGGTAATGGTGCAAATATTGTGCATCTGACAGGTCAAGTTGGAAGCAGATGGAGGAGCATATCGTCCAGAGGAACGACTAGAGGGAGTTGGAGATATGCCAACACAAGAGGAGCTAACAAAATCTAATCTGTTGGAGGAGAAAACTAAGAAACAACTTCGTGATGAGACTACAAAAATGGAGTCTTTAGTAGGGTGGAAATTTAGTGCCACAAGAGAAAATGAAGACATTTTGGGGGATCATGTTGATCTACCCAGTGACAAGAAGGAAGACTTGTAGCCAAGAAAACTTCATAAGAAGAGCCAGCCACTGGAGCAGTTGGTCAGGGTGATAGAGGAGATCAGGAAAATGATGTTGAAGTCAGTAGAAATAGTCATCAAAGGAGAGAAATAAAAAAGGAGAGGAGCAAGAGAACCACTCCAAGAAAGAGTTTGGGATCTAGGAGGATTTCAACACTAGAGAAGAGGATCTCATGAGCAGGAGCTCATGATTTTCCTAGAATTGGAGTATGATGTAGGAGCATCTCCCAACAAGCCAACACATAGATGTGCAATGGAGAAAGGGAGAGGCACTAACCCTCCCTTTTTTTATTTCTGAATATAATCCTATATGAATTTTCATGTTGTAAGGCTGTAAGAGCCAGGCCATACCTTTGTACAGGTAGTGGATAGGGTTGCCTTAAATGGTTGCTTGTAGCAGGCCCAGATCATAGTCAGGTCTGGACATAACATTTATGGAATGGAGTTGTAGCATTATGGTGTCATAACTAAGATAATGATAGCACTAAGGAAGTGAGGAGGATAAGCTAGTAGAACGCTCTTTTGTAAAAGAGAGGTTTGAGAGAGAAGAGAGAGCTTAGGAGAATAGGTCTTAGAAGTAGAACTTAGGATAGAGTTAGGAGAGGAGTGCAAGGGAGAGATGAGACTTGGTTGTAGTCCAGTTTTTGTAAGTATCTCTGAGCTGTATAGATGCACATAGATAATAGAAAAGAAGTTTTTCCTGCACATAATGTGTTTATATTTTTTTTTTATGTATTTCATGAGTGAATGTTGTAGATGTATGATAAGTTTCATTTATAGTAGGAATATATATTTCTCTATATTTGTTTGAGTTTGTTGTGTCATTTTAATTTCTTTAGGCCGTGCAAGGAGTGCACAACAAAACATTGGAAGTTCTATAGCCAATGCAAGGAGTGCGCATCTAAACTATGTGGAGTCATGGAAGAACGTGATAGGAGGGTGCATCAGAGTGATAATGAATTCAAAGAGGATCCTCAAGGTTTTTGAACACCTTGGAGGTAAGACTGTGTAGAGAAGGCACAGAGAGACAAAATGACTAAAGGTGTTATAGAGATCTACTAGGTGGGCATCGAGAAACTGCAAGGAGTTCACAAGGAGAACATTGTTTAGAGTTCAGAGATAAGAGAAGTGTCAAAGCTAAGACACTCACATAGTTACTGAGTACTCTATCATCTCAGCAAGGAGTGCTTGAGCACAATTTTCCAAGAGGTCACTAATATCCCTTCGAGGAGTGGAAGGGACAAAGACCTTTGAGGTCCAAGCAGTTGAAACTCAAGGAGGAACATAATTGTGAAACACTCTGGAGGAAGACCTATGAAAGGAGAGCACCAGACAAACACTCAGATAAAGTTTGGAAATATTTCCACATGAAGACTAGTTAGAGCACAAGGATTGCGTGCAGAGATAACTTGTCTCATGTTTGAAAGCTCAGAAGTTGGAGCCCAGAGTATGTCATGAAGGCACCAAAAGTCTTCTAAGGAAGACGCAGAAGGGTTGAGTGCCTTAGAGGATGATAAATATTAAGGCTTAGGGAGAATTAATGCTAGTTTTCACACAGAGCGCAAGTGTGCATCAGGACCAAGGATAAATTAGACTGCCAAAGCTCAGGAGGGATAGCGTTTCTAGAATGTAGATGAAACCCAAAGTCATCAGGATCATAAGAGAATGACCAAAGGTTGAGGCCTTTGATACATTGAAAATTTTGCATGTTAGGGTGAAAGACAAATCTCAGGAGGAGGAGCGACAAGTACCATTAGATAAGCTGCAGAGGAGTGATCTGGATCATCGAAACTATGTACAGATAGGAGAAGCGAATGCAGGAGGAGATCATATATGATTCATTGGATCTGAGCACATGGAACAAAAATTGTTGATCTAGAGGTAAGATTCACTCACATTAACCATTTTCAAGTTCATAGGAGAGTGGAATTTGCAAAGTCCCAATTTTTGAAATCATTGGGATTGTCCATCATTAGAGAACAGGTGGAAGGAGATCAACATTTCGTTGAATCATAGCTTGGGGAAGTCAAAGGGTAGAGTCGTGAGGATTCACGAAACCTAAGTTCACATTTTGATCGTGACCATCAGATATGGAGGAGTGAGGGTCGTTGATTTTTCACTCTCGAATATCAGGAAGTCAGGAGTCGGGGGATTGGAGGAGGATGCTTTCCAAACTTGCCAAAGGAAAAATTATGACTTCGTGAAATAAGGATCTGGATTATTGATCGAAATAGAATGTGGACCGTACATCCAAGGGTTTGAGGACTCAGACATCTGGGAAGAGTGGAGTTGATCCTATCCGTTAGTGCTGGGAAGGACACATGGTGAGAGATCAACATTTCGCTGATTCGTGACTCAGGGAAGTCAAAGGGAAAACATGTGAGAATTCACGAAATGCGAACTCACAAATTAATCTGAGTCATTGCATCGAGATAGGTCATGAGCCATCGATCTGGTGTAAGTGGGATTTCATGGATCAGAATATATGAGGGGAGAAGTCTTTCGACTTTGCGAAACGAGAAGTCCTGAAACACTTAATAGTTTGGCCCTAGGTCATATCCCAACATCAAAGTTAAAGGGGATAGAGGAAAGGATCCAACGCTTAGAAGGATTCTTCGATCGAGAAATCGGGAATCGAGAAAAGAGAGGCGAGCGGTCCTCCAACTTCAAAAAATGTGAAGTCCCGATACGTGAAAGGGATATCTGGACTGTTAGATCATGGGGATTGTGGACCGTTGATCCTGTGAGTGGAACTCACAAGTTCATGTTTCGGGAGGATGAGCAAATGAACCTCGTGAGACGTGAAGTTGTGAAACAATAAATCTCAAAGCGCTCGGAAATATTTTTCCTAGGTCATAGTGAGATTTCATATGGATGGAGGATAAGGGAGGAGCTAGCGTGCAGTGGGCCCCTGTCGGGATTTTGAAGCTCGAGAAAGTCAAGGTGACACACATGCAAAGATCCGACATGTGAAATCGTGAAACGCCTTTTGGCATAGGTGAATGGTCACAGTGGTGGTCACATGGAGGGGGGGGCTTAGCCAAAGAATAGCTAGTGCTTGTCAAACACTGAAATTCCCATAGCACTTAGGAGATGGCCTGTGGGTCTCATATGACCTGTACATTTGGAGAAAGGACCTGTCTAAGTGGGTTTGGGGTCTAACGGTGATCTAAAAATGAAGAAGACTTGTATTATTGAAAATATTTGCAAGATTTAATTCATGTGTTAAAATGCAAATGGATCAATTTTGCAACACAACTTTTATAGAAATTACTCATTCAAGATGCATATAAACATCAGCAATAAATAGTGAATAGAAAACACATAACAAAACAAATGATAAAGGATTTCACCCCTCTCTTGGGCTACATCTCCTGGTCCAACTTCCAATGGATCTTTTGTATTATTTTCTCAAAGTGCTTAGATATGTTCTTTACAATGCTCAAAATGATAAATAGATGGCTCCAATGGCTTCAAAACGTCCAAAAACCCCTAGCTGGGCTTTTTCGTCACCTCGTTTGGCCAAAAATTGAAGAAGTTAGGCTTCCTGGAAGTTCCCCTTCAAACTCGTTGTCTCTGGATTGCCAAAATGCACCCGTGCCTCCTCAAGCTAGCCCCCACGTGCATAAATGTGGAAAAACCCAACACCGAGTGCAACCGCACAACTGGTACAAACTGTAGGATGGTTACGCACTAGCCCTTAACCGCCAAGGCCCATGGGCACATGGGCCACCACATGACCTCGCACACATATAAAAAGGGCTAAGACCCAAAGCAAATAGCTATGCGCCAAGTGTCGGTGAATGGGGTGTTAACTATTTAAACTCCCACACATTTGTATAGAGGTTGGGTCATATGCAATAACAATATAACTACAGATTAACCATTTGAAATGTGAATTTGCATGCGTTTAACCCACCGGTCATATGTATTACCAATATAACCGTGGGCTAGTGCTAAGCCCCAGCCCGACCTCCCGCCAAAATGAACACAATTCAAACTTAAATATTTTTTAAACCATATATATAATAAGCAACATGTTATGGTGTATTGCTTGGTGGACATTGTAAAGACTTTGCATGCAGGTGGAGGTCACGAGGTCGAGTCCGGTGGAATCCATAAACTTTTAAACAACCAAACCAATTACAGGGTGCCACATGGCAGCTCACAACTGGGCCACGTGGCACCAAACCATTGGAACAAATATGCCACATGTCAGCAGACTATTCATCCACATCTAACAACCAATATCTTCCACATCAATTTCCACCTCATTGTAAAGCCTCTGCCACATCAACATCCCTACGGACTGTATAGTCAGCACATTTTTTTACCTGTTTGACGATTCAAACAAATCATGATATCTCACTCATACGATGTCTGTTTGAACCCAAACAAGTTGCGTTTGGTTCATGATGACGGGGGCTATGGACCCAATCATTTTGAAGAAATTCTGTAAACTTTGATTTTTGAGCTAAATTTGACCCCCTGGATCACACCTCCCCATTGGAAATCTTTTGGACCTCCAAAAGACTATTTTTAGTCTATCTAAAGATGAGGGTACAACTCCCTCACCTTTCGAACCTCAATCCTCTTGGATTTTCTTGGATTTGTGCCTTTAAGACCAACTCAAAGATATTCCACATTTCCTCGTTTTGAAGTTCTCATTCTCCTGTCAAGGATTGTGTCTTCATGCAGTTCTGTAAGATATTCTGGGGAAAAATCATCTATAGAAGGAATCTGAACATGCTCTCCTTGATCATCAATCAAAGGAGTCTCATACAATTTCAAATTCTCAACATTAACAACTGCATACATTTGCATTTAAGGAGGCAAATCTAAACAGAAGGCATTGTTACCAATCTTGTCAAGAATCTTAAAAGGACCATATTGAATTGGTTTTAGTTTTTTACCTTCTCCTTTAAGCCTATCCTTACTAATGTAAATCCAAACTTCATCTCCAACTTGGAAACTATGATCAACACGATGCTTGTCATGTCTCATCTTGTACTTGGCTTGACTCTTTTCCAACTGCTCTTGTACCATTTGATGTATCGACTGAATCTGTTCAATGAACTTTTCTGCCCTATCAATGTCATATTGACCATCAAATAGAAATATCCTTCCCAAATATAAAATCTAGAGGAGATCCAGGCAAATAGCCAAAACATGCTTCAAATGGCGACGTTTGAGTTGAAGAGTGCTTAGCTTGATTGTAAGCATGCTGAATGTAGTGTAAATGCTCATCCCAAAGTTTAGGATGCTTGCTGCAATAACCATGAAGAAGATGCACCAC
>ML776897.1:687534-703110 GCA_009831015.1 Picea engelmannii | reverse complement strand
TATGGTTGCAGTAGTCTTTGACTTCCCTTTGTTGCCAAACTTTTTGGGTCTTCTTTCAGGATGAAGTTTCCAACAATGGTCTTCATCATGGCCATCTTTTGAACAATGTTTGCATGTAAATTTTTCTCCCTCTTTCTTAACAGTAACATTCTTTTTTCTATTTCCCTTGAACTTCCTCTTTCCTTTGTCTCCATGACTGAAAGTCTTCTTGTTACCCTCATGAGTTTCATTCCTTCCTCTTGCTTCCAAATGAGTGGCCTGAACACAAACTTCATCTAGATTTGAAGAATTAAACATGAGTATTGTATGTCTCAAATAACTATGTAAAGCTCTAATGTATTTGAGTAAAGTTTCTTGAGAAGACAAATCTACTCCCAAAACCAAATATCTTCTCCTAAATTCTTGTGTAAAGCTTTGCACATTTTGTCCTTTAGCTTGTCTAAAATTTTGCCAATCCATAGTAGCTTTTTGCATATATGCTAATGGGTAAAATTATCTTTTAATTGCAACAATAAAATCATTCCAAGAGGTTAAAATTTTAACATGTTTCTTCATGTCTTCTTGAGTCTTGGCTTCCCATCAAATGAGTGTTGCACTATCCAATCTTAAAGAAGCAAGCTGAATCTTAGTTTCATCATCTTGAATTTTTTGTATCCTACAATACACCTCAATTTGACGAATCCAATTATCTAATTTCTCAGCATTTACCTCTCCATTGTACATTCGCAATTTGAATTTAATATCAATCTTTAACAAAGAAATTTGTGAAGGAGTTTTACCATGTCCTTTTGGAGAATTTGGAAGAGGTCTTGAACTGGTAGAAGAAGAAGAAGAAGATGGAGGTGAGGGTGGTGGAGAAGCACCATTCCCTCCATTTTTATTCAGATTTTTATCACCACTGTCTTCCTTGTGGTTTGAAGGGTTGGAGCCTTCACCTTCCAACCTTGTATTCCTTTCTTCCATCAAGATTTTCATCATGTCTCTCATTTCCATGAAAGCCTTTCTGAGATATTCATCTTCTATAGGAATATGTTCATGAATCTCTTCATGAGCCATACTTGGTGAATGCCTCCTTGAAACTTGCAGTGATGATATAATCTTCCTTCTAGAAGGATGAGAACTTGGCTCTACAAGTTGACCTTCTCCTCTTACGAGTTTCAACCTTGGGAGTATCAAAAAACAAACACTTGCAAATAATTAAGTCTTCAAAAACCTATGCTCTGATACCAACTTGATCTAAAAATGAAGAAGACTTGTATTCTTGAAAATATTTGCAAGACTTAATTCATATGTTAAAATGAAAATGGATCAATTTTGCAACACAACTTTTATAGAAATTACTCATTCAAGATGGATATAAACAACAACAATAAATAGTGAACAGAAAACACATAACACAATAAATGATAAAGGAGTTCACCCCTCTCTTGGGTTACATCTCTTGGTCCAGCTTCCAATGGATCTTTTGTATTATTTTCTCAAAGTGCTCAAATATGTGCTTTACAATGCTCAAAATGCCAAATAGATAGCTCCAATGGCTTCAGAATGTCCAAAAATCCCTAGCTGGGCTTTTTCGGCACCTTGTTTGGCCAAAAATTGAAGAAGATAGGCTTCCTGGAAGTTCCCCTTCAAACTTGTTGTCTCTGGATCACCAAAATGCACCCTTGCCTCCTCAACCTAGCCCCCATGAGCATAAATGTGGAAAAACCCAGCATCGGGCTCAACCGCACAACCGATACAAACTGTAGGATGGTTACGCGCTAACCCTTAACTTCCAAGGCCCGTGGGCACATGGTCCACCACATGAACTGATGCGCATATAAAAACGGCTGAGACCCAAAGCAAATAGCTATGTGCCAAGTGTCGGCGAATGGGGTGTTAACCTTTTAAACTCCCATGCATTTGTATAGAGGTCGGGTCATATGCAATAACAATATAATCGTGGATTAACTGTTTGAAATGTGAATTTGCGTTCATTTAATCCACCGGTCATATGTATTACCAATATAACCGTGGGCTCGGGCGAAGCCCCAACCCGACCCCCCGCCGAAATGAACACAATTCAAACTTCAATATTTTTTAAACCATATATATAATAAGCAACATGTTATGGTGTGTTGGTTGGTGGACTTTTCAAAGACTTTTCATGCGGGTGGAGGTCACGAGGTCGAGTCCGGTGGACTCCATAAACTTTTAAACAATCGAACCAATTACAGGGTGCCACGTGGTAGCCGACTACTGGGCCATGTGGCACAAAACCATTGGACAAAATATGACATGTGTCAGTAGACTATTCATCCACATCTGCCAACCAATATCTGCCATGTCAACTACCACCTCATCGTATGGCCTCTGCCATGTCAGCATCCGTACAGACTGTATGGACTGTACAGTCAACACATTTTTTTACCTATTTGACGATTCAAACAGATCGCGATATCTCACTCATCCGACTTCCGTTTAAACCCAAATGATTTGTGTTGGGTTCATGACAATGAGGGCTACGCACCCGTTCGTTTCGAGGCAATTCTAAGAACTTTGGTTTTTGAGCTAAATTTGATCCCCTGGATCAAACGGTGACCCAAAAAGTCGATCCAACTTAGTTTCTTGATCGATCCTAGACCGGGAGGTCACACAACCCTGAGGAGAGAAGGGGGGGTTTGTATAATAGAGACATCAAATATGTAAATGTGCAGTGGAGGCACCTTAGTCCTGAAGAGGCTACATGGGAAATGAAAGATCATATGTGAAAAACATATCCATTTCTTTTCTAGAATGATCTAGACAAATATTATATAACACTGAGGATGGTGTTAAGTTCTAAGGAGGGGTGGATGTGAAACACCAAAATTTCAAACTTAAAACTTATTATTATTATTATTTGCTATCAACACATTATGGATCGTGGTGATCCAACTCAAAAACTTATTTTTTATTAATAAGAGAGAATCTGTTGATCCAAAGAGAACTACCTAGTGAAAAAAGAAGGGGGACAAGTGGTGAAGATTGTTGAGTTAAATCAACTAAAGTGAGGCAAAATCTTAGGATTTTAGGAACATGTGTAAAAATCCAATTAACAGGTGGTCAATGAGCAGGAGGCTTGTACATGTGTCAAACACCTCGGTAAATATTATAAAATAAAAGAGAACAAACAAAATGAGATGCTATTCGTAAGAATATATGAAATCTATGAAAATTTACATGACACAAAGATCTTCATGTAGTTCTTGTAACCCTACGAACTGCAAAAAGTCACTTGGTTAGGTTATTGGATATGGATTTATCTCGAGGGTGACAGAGTGGACATATGTGGCAACTGTGATCTAATTTTTGGAGGAAGGGCCCACTTGACATGTGTTTTCCCTAGAGAAATATTAGTTACAGGTTTTTCTTCCATTCCATTTTGGTTAAACTATGGTTCAATTTGTAATCTATTAATATTCTGTTATGGTTATTTTATTGTTCAATTGTAATTCTTATATAACCTATTCAGGTTAATTCATTGTTCCATTTGTAAATTTATGGAAAAATTATTAACGATTGCAATCTAACTAGATATTAGAGGTTCTCTCTTGTTTCATTCCATTGCCATGATATATATTAGAAATAGACGATTGTATTCATAACAAGATTCAAATGCAGGAAATATGATTGCAGGATTTAACAGATGTGTAGTACAAAGGAATACTATATAATTTGAAATACAACTAACAAGTGATATTCTAAATGATAATTCAATTATTATGGAGAAAAGCTAATATATATATATATATATATATATATATATATATATATATATATATATATATATATATATATATAAGGTTAAGGGTATCGAATAGTACAAAAAGATAGTAACAATTACACACTTAACAAATAATTTATAATGAAACTACCCTGATAGGTTCTGTAACCTTTTTAAAACGAAAAGAAAACTAAGAAAAATCATGTGATCATGACTAGTAAAGGATCAAGACCATTCATGACCATAAACTAAAGAAAATTCCAATTAATAATTATTTAATAGAGATACTACTGTGTGGACCTAACCCAATTAAGTAATGGGGCTGAAAACTCTTTGAACATACATGGGGAAATAACCCAGTTAGAGTTCAAATTTCTACAAAAACAACAAAATCTTCATACGTAGCCAAACTTCTGTAGGATCTTTAGAAACATAATACTAATCAAGAAAAAATTACACTCTTATTGTTTAAATAGACGAAAAATGTGGTCAGCATAACTGTGATAGATAACCACCCAAGTAAGTCGAATAAAGACAATGGTATCAATCCCTCATCCATTGCTAGGGTCTAGTATAGAAACCAAATTACCTATCGAAGGCTGAGTTCCTTGGATAAGAAACCAACACATGTCCAGAAGGTTCTCAAACACAAGAATTAGTATAACACCTAGGTAATGTAATTTAACATATTTAGAAAGGAAAATGTTAAAAGTAAAGAATACTTACAAGGATTTCAAACGATTGATTCAGGATAAAAATCTTATTAATTTGGCTAGGTATACCTACATTGACGCACAACCATTACAAAATGGAACCAAAAATAGTGGCTCATTACCCCTTAATTGGAGCATATTACATAAGTAATGTTATTTTATTTATTTCAGCTTTATTCCATTAGTTTCAATTATACATCCTAGTCTCTTATATATACCAAGGAGACATTTTCATTTGGAATCATCTTATAATTGTACATTTATGTTGGAATAAGGAGGTTGCCCCCTTGAATATGCTTATTATATGAATTTCTCTCTTTTTCAAGGAGTTGAGTACTTATTCTGAGGTTTTTCTATGCTATATTGATATTTGGTTCTTAACATATGGTATCGAAGCTCAAGGTCTTGGGGTTTCACAGCTACATCTGAGACACCTTGGAATTTTCTCTATAAAGTTTTTTCTACAACGTTTCATAAGGAATGGCTTGGAATATATTTATTATACGGAACAAGGTACCCTGGGTTACAATTTCATCTCATGAGGCCTTATACTTTCGGAGATACAACCCGTGCAAGATAGGGTTCTAGAATCATCCTAAACTAAGTCATTGTGGAATTTTTGCTATAAAATGTTTTCTTTAACATTTCAGACCCTAAAATCTAGAGGATATTTACATAGATTAGTAAGGTATATTTTGTAAAAAGTTAAGATTATGGGTCATCTTTGATTTTTAGATACACTCTGTGGAAGATAGGGTATCTGACTAGTTCTATTGACTAGTTTCAAGAAGGTGTTCCTGGTAAACAAATCATAAATTCTTCCTAGAATATCCAAATTGAGTGAGACTAGTTGCATTGGATAGTGTATAGTCTTTAGTATTTCTGGTATGAGTTTCACAATTTTATATCAAGTATGTTGTGTGAGGCACGCTATACAAGTAAGATCTCCTGGAAAGGCCAAAAATCAGCAAGTTGTGGGGAAGTTACCGTAAATTTCATTTGGCACATCCAATTTTGATTAGACCTGTGGCATTACAGAGAAGCAATATTAGAGAACTACCAAAAATAAAGTTTCATATGCAGAAGGGCCGAAACTTTGGAGATACAGTAGAAGAAATATTGTCTAGCAGAACCACCTCAAAATCAAGGTTTAAAAGTGAAACTTGCCCAACTTGCCACCCAAAAAAAGAACTTCTACACCAAATAATCCTCCAGACAATCCTACATGGACTCTTGATGAAGGTGAAGAAATGCGTAAGGACATAAATGATTCACAAAAGAATATAGTAACAAAATATGAACTACAAGAAATGATGGATTCAACGGAAGCTAAGTTTGAGGCAATAAATACTAAGATGGATGGTTTAAAAGGGTAGATCATGGAAGGATTGAAAAAATTCCTAATAGAGAGGACACCTGAAATTGAAAATGTATCCCATGAAATTCATGATGAGGACACAAGGAAGGTGAATCAAGAATGGAGAAACTCCAACTTTGGGTTGAAGACCAACCACGTTCCTAAGATCGATATGAGGAAGTTTGATGGCAAGGACCAAATCACATAGATACTTCAGATGGGGCAATTCTTTGATCTACATAATGTGCTACATACACGAAAGGTATGAATTGCTTCTTTATATTTAGAACCCAATCAATTTGTATGGTATCGATGGCTTTGTTCTCGCAAATCACTCATCACTTGGGCAATTTTCACAGAGGAAATGTTAGCACACTATGAGGATACAAGGAGCAATACCTTTATTAGCCAATTGATAAATCTCAAGCAAAAGGGTTCAGTTACAAAGCACATTGAGAACTTCCAAAGATTGAATATAAAGGTAACAAATATTCCATATGAGCACTTGATTGTTGTATTCATAGGAACTTTAAAGGATAACATTCAACATGAGGTTCACCTTTGGGAACCCAAATCATTGGAGAATGCATTTAGGGTGGCAAGAAATGTTGAAAGTAAAAATATGGCTATGGCTACTAGAAGGACCAATCCTAGCATCTATAGAGAGAATAATACTCCTTCTAAAACACCTCAACCTACAAGCTTGACACCTCAACAATTAGTGGAAAGAAAAGAAAAAGGTTTATGATTTAATTGTGACAACAAGTACAGTAAGGGACATAAGTGTGGTGAGAAGAAATTATTCTACATAGATTGTGAAGAGGAAGAAGAAAAAGAACAAGAAACATCTCAAGATGAAAATGTAGAAGCAATTTTGTCTGAAGAGTTGACTCCCACGATATCGTGTAATGCATTGGCTAGAATTAGCACTCCTCGAACCCTCAATATCAAAGGATATATCAAAAAGAAAAAGCTAATAGTCCTAATTGATTCTGGCAATACTCATAATTTCATTGACTATAAATTAGCCAAAGCTCTCAATTGCTTTGTATATCCAGTCTCAGAGTTTCAAGTAATGATTGCAGATGGAGGAACTATCAATTTCTCAGGAAAATGCAATAATATCAATCTTACTATGGGGGAATATGTAATGAATAGTCCAATGATTTCTATACCCATGGGTGGTGCTAACGTTGTACTAGGAATCCAATGGTTACAATCATTAGGAACAATGGATTTTAATTTTCAAGAACTTTGCATGAAATTTTTATTGGAAGGAAAATAAATTTAGTTAAGAGGTATCACAAGGAAACCTGGTAAGGTGATAAGCTCTAATGGCATGAAAAGATTATTGAAAAAGGGGCATCACGGTGTTATTTCACAACTATGCTCACTAGATGTTGAAACATCTAAGCCATCTATTCCTTAGGATCTCCAAGGGATCATTGATAAGCATTGCAAAGTATTTGAATATATTCCCAAAGATCTCCCACCCACTTGAAATCATGATCATGATATTCAGCTAATTCCTAGGAGTGTTCCTCCTAACATCAGGCCATACATATACCCTTATGCCCAGAAGAGTGAAATTGAGTGCATGGTTGAAGAAATGTTAGAGGCTGGCATTACTAGACCTAGCCAAAGTTCTTACTCTACACCAGTGATAATGGTATTCAAGAAAGATGGCTCATGGTGTATGTGTCTAGATTATAGAGAGCTCAACAAGATCACTATTAAAGATAAGTTTCCCATTCTCATCATTGATGAATTGTTATATGAACTACATGGAGAAATATATTTCAGAAAGTTGGATATTCATTCAGGGTATCATCATATTAGAATGAAGGAAGAAGATATCCCAAAAACAACATTCCGAGCTCATGAAGGCCATTATGAATTTTTGGTCATGCATTTTGGGCTTACAAATGCACCTTCCACATAACAAGGGTTGATGAATTCCATTTTCAAGCCCTTCCTTTGAAAACTTGTCTTAGTATTTTCTGATGATATACTAATCTATAGCAAGTCTTGGGAGGATCATGTGCGACATGTTGACAAGGTGCTACAACTATTAAATGAGTAACAACTATATGCCAAACCATCCAAATGTTTCTTTGGAGTGAAGGAGGTAGAGAATTTGGGTCATATTGTATCTCATGAAGGTGTCAAGGTAGACCCTAACAAGATTTAGGCCATGATGGATTGGCAAATTCCCAAAACATTGAAGAATCTTAGAGGATTTTTGTGTTTGACAGGTTACTACCACAAGTTTGTTCAACACTATGGAAGAATAGAAGCACCTTTAACGTCACTAACTAAGAAGGATGCATTTTCATGGACTTCAGAGGCAACTAAAGATTTTGAACAACTTAAAGAGGTGATGTGAAAAGTTCATGTCTTGACCACTCTGGACTTCAAAAAAACCTTTATTGTGGAATGTGGTGCCATGGAAAATGGAATTGGTGTTGTCCTAATGCAAGAAGGAAGGCCCCTAGCTTTTGAAAGTTGACTACTCAAGGGAAACGACTTACACAAACCCCTTTATGAGAAGGAAATGATGGAAATACTACATGCATTGAAGAAACGAAGTCCTTACCTAATAGGTAAGCACTTCAAGGTCAAAAAAGATCATGGTAGACTTAAATACTTCTTTGAACAAAGACTATCTTCAGAAGAACAACAAAAATGGGTAACCAAGATATTGGGTTATGATTTTGAAATCATCTATAAAAAAGGGAATAAAAATGTTGTGGCAGATGCACTCTCAAGAAAGGATGAATATGTTGAGGCCTTTCTCTGTGCTATCTTGATCATCCAAGCTGATTGGATAATAGAAGCAAGGGATGAATGGAAGAATGAAGAAAAAGTGTGGACTCTCATTCAAAGGTTGCAGTAGGATTCCAGTACATCAGATACATTTACATGGAAAAATGATTCACAATGGTACAAATATCGCTTATATTTATGTAAGAAATCCCAACTCAAACAAAAGGTACTATTGGAATTTCACACCTCTCCATTAGGAGGGCACTCGAGATTTTTGAAAACCTACCATAGGGTCAAGAAGGAATTTTTTTGGGATGGCCTTAAAACTAATGTTCAAAGGTTTGTAGTAGAATGTTTGGTTTGCCAACAAAATAAGGTGGAAACAATTAAGACCCCAGGTATTTTACAACCATTATCCATCCCAAGTCAACGTCGGGAGGAGGTTTCCATGGATTTCATCATAGGGTTACCGAAGACCAAAGGAAAGAGTGTCATCATGGTGATTGTTGATAGATTGACCAAGTACACACACTTTTGTGAACTCTCTCATCCCTTCAAATCTAGTATAGTTGCCACTGCATTCATGGATACAGTTCAAAAGATACATGTAAGCCCAAAGATTATTGTAAGTGACAGAGATCCCATCTTCAGTAGACATTTTTGGACAAAATTATTTTCTTGTTTGGGTACTGAATTGGCTCATAGCTCATCCTATCATCCTCATTCTGATGGACAAACTGAGATAGTGAAAAAATGTTTGGATGGATACCTTTGTTGCTTTGTCTCTGATAAACAAACATAATGGTTCAAATGGTTACCATTGGCAGAATGGTGGTATAACACTTCCTTTCATATTGCAACAAAACTGACACCATTTATGGCACTCTATGGATACTACCCTCCTTCCATCACTTCTTCTCTAAAATAAAAATATAAGGTTCAAGCAGTTGAATATCACATCGAGCATCAACAACACGTTCTCCAATTATTAAAGGACAACCTGACCATGGCACAAAATCGCATGAAACAACAAGAAGATCAATATCGTAGTGAAATAAGTTTTGAAGTAGGGGATTGGGTGTTTTTAAGACTACAAACAGATGTCCCTCAATCAGTCCAAGAAGGATAATAAATTGTCACCAAATTACTATGACCCTTATAAGGTGTTGCAAAATATTGGTACTATGGCATACAAATTGGAGTTTCCTACATCTTCACGAGTACACCCAATTTTCCATGTTTCATGCTTAAAGAAGGTTATAGGTGACAATATCCCAGTTCAAACTATATTGCTAGAACTTGATGAGGAAGGAAAAACCATATTGGAGCCGGAAGCCATCACTGACACAAGAATTCACCAGATGAGGAATACATCCATTTCAGAGTATCTCATTAAATGGAGGAAACTATCGTTTGAAGATTCCACTTGGGAAGATGATTCTTTTATACAAAATCATCCATATTTACTCAATCATTGAGGACAACACTTGTCTCAAGGGGAGGGGCATGTTAAGCACTAAATAGTGGCTCATTACCCCTTAATTGGGGCATATTACATCAGTAATGTTATTTTATTTATGTCGGCTTTATTCCATTAGTTGTAATTATACCTCCTACTCTCCTATATATACCAAGGAGACATTTTAATTTGGAATCATATTGTAATTGTACATTTATATTGGCATAAGGAGGTTTCCCCCTCGAAGAGGCTTATTATCTGAATTTCTCTCTTTTTTAAGGCATTGAGTACTTATTCTGAGGTTTTTCTATGCTATATTGATATCTGGTTCTTAACAAAAAGTAAAGAATACTTATAGGGATTTCATACGATTGATTCAGGATAAAAATCCTATTAATTTGCCTAGGTATACCTCCATTGACGCAGAACCATTACAAAATGGAACCAAAAAATTACAAAAACAACGAGAGTGTTAGGGTATGAGTTTACTAGGAGTAGCTCGAATACTTCAATGAAACTGTCGTAAAAGAAAATTTTGAGCAACCAGAACCAACATTTCTTCCTGATGGGTACCCTCATACACAACAAGGGCCCATAATTAGTCGAAGTATTCAAAATATCTATCCTATCAGAAGAAATTATATCATATTAAAAAATAACCAGGACATTGTAAACTTTACCTAGAATTCCCTGAAAAGTTTCCAAACCGTAAATCAGGACAAGGTCACAAAAGAAGCAGTAACTAAGTATTAAATAGAATAAAGAAAATAAGTGAAATGTGTGCAGGACCAATAAATTGTTCAACAAGAAAATACCTTCAAGAAACTACAGTAATGGATACATGTAACATAGATCATGATAACCTTTAACAAGGTAAGGAAAAAAACTCTAACCAAGATTATAGAAAAACTCCCAAACGACTGAGTGAAGTCATAGCAATGAAAAAAAACAGAATGTACACAGAGTTAGAATAGTTATGTGGAATAAAAACCCCAATCACACAATAGAGAAAAATCAAAGACAAGAGATGGAACTCTAGAACCCTTCTAAACTCAAAAAATAAGAAACACTCATCTTTCGCTCAAAGATTACCAAAACCATGAAGTGAATGTTCGAAATATGCACAGGGTGGTCAGGGCATTACTTCCCCTACTGTTGTTCCAATATGGTCACACCTGTCACATGGGAATATTTCCATGGGAGGCTTCAGAGAAGTGTTTAATTAAGAACATAAGGTACGTCCAGCTCGACAATAACAACTACCAACCACTCATGTATCAAATGTTAAAGAATAATTAACATTGACTAAACAAAACATAATTACGATGTGATTATCGTGGAATTTTTAGTTTAATCCTTCACCTATATTCCATTCTTTATCGATCGGGGCAAGCCAACTATAAACTTGCAACGACTATACTATACCTAGAAATTAAGTGGGTAATCCACCAACTTAGGTTATAGGAAAGTAGGGTCGCGACAAGGGACCAATAACAATAACCTTTTGGAATAATAAACAAGGATTGTCAACACCTAAATTGTACCATGTTGCAACATCCCACTCTTGCGTGCACTAAGCGAACTTATCTTTGAGGACACTTGCTTTCATGTGATTCAGATTATTATACTATCGGTCATTTGATTATGATTATGAGACTTTATGGATTGATGATATGTTTTTTTCTTGTATTGACATAGATAGGTGCTATTGACTGAGTTCTCCTGAGTATGCAGGAATTTGGACATTGAGGATGCAGAGGCATTGATGAAACCCCTTGGACTCTAGATTGAGTCAGGGAGAGGAGTGTTGGGCTTGAATATTATTGATGTGACATATGTACATATGATTAGATGTTATGATGATTGATTATTATTGCTAACATGATTCATTGATGATGCATGTTGATGAGAGCTTGTCGACCAGACTCACATGTGGAGTAGAGGGTTCACGCACGACAACCAACGACTTTAAAGGATAGGTGTGGGAGCATCCATGCCAGAGCCTACTAGAACTCCCATCGTGGCTCGAACTCTAGGTTAACGACTACCTAGTTTGAGAATACCCATGATGTTGTGAGGGAAGACTGTGACAATTGATCACAATGATTCTAAGGGGCACGCAATAAGGCAGGGGCCTTATTCCTTAGAGGCCCTTAGTCTCCCACAATATCACCTGGTGGAGTATTTAATCTAGGGTTTTTTTATGTCTACCAAGTCAGTCAAGTGGTGAGTGGCACCCTTGGAGCACAAAGTGCAACTTGAAGGGCACGTCGCGCAAGGAAAACAGAAAGAGGTGGGTGGCACCCTTGGAGCATGTAGTGCATCCTGAAGGGCACACCACACAAGGAACACAGAAAAATGTGAGTGGCACCCTTGGAGAACCTATTGCGTCCTGAAGGGAACATCGTGATTTCAATGGGTAAGTGAATAAACCTAGTCGGCCTTAAAATGAATGATGTGATGAGTAAGATTTAAAAACAATTTCCTAAATAAAAATGTCACCGAGCCTAGTGAAATTAAAATCTAGGTCTAAGTGACCCTTGTGGTAAACAATAATAATCATAATTAAATATGTAACAAGAAGGGGGTAAGAAATTCAATTAAATTATTAAAATCAAATTATAATGGGGGATTAAAATTTTAAAAGGGAAATGATTGTTTTAATTTTTAATTAAAAAGAAAAGGGGGTAAATGGTTGTTTTTCTACACTTGCTAAATTGAGTTTTAGTTAAAAAGGGAAAAGAGGGAAACTTAAAATAAATTGGAAACTAAAGGAAAAAGGGGGAAACATAAAGAAAAGAGGAAACACAAAGAAAACGTTGAAGGTCTAATTTAGTAAGGAATCTTGCCTTGGGAACTTGCTAATTTTGAACTGAACTAGGAATTTAGTAAGGCGTAAGTCATTTAAGATTTGCAAGGGAATATTGGGACACCAAGGAGCATTTTTAAGAATGATTTTAGGTGGGTGAGGGAAATAGGAATAATTAAATAATTAATGAAATTAATTGTCTAGTGCAACTAGGTGGATGGGTCACATGTGTATGGGGGAGGTTTTTTTGATTAAATTAATGAAAAGGAAATTAAATGGGAATTTGGGAAAGAAGTCACTTAAAAACTCTATAAAAAGGATGGAGGAGGAGGAGTATGGATCTCATCTTTACATGTAATGTTACGCTGCTGAATTTTTGTCTTGATTGAACTTATCTTGTGGGAGTTGGGATACCCAGCTCGGGTAACAAGTGGTAGCTAGCAGTTCTCTGTTATTGTGTGTGTGGACCCTTTGCAGCTCGGGGGACTTAGGGGGAAGAAGAGTAGCGTTGGCGTTGGCTGGGAGGTACCAGTGAGGTTACATCAGTCGGCAAGTGAGAGCTGGATGGAGCATGTGCGGGACAACGACTCAGAGCCTTCGCATTGGACTATGGTATGCATGTGTATATTTTTTAATGGTAGTTTAATATTGTTCCTGTGATTTCATTACTATACTTATTTTGTGTAAAGATCCCAGCCTTACGCTTACTACTTTTTGAATTGATTCCCTTGGAGAACCCAACCCATATTGCTATGAATTTTTTGTGTTTGTTTTATTGATTATTATGAATAATTTTATGTTTTTCCCTTATCCCTTAGTCATCAGTCTGTGCCTAAGCAATCTACCAGGAACCAAATCGACGATCATCACTTTGGTGTTTAAAGAAATAAAGATTCAAACACCTTGCTTTTATGTGCATGGATGATGAGTGAAGGATAAATTGGACCATTTGTCTATCCCTTACTTATCTCTATGTTTGATTGATTCATGGATGAATGATTAGTCTTTGATCCTTCTTGTGGATGAGTTTATGTGTGTTTGATTGATCCATTTCTGAATGAATAGTGTGGCGCCTTCTTGTGAATGAGCATCACTACACTTTCTTGTGATTGATTACATATTCGTTTCCATTGGTTGATTTCTTCTACGTTATCTTGTGTTGATATCCTCTGATTTTTTCTGGACTCTTTACTCAGCCTTTGCACTGCCTTCATACCACTATTTTTGTGGCCTCTTACATAGAATTCGACCCACATTTTTCTTGGCCATTACCTAGCATTCAACCCACTTTTTCTTGGCATCTTAAAAACAATGATTTGTATTTATTGTATGCACAACAATTCCATTTATTTACTCTGCGGTATCATAGATTTAAATGACAACCTTATCCATCATTTACTCTGTGATTTGGATACATAAACACTACGAAATCCATGGCTCCTTACAAGCATTCAAAAAAGCTTTTACCTCTGCGACCTCATATCTATTTATGAGAGCATGATAATTTAATTTCTCTGCGATTTTAATTTATATTGAATGTGAATTTACCCATATCTAATGGACAATGAATTAATTGCATTAATGTTGTGTATGACAACAAATTCACATAACGATTTTCATTTTAAGATAGCGATTTATAAATGCCTGCATTTTGTTTTTTTTATATGTCTGCATTCATTTTAATGTGATAGTTGCGAGTTTATATATATCTACAATATATGCATATGCCTGTGTTTCTTTCTATGACATGCACAACGAAATTCATAATGCTCTATGCATAGCAGATCTGGATAGCGTTTCATTATGGTTGAAAATAATATTTCTGGCAACAATTTATCTGTATTATATAACAATTTTAATAATCAGAGAAAGAGTTGGTAGTCAGAACGGTTTAATAGTCAGAAATGATTTTGAGTGACAACGTATTGATTGTTACCATTATTGGACAATGATTTCTCATCTAGTTAAGGTTAATTACACAAGAATTTTAGTACTTAATTTATATCAACGATATCATATATATGCCAGTGATATCATGCTTAACGGATGGAAATAGCGTATACACCAACAATATAATAATTTATAGACAAAAATTTTAATAGACTGCATTATCGTATCTAATATATAGCAATTTAATAATTAATGGACAACATTGATAATACACAAAAAAAATAGTAATAGTTATCCATCGACAACAGTTTCCCTTAATTTATATCTATTAGTTAGTGATGTGATGTTAGATAGCGATCCCCTTAAATTTTTATTTGTGAAGGACAACGTTTATACTCTGCAATTTTCTTCACAGTAAATTAATCCACAATGTTAATTACCCAACGATATTTATAGTTCATATGGAGCATATTGTAACATCCCTCTCTGGCGCACTGAGAGAACTTATTCTTTGAGGACACTTGCTCGCAAGTGATCCAGATTATTATCCTATTAAAACATTGATTTTGATTATGAGGAATTATGGGTTGATGACATGTTATTTTACTACATTGACATAGATAGGTACTATTGATTAAGTTTTACTGAGTGTGCATGATTTTGGATCTCGAGGATCCAGAGGCATCGATGAAACTGTTGATACTAAGAGGGGGGTGAATCAATATCAAGTACAATTTAAAAACCTTTTTCAAATTATACTTAAACCATTCAATTATATCCAATGAGCAATGAACAATAGTATAAGAGTTACACCAATACACCACAATACACCATGCA